>OY856413.1:521482378-522014878 GCA_963693085.1 Alisma plantago-aquatica | reverse complement strand
ATTTCTTTATCTATTATGAATGTGGCATTAGACACGACCGTGACATCATTCTCAACCACGACAATCATCGTTGTCACGACACCCTTTTTTCTGACATGTAGGAGCCTTGGTCGTAACATGTCTCGCTGGCTTGCCCAGGCTTATTTCCACTTTTTTTGATGCCATCTCTCCAAGTAAATCCTTGATCTTTCTTCTTGATCTTTCTTGTATCATGGTTTGACATGTGTCAAGGTTACGACAGTCACCCTTGATGTCGTTGTCATGATATATTTCCCTTCACCTTCCCTGACCCTTCACACCCATGACAGAAGTTGAGGTTGCGATGTCCTGCCCCGAATTTCTTACATTGCGGTCACAACATGGTCTCTTCCATGTCACTAGTATGTCTCCATTGTGACATCCATTGTGACATCCATTGTGGTCATCACACTCAAAGGATCTAGTCGTGGTTGCGACATTACATATGTTAGTTACTGTTTCAATAAACACTATAAAAACAAACATAAATACAAATGTAATGGACAATAATGTAATTGATAATATTGACTACAACATTTCTTGCAAACATCAGTTGCAATAATTTTAGAATGTCTTCCTCCACCTCTGACAACTTGGTCAAATAGCTGACATCACTACTAGGGATGGCGATGGACCGGATTTTCTGTAAGCCATCCCATACCATACCATACCATCAGAAAATTAAATGGAGCGGGCACCCACTCCACCTACTTATGATTTTCTTCTTGGGGTGGCTGGGTTACTGTGGGAATCCATCTACCCACATCCGATGCATCGCCAATTCGTTGCCACCATGCACATGCTATATGCTAGACTCTCACTTTCGCCTCCATGCATGCCATCACCCCCGCTGCCATTTTTTCCATCGTCATGTACCGCTGTCGTGCCCCTTTCATACACTACCACCAAGCCTCGGTCCTTCCCATCACCATAGATGAGCCCAGTTCTAGAAGTCCCACACTTCCCAACATGATGCACGCCATGGTCTCAACACAGTGCAGGCTTGTGTCTAGTCGTGCATGCACCTACATCTCGTGCCTGCCGTAGATCCCTAGAGGGGA
Organism: Alisma plantago-aquatica; assembly: GCA_963693085.1. Classification (NCBI taxonomy): domain Eukaryota; kingdom Viridiplantae; phylum Streptophyta; class Magnoliopsida; order Alismatales; family Alismataceae; genus Alisma; species Alisma plantago-aquatica. The sequence goes on along the minus strand of OY856413.1, from coordinate 522,013,799 downwards.
GCCAGACTCCATAGCATGACCCAACATGCTGCGATCACCGGAGGTGAACATCTTGGTGGACGACACAACATAGAACCACTCGACGTCGGTAACCAGGTTGGACGTCAGGGTTATTGTGGTGTCAGCACCCTGGTGGTGGTCATGACCTCCACAGTCGCTATTGTCATTATGCAACTATCGTTACTACTGCTATGCACGTAGAGTCACCGTTTTCTTGCCCCACCCCCATGGCGGTGACCACCACAGTCCCCATCAACTAATCCACTTGAGCAATTACTCCTTCATCGGCGAGAGACGGGCAACCCAGAGATCTCCTTCTCTGGTGACATGATGGTTGTGAGCTCCATTCTAGGTGACAAGCAAGTAGCCTCGACGACACGGCGACAACGAGTTCTATCATAAGACTAGAGTGTGTGTTGACTGATGATAGAGTCTCATTAGTCATGATATATGATTTCAAATCAAGCACACAAATATATGTTAGAGAAAAGTATATCAGACAGACCCACTGTGAGAGTGATACATGGATACCATGGAATGGTAGTCACAACTATCTCTCATAGTGATGGTGGTGATTGTGGTTTTTAGACCTGAAATCACTGCACTCATCACATGTGATTGGGTACACTTTGACATCATCAAATGCAATCCTGAAACATGGGTTGTTATAACAGTGATGGTTGGGTGACTTCGACACATGGGGACTTGATTGTGAGTGATAGATATGGGATTTGTCCCTCCTACAAGGAGTATAATATCCAGGGCCCCTTGATAAGCGAGACTGAGAATTGTATGGACATACTCATGTGATTCAATATATGATATGTGAATTCACATGCATCTTAGACAATCTGCTCTAGGTCAAGGAACACAGACAATCTTCTCTAGGTCAATGTTGAAGAGGATGACGTTCCATGCCTCGAGTTCAATCTAGATGTCAGTGACAAATGAACTATATGATCACGATAACACTAATCACAGATTGTAGGTTGAAGTTGTTCTCCAACTTTCTTAGTTACTTGGGTAGCAATGATGAGTTACTAGATTATTCTCATTGCTTGTGATGTCAGAAGTTGTTATGAACATTCACTGCCAACGTAAATTGGAACATGCAAGGTCACACACATAGGATACCCCTGGAAGAGGATATTGTCCATGAATGATGTTTAGATTGAAATTAAAGATGTTTATGTTCTCAATTAAACATACAATTGACTGATTGGACTCAGAACTATCAAGTTCAAGTGTTGAACTAGCTAGTTAGAGTGTCAAGTCGATTGGAGATTGTATTGGCAATGTCAGGACTGCCAACCGACTGGTTCACCCTTGTAAGCCGATCGAATCGTGTGAGCCAACTGACCACTTCACTTGATGAATAGAGTAGATCACAGTCCTACCAACTAAGGAAATAAGGATTTTCCCAGTTGGAGGAAAACTTTCACGTTTCACTTGTTCAATTTGATTGGAATAAGTATTAATCTTTGCTTTAATTGGAAACAATTGAGAAAAGTCAATTGTGGGCAAGTCTGGGAAGTGAAACGACTGGTTCACTAGGTTAACCAATCGGCTCACCTTCCCAAATGAGTGGTTCAGTTATGAACCAATCGGATCACCTGCCCAAACATTGTGAACCGATCAGTTTGCTTGCCACAGTACAAACTATTCACAGAATTTCCAAATCCTTCTACTCCTGAAGAGAATGGGAACCCTGACCCTACCCTCTACTATAAATAGAGGGGTACTGGGGGCTTCTCAGAATACACAACTTAGAGCATCCGTTTCTCTGTAAAGTTGTTGTCCTCTCTAGTTTTTGGTAACTGAGAGAGCCCGAGAAAGTGCTACCTGACTAGGGAGGCACAGTGAGGGAAAGACAACTATAGAAAAGCAGTCTGAGTTCAGGAGAGTAGGTTGGTGCTAGTACACCAATAGGAATGTCATGTCCTTCCTGCTAGTTCTTCTAGAACGGAAGGAGTTCCAGGTGGTCTGTGTGGACTATCTATAAAGGTGGTAGATGTCTTCCACTCAGGTGGACACATTAGCCACAGTCTGTGGTTGAGGCCAGAGTCCATGGCGAGGACCAGGAGCTACACAAACACCGTCCAAGACATGGAGTTGAAGACCACACATGATTTTGATGTATTGTCATTGGGCAAGCCCCAAGACTAGGTATATCTCGCTAAAACCATCATTCCCATTACATAGTCATTGATGCGATCTCCTATTATGGGTTAATGGCCAGTAAAAATTTTGTTTTCACTGCCTACTCTGAGGCCATAAAACCCAATAGATGTACCAATTTGAGTTGGACGATTCTTTATACCATGTGATATAGTTGCGATTGACACTGTTGAGGACCCAAAATGCCCAATCATATTCAGAAGACCATTCCTTGCTATAGGAAGATCTCTAACACATGTTGTGGAAGGAATTATTACTCTATGTCTTGGTAATGATCACATCGACTCCGAGTACAAGACGCTATGAGGGGACCATCTCTCTTTGAGTTAGCTTACTTCATGGATAGCTACAATCAGTACTGTTAAGAAGTATAAGAGGATAAGGTAATTGTCAATCCACTTATGTGATCCTTAAATAACATTGACCCTAGTCTGGAAGACCCAGAAGTGGTTGAAATATTGGACTACCTGTATCAACCCCAGGAAGAGTTCAATGATGATGAAGAAGTAACCTTCAAAAAAGCAAAGTGTGCATCCCTCGAGAAAACCCCTATGATGAGGGAGCACCAAAGTCATATCCATAATTAAAACCACTTCTTGAAGGGTTGCAATATGAATTATTCGATGATGAGCAGAGGAATCATGTGATTGTTAACACAAACTTGACATATGAACATGTAGATAGATTTCTAAAGGAACTTAGATTGTGTAGAAAAGCTATAGGGTATTCCGTTCAGGAAATTAGAGGCCTTGGTCCTGCCTTATGTATGCATAGAATCAATCTTGAGGAAACAACTAAACCTCTACCTCAACCAAAAAGGAAGTTGAATCATATGCCAAAGGAAGTGGTGAAGAAATAAGTGATTAATCTACGGGATGCTGAAATTATATACCCTATAAGTGACAACAATTGGGTGAGCCCTATTCATGTATTACCCAAGAAAGGTGGAATGACCATTGTAAGAGGTGAGGATGGAGACGAAGTAGCAATGTAAACTATAATAGGTCAGCATATGTGCATTGACTATCGGAAATTGTATGCTGCCACAAGAAAAGATCATTTTCCTATACCGTTTATTGATCAATTCCAAGAAAAATTAGCACATCATGATTACTTCTATTTTCTGGATGGGTATTTTGGATGCTATCAACTACTGATTCATCTCGATGATCTGGAAAAGACAACCTTTACATGTATCTATGGAACATATGCTTTCAAAACAATGCCATTTGTGTTGTGTAATGCACCTACAACCTTCCAACGTTGCATGATGTCTATGTTTTCATATTTTCTAGAAGATATAGTGGAAGTTTTCATGGAAGACTTCTCTGTGCATGGTACAGACTTTGATGAGTGTCTAACAATATATCCCTAGTCTTGCAACGATGTGAGGAAAAACACTTGGTTCTGAATTGGGAGAAATGTCATTTTATGGTCCAAGACGTCATTGTCTTAGGACACAGGAACTCCAAAAATAGAATAGAGGTTGACCTAAGTAAGATTGAGGCTATATCAAATCTTTGACCAGCTAAATTTGTCATGGGAGTAAGAAGTTTATTAGGGCATGCCAGATACTATAGGCAATTCATTAAAGACTTTTCGAAGACTGCCAAGCCCCTGACAAACCTCCTCATTAAAGATGCTGACTTCAAGTTCACTAATGAATGTTTAGAAGCCTTCAATACCCTCCAAGGGACCTTGACAACAATCTTGATTCTGCAAGCTCCAGACTGGGAGCTACCCTTTTAAATTATGTGTGACACATGTGATTTTTCTATCGGAGTTGTTCTGGGTCAAAAGAAAGACAAAAAGCGCCATGTGATTTGTTATGCAAGTCGAACATTGGATGAATCCGAAGTAAATTATACCACAATTGAGAGATAATTGTTAGTGATTGTCTTCTCTTTTGATAAGTTTAGAACATACTTAATAGGATCGAAGGAGAAAGTATACATTAATCATGGGGCTATAAAATACCTCATGTAGAAAAAGGACATGAAGAAGAGACTACATCAGTGGGCCTTACTGCTATAAGAATTCGATAATGATATTATTGATAAGAAAGGAACAAAGAATGTTGTCATAGACAATTTGTTGGGGATAGTTTTTGATGAAGAAAACAAATTTCCTATACATGACAACTACGTTGATGAAGCCTTATTGATGGCTCAGTCAGTTGACCAACCCTATCTTGGTTTGCTGACATTTGTAACTATCTAGCATGTGGGCAGCTACCGCCCAAAATTACTTATAATCACAACAATAAGTTGTTCTCTAATCTAAAAAATTACTATTGGGATGATCCTATTTTGTTCAAAAGATGCTCTGATAGTTTATATCATCGTTGTGTACCAAAAGAAGAAGTACCTCAAATCCTTAAGGAATGCCATTCCTCGCAATATGGAGGTCAACATGGAGGAGATAGGACTGCTACAAAAGTTTGACAGTCAGACATTATTGGCCGACACTCTCCAAAGACGCTATGTCATTTGTAAAGACTTGTAAAGAATACCAACTCTAGGAAATATCAGTAGAAGGAATGAGATGCCCATGGCAGATTAGGTAGAAGTAGAAAACTTTGATGTTTGGGGAATCGACTACATGGGCCCATTCCTATAATTAAGAGGAAATGAATATATTCTCGTTGTATTATACTATGTCTCAAAGTAGGTAGAGGTTGTTGCTACCCAAACCTGTGACTTAAAGGTTGTAATCAGGCTATTTGAGAAAACTATCTTTTCATGATTTGGGGTACCATGCATCGTCATAAGTGACGAGGGATCCCACATTGGGGAAAAAGAGTTTGAATCTCTATTGAGAAAGTATTAGGTCATGCACAAAGTGGCAACACCCTACTACCAACAAACGTCAAGATAAGTAGAAGTATCTAATTGGTAAATCAAGCAGATTTTAGAGAAGGCAATAAGACGTACGAGGAAGGATTGGTTCATGAAACTCAATGATGCACTATGGGCATACCACATGGCATACAAAACATTGATAGGTACAACACCCTACAGACTAATTTATGGGAAGTCATGCCATCTCCCTGTCTAATTAGAGCACAGAGCCCTTTGGGCTATCAAATTTTTGAATATGGATCTAGACAAAGTAGGCAAGAAAATATTTCTCCAACTCAAAGAACTTGAATAGCTAAGGTAGTATGCTTATGAGAATGCAAGGATCTATAATAAAATAACTAAGGTGTTGCATGATTCCCACATGAAAAACAAGAATGTGCATGAGAGAGACAAAGTTCTTTTATTTAACTCCAGCATCAGGTTATTTCCTAGGAGTCTGAGAACCAGATGGTATGGCCCTTTATCTGCGGTAAGGATCTATTCATCAGGAATGATGGAAATCACAAGAAATAAGACAGGCATGTACAAGGTGAATGGATACATGGTAAAAAGATACTATGAAGATGAGGCCTTTGTAAGAAGGTCAGAACTATGCTTGGAGGAACTTAATCCAGCAACAAATGAATTACATGATACATTGCCAACACAAGATGAAGGAGAATAAGAACAAAACATGAGAGTCGAGCTAAAGACTTAAAACTAGCACTTCTTGGGAGGCAACCCAAGCATTTCCTGCTTTCTTTCATAATTCAAGCTTTCCTTTATCCTACTTTTTTAGTCTAAAGCTATGTACATAATTATCTTTGAACTTTCTCTCTCTAGGTATTTCGTCCCCCCCCCCAAGTAAGTGTAGTATGTGGTGTTATGATTTCACATGGTTTTTAATGAAATGCAATGGGGATTTTTAGGTTAAAACCTAAAAATCTTTGTATCTATCAAAGGACCTTTTTAGTGTGACACGGTCACGACATCTGTCGCAGTCATGACAACTTTGTCACGGTCACAGCTATCATCACGACCGCGACACCTATTGAGTATATGCACTCAAAGTTCTCAAAACAATGTTTATTCTTTTATTCTCCACCTGTCTCTCAACGATTGAGCTATGAAAAACACTAACTAAAGAATTGCAACAAAATGAAGGTGCTAGAAGGCGTTCATGAAGGACCAAAGCATCGCTGTAGTGGTTCTGTTGCCATGGGTGCACCACCATCATCGCCAACTCACTTAACCTTCCCAATTCTCATCCTATCTCAACTCTAGGAAGGTACATAACTCCTTCCCCCATCTGATTATGTTTCTTTCTCTTTTCTTTATGTTTTGTGTTTCTTCCTCATCAAGGCTTCATCGTCTCCAATTCACTCTTTCCTGAACCATAGAATCCCAACCATCTCGATCGTGCTCTAGCTACAAATCTCCATAGCGATTGCTAAAGTGTTGTCAATATTCTCGTTGATTAGCCATCATCCATATACTTGCGATAACCACTATCCTTTTCCCACTTTCTTTTGATCTTCATGATTTTCCTCTCTTTCACCTCTGTGTCATCGTCAAGACATCCATCTCAACCACAACACTCTCACTGATTTCTTTATCTATTATGAATGTGGCATTAGACACGACCGTGACATCATTCTCAACCACGACAATCATCGTTGTCACGACACCCTTTTTTCTGACATGTAGGAGCCTTGGTCGTAACATGTCTCGCTGGCTTGCCCAGGCTTATTTCCACTTTTTTTGATGCCATCTCTCCAAGTAAATCCTTGATCTTTCTTCTTGATCTTTCTTGTATCATGGTTTGACATGTGTCAAGGTTACGACAGTCACCCTTGATGTCGTTGTCATGATATATTTCCCTTCACCTTCCCTGACCCTTCACACCCATGACAGAAGTTGAGGTTGCGATGTCCTGCCCCGAATTTCTTACATTGCGGTCACAACATGGTCTCTTCCATGTCACTAGTATGTCTCCATTGTGACATCCATTGTGGTCATCACACTCAGAGGATCTAGTCGTGGTTGCGACATTACATATGTTAGTTACTGTTTCAATAAACACTATAAAAACAAACATAAATACAAATGTAATGGACAATAATGTAATTGATAATATTGACTACAACATTTCTTGCAAACATCAGTTGCAATAATTTTAGAATGTCTTCCTCCACCTCTGACAACTTGGTCAAATAGCTGACATCACTACTAGGGATGGCGATGGACCGGATTTTCTGTAAGCCATCCCATACCATACCATACCATCAGAAAATTAAATGGAGCGGGCACCCACTTCACCTACTTATGATTTTCTTCTTGGGGTGGCTGGGTTACTGTGGGAATCCATCTACCCACATCCGATGCATCGCCAATTCGTTGCCACCATGCACATGCTATATGCTAGACTCTCACTTTCGCCTCCATGCATGCCATCACCCTCGCTGCCATTTTTTCCATCGTCATGTACCGCTGTCGTGCCCCTTTCATACACTACCACCAAGCCTCGGTCCTTCCCATCACCATAGATGAGCCCAGTTCTAGAAGTCCCACACTTCCCAACATGATGCACGCCATGGTCTCAACACAGTGCAGGCTTGTGTCTAGTCGTGCATGCACCTACATCTCGTGCCTGCCGTAGATCCCTAGAGGGGAGCCAGACTCCATAGCATGACCCAACATGCTGCGATCACCGGAGGTGAACATCTTGGTGGACGACACAACATAGAACCACTCGACGTCGGTAACCAGGTTGGACGTCAGGGTTATTGTGGTGTCAGCACCCTGGTGGTGGTCATGACCTCCACAGTCGCTATTGTCATTATGCAACTATCGTTACTACTGCTATGCACGTAGAGTCACCATTTTCTTGCCCCACCCCCATGGCGGTGACCACCACAGTCCCCATCAACTAATCCACTTGAGCAATTACTCCTTCATCGGCGAGAGACAGGCAACCCAGAGATCTCCTTCTCTGGTGACATGATGGTTGTGAGCTCCATTCTAGGTGACAAGCAAGTAGCCTCGACGACACGGCGACAACTAGTTCTATCTCCGACGACAAGCCATCAGTCTAGGATATGACGCGGTGGCAATGGGCTCCTTCCTTGGCGACCACGCCAGGTAGCTATAAGCTTTGAGCAATAGACCAACAATTTTGACGATGCCAGCAAATAAGTTTCTTCCCAGCAAGACACTGAGGAGGATATAGTGTACATGTTGGCCCCGATGTACCTTAACTTAATCATACCATATTAAATTTCATGCAAACATCATCTTGCCAGCAGCGGCCTCGTCGGAACGGTGTGGTTTGGACTTTGGAGTCCCACTAAACAAAACCACCAAGCATGGTTTCCCATTGTCGGGGACCCGTAGCGTTGCTGGACATAAAAAAATCCACAAAAAATGGGGTGGTTTGGTTTGGGATGGTTTGGGGACTAGTTGTGAGTTATAATTTCCATCCCTAATCACTAGCAAAATTCCAAGAAACCATTAATAAGATTGAGAAAGGCTTCGTGAAGATGCAAATCTAAAAGAAGAGGATAGAGCTCTCCTAGAGCTGATCAAGGAAAAGTATGAGAGCATCCTGAACCACAAAATGCCAGAGGTGTCTAAGGAGCCCCATAGGAATATAGAGATCGAAACATCTGAGTACCATCCATCAAAGATTAAACTCAAGAAAATGGGGAAACACATGCAACAAGCCAAGAATACAACAGGCGTCAAGAAGATGAAATTGGAAGTTGAAGACGAATCCATAATTTCAAAGAAGAAGGATGAATCTGGTATCATTAAGAGGGAAGTGCAAGAAAAAGGCAAATAAGTAGTCAGGAACATTCATACCAAGAGACCAATTCCACCAATTGCAATTTGACCTAATAATGAAGACCAAGAGCTTCAAGTTGACACGATACCTAAATGTCGACGACTTCAAGAAGATGGGGATATATGAAAGAACAACGAGGTTTCTGGAAGGGGCCATCTTACGTACTTTATGCACAAATGAAGCCCTTTATCTCATGGAACTAACTGTTGAGTTTATGTCATCTCTAGAGAAGCTGCATGTTAGCAACATTGAATACAAGAAATGTGGTGGAGAATTCAAGCTGGAGGTGAGGATAGGGGAAAAGATTACGTGATCATTGAGGCCAATCTAATTACTATCGTCACAAATACGATAGAAGAAGCACATTCCTGCTCAGCTACACTTGGTGACCAAGAGATAGTGGGCTACAACAGCCATAGGATGTGGGAAAAGATAATAGGAGAACCTGAGCATAGTCTGAATAATTCTAAGGCAACACTCATCACCTCCTACTTTATCAGGATCATGCAGAAAATTATGACAAACACCGTCTTCATGAGATTTGAAACTAAGAGTTAATAAAAGAGATTTTTTCCTCATATGATCTATGCTAAATAAAAGACCAATAAATATAGGATGAATACTCATGGATAGATTATCAGTTGTTTTAGGGTCTGAGGCAAAATGGACTAAAGAATTCTGCATGAGAGGTCATGTAACTTGTATAGCGTATCATTTCGTAGGGGTTGAGCGAGTACTAAAATATAAGCACATAGAGGAACATTCAAAGATACATATCAAGTCCCTAAGAAATACTAGTGTCTTGGCACAGAAGGGCATCAATCTGTTCTATAAACAAATTTTCTCCGAACTCTTACTTCCTCTCCCTGAAGTAGCGTACTATGATGCCCCCAAGCTATAGACCACCAAATAGGAGGTGAACAAGATGCACTCAAGTGCAATCAGGAGGGCTATAAGCCCTAATCACCAATCAGAAACAAAGACATAGCACATATAGTGCCAGAAGTAGAACAACTTCAGCTAGTAGAAAAAAGAAAATGGCAATCAGGAAGTGCAAGAATAAGACAATGGATGCTCCTTCAGGTAGAAAAGAGACGGAAAATCAAATATCTATAGAAGACCATAAGAATTGGGATGACGAAGGATTCTTCAACCCTCCATCACCCCACTACTGAAAATATTGCTATACAAGGACACCACCAAGAAGAGCAATTTTTCTAAGGCACAGGGCAGAATACCTAAGGCAATGAAAGAAGTGAGTTGCATCCCCGAGAAGCCCAAGGTTCTACCCCCAAATCTCCAATGGTGGAAACTATGCTCGATGTGCCCATTCAACCAAAAACATCATCCACCAAACAAGAACCAGGAAATGAAGAAGAAGCACACACACCACCTACAACTAAGGTAGCAAAGAAAAGCAGTCAGGAGGTAGTAACAACAACTCTAACAACGCATGTAGCTAAATAGTAACAATGCCCACAATCATTCGGTCATGTGTTAGGGCATCGATTTGGTGCTATGTGGTCACATGTCCAAAACTGTTCTACAACCAATTATAACATAAATACATCCCTACATGTGCTAACTACACATGTACATGGCCTAGACACAAGAATAGAAATTCTCCCAAACTTCATGAAAGAAGTTCTCGACAATCAAGTCGCTATGACGGTGGCCATCAAATTGATGACAGAAGAGATAACTGATCTACAAAAAGAGAGGGAAATTATACAAGATGAAAAGGAACATATGTTCAAAGGCTATGAAGAGGCGATGCAAGATACACAACAAGAATGCATACACCTGGAGGAAGAACACAAGAAGATGGAGGTTGAACGCCAGGAGCTAGGATAATGGTGAAATTGAAAGAGGGTGAGGTGTATGGCAAGTCCCTCACAATCTCAATATTTCTCAAAACTCTCAAATCCTAGGACAACGATGATGATTTCGGTGGATCCATAGTAGTCCTAGCACCCAAGGATGATAGCACAAATGCAGGGTCCACCCAGAGGGAGGAGCACACTGCAAAAGAGGCACCACCTCAAATCGAAGAACAAAAATGTTACAACCCCAATTTTTGGGTTCTTTTGGTTGGAATTGCAATTTCCCCAATAAATGTATGATTGTTTAATTGTGTAATTTATGTTCCTTAAAAGGATTCCTTTGATAAATAGCCTTGTATGTTTGATTTCACGGGCCTTGTTGGCTATTGGGCCCAATAATAGGAAAAAGGAAATAAAAAGGAAAAGGAATCAATTAGAAAAAGAATAACTACGATAATGAGAAAAGAAAGATGTGGAAGCATTTAGAAGACTAAGAATTATCCTTCAAGGAGGGATTCTGTATCTTTAGGATTTCTTGGGTTCTAAGGAGTCCAAGTTGCAAAGACAATAGGAGTGAGAAAATATACATAAAATATGCTTTGACAGGTGATAACTTGCTTATGAAGGAAAATCTCAAACTTGGCACACAAGTCATGAACTTTCCTTTAAAATTTGGAAGTAAAAGGATTAACACGTAAAGAGATATGGATTTTTGAAATAATGCTAAAATGAATCTCTACCAAGTTATTTTCATTAATTTTTGCAATAATACATTTTCAGACAAGGAAATAGTTGGGTCCAAGCCATGTATACCAATATATTTAGTGAAAGGATAAAAGAAATCACGAGTACCAAAAGAAGTGTTCCTTGTGCGACTTGTATTAAGGATACAATCATATCCTATGGAAAGAAGGTGGCGGGGTTTGTAGTTAAAGTATGGGAGCAATTAGGGTTTCCCCTAGAAAACATATATAAATAGAGAGAGACCATGGGGAACCCTCATTACAACCCTCCATAGAATTGGATCACCTACGAACCAGGGAGGATGGTTCCCTGAGTTTAACTGCTCGTGAGTTGGGCACCATGCCATCAGTCTCTGTTAGTGAGGGAGCAACTCTGCAAACAACAGTAAAGGTCACCAAGGTGGAGCTGGAAGATGACAACTTCTGACCAGGCTCTGAGAGGCACCACAATCTGCAACCACCAGTCCGTCGACGGAAAATTGGGTAGCGGCGAGCCCAACACCCATCATCTCATAGCGCCTGGGATCACATAGAGTGAAGAGAGGGAGAGGGATCCATGGCGGTGGTTTGTAAGGAGTTGGATCTAGAACGTGATGATGGAGACTTGGTGGATGAGCAGCCCGAGTGATCAGTATCGACGGAGGCCTCACGTGTGGTGGTGCCGAGGATCGAGGTGGCGCACCGTCGGCCCTCCCTTAGGCAGTCCAGACTGGGCTGAGGAAGAGGGCAGGCTATGGCGATGAGGCAATGGCGCGACGGGAAGGACACAACGTGAGCTCCCGTCACGACTCTGACAGTGAGCGTTTAGCAGAATACGCATGCACGAGAAAGGAGACAACCCACATCCAAAAGACTATAGTGCCCCTCCATGCACGTTGAAAACCCAAGGGCGGCAGGATCATTGCCATCTAATTCTCGTTGGATTCTGGTAAGTCAATAATATGGTATTAATGCTGATGTGGCGATATTCTATTGGTTGAGTTCCATTAACATTGTAAAATTCATAATTACTTACTGATAGCTCTGAATTGACAAGTTTTATATGAAAATTTATCAGCAAAACTAGGGGAATCCAAATAAAATACTTTTAGAGTCTAATTATGCTTGCAGTTCTAAAAGTATGGCAACATGTTTTAGAGTGAAGTCTAAAGACATGAAAAACCTTGATTTTGATGTTAATAAGATTGAGTTAAGTGCTATGGGTAATTTTAGATGATATTACCCTATTGTTGATAAAAAGGATTTTTTCAATCTAAAAGGATGATCCATGTATTTAATTGGTTAATTTAGAGTTTCATATGTTTAATATGCATTAATGAGCTTAGAAACCGTAATCTAAGTGTTAGTGGGCTTTAATGGGATATAATTGGAAATCCTTTGTATAAAAGTGATGTTAGGTTAATCCCAAGCTTAATAGATGATAAAAAGGGCTTTAATATGTTTAAGTTGAATAATAAGGGTTTTGCACCTAGAACTGCTATTTTAGGGTTTTGTGGATATAAATGAGGAAAGTAGTAAAAAGATCTAAAAGAACCCTAATGAAACCCTAATTCCAATTAGAAACCCTAGAAAGTGAATCCAAGTCAATTAAATAGATATATTCTTGATAAAGTGTAGTAAATAGGTTACATATGCTTTCTAAGAATTCTGTGATTATTGAACTGCTTCTTGGATTACTTGCTTGCTTGGAATTGTTATTAGCTTATTGAATCTGCAAATCAGGTATGTGGTTATTTATGAGTGCATGCTTTAGTTTCCCGATGTTTCTCGAGACTTTATCGATTGCACTGTAATTAAACTGCTTGGATGTTTTATTACTGCAATCTTTAAAGTTACTATGTGTATAACAATTTAAGTATAAGTGTGACTTGCTCGAACCTACATACCCCACTAGATGTAAGATAATGGACCAAGCCCTGGAGGGAAGGTCAAAGTGAGTCAAGCCCTGGAGGGAAGACCACAGGGCACCTAGGAGGTGACCCTAGGTACCAAGCTCAGGATGGAGAAGGTAGCCTTAAAGTCACTTGCAAGGACTTAACCCTAGAGAGGGTATCCCAGAGGTGGTAAAAGCGGTTGAGGAGTCATACTGAAAATGTAATCTTGCATTGTTAACAAATATTTGCTGTGATTATGTAGTTAGAAATTATGTGCATTGTTTTGTTTATCCCCACATACCAGCATATTCATTTATGCTGACCGACATTTTGTTTGTCGGCATTTTAGGTATTATTTGAAAAGGGCAAACAATAAACTAAATCTGTGAAGATACAATAAGTAATCCAAAGGAGGATCAAATAGATAGTTTTCGTCTGTGGATAGAAATCATAGATCCTATTTTGAAAAGGTATGCAAAAGTTGAATTTTATTCCTTCTTTCCAGTTTAGTCTTTCATAGAATTTATTAATTGTTTTTTTATTATTTGCAAAACCATTGATCCTGAAACTTATGAGTGATGATTTGTGACTTTAAGGGCTTTTAGACACTCAAAAGTGCGGGTTGTTACAAAAATTGTGTTGATGAAAAGAAGAAGAACACATCAATCTAGGAGTTTGATCTAAACTCCTGCCCAATAGAAGAGGATGCATTTGTTGAAGACCAGTCAGATAAATGTGTCGTCAGGGAGGAAACCAGTACTTCTAAAAAGTTGATGACTGGTGAAAAAATGATATAAATAGAATTGTGGATGAAATGAACATCGCCATGGAAATTTGTCACACCTTCCTCAAGGAGTCAACACAACGAACACAATGACACCATTTATGATGGAAATATGGCTACAACTTTAACTACAATCAACGAAGCAATCCTCAAGTCCCCATCAGAAACAAACATGCTCCTAGAAGAATCTATCAAGGAAATTACCACTACCAACAAAATGCAAATAGGGCAACTAATGTACATGATTCCCTACAAGCCAATCCAAATCCCTATTGCACCTTTTCCTCCTATCAAAGCAACAAGAGAAGGAACATCAAAGGATGACGAAGGCATCCTCACATCATTTTATGTAAATGAACCAGCTAGAGAGTTGGGTGTCACTCCACCTCTCCCATGTAAAATGGAAGGCATGGACATGGCTTCACTATCTACGATAACATTTATGGTCATGTCTTGGCATATGTGCTAGATGAAAACCTCCCAAATACAGACGTTTTGTATCATAATAAAGGACAGTCTCTGGATAGGGAGCACTTTAGGGGAATCTTCCTGAAAAGAGCATGTGTTCATAAGAAGTTGTTTAAAGTGCTCTCTACTACTCTGCTAGAAAAGTTCCTCCACACTGACAAGATACAACCAGTGTACAATGGTACCACTCACCTAGAGGGGCATCTATTCAACCACAAAGACGATTATAAAGATGTCAAAGAGCTGTAATGAGTTGTCACCAGGGAAGACTCTAGATTTGTGACTTTGCTTATAAGAACAGTCAAGCATTGGGCCTTGATCATGGTAAATCTATATGAACATCACACCATAGTATACAATTGTTTTGTTGATGAACTGGACAACACGTCTCTAGTATACAAAGACAAAGAAACTAGCGATATCATGAAGGTACCGCTGCGGCTACAACATGCAATCCAGAAAGCAGGATATCGACAGTAGGGCATTTGGAAATAGTTTTCTATGTGTAAGAAGGTACCTCAGGAAGAGGTAGGAATAAGAGACTGTGCTTTCATCATCCTAAGAATGACCAAATTGATCAACAAAGGAATTCCTATTGAATACCTTTACAACAAAGATTTGCACAGCCTATGTGGTGTTCACACTATGGAAGTAATTTATGATTGTCGTTGCTTCAATGACCCAGGAATGCCCTCTAAAGAGATACCACACAGGCTTCACTCTGAAATCCCTCTACCTATAAAGAAGACATGGAGGGAACATATGAAAACCCTATGGCTCAATCCTAATGAACCAGCTAGGGGAACTGCTTGGAAAGAAGGATTGGTGTCAGACACTCAAGATGAAGAACAACCTCAAACTAAGGGCAAACTAGAAGCCACCCCCATAGTAGAAAAAGAGCAAGATCAACCTACCTTTAATGAGCCTGAAGAGAAAGAGAGAGATAAATGAAGATGATATGCCATAAACAAATCCATATGGGCCAACATGATGTATAGTACCCACCTTCCAAGAGTTTGATATATGTGATTGTGAAAGCCTATCATTAGAGTCTCTATAGCTGATAATGAAGTTCCTAAAGGAAGGTGACACTATGGCAGAAGCAATCTTTGAAAGGGATGGCATTTTTGTGCTAAAGGATGATCTTCATGATACTTTGAAATCAGGAGGGTATCTTTTAGTAAACACTATGTCTCCCTATCCATCACTATTGGGCGACAACATGGAAAATGTACATGTTACAACCTCAATTTTGCATATGTTTTCATAATTGAAATGTAATGTTTTTATGAATATGGACTTAATTGAAAAGGTTGTATGCTTTGCTTCAAGGAAGGGATTTCTTTGCAAATCTCCCTTTTGATAGTAGTTTCGTGGTTCCTATTATTATATTAATCCAATAATGGATATAAATGAGAAGAAATGAAGAAAAGTCCAAATATTAGAAAAAGATACAAGATAATGAATATTAAGCAAAGTATTTATGAGAATTATATAGAAATCTCTAGAAGATGGAAAAATATTCAAAGTATTTATGAGAATTATATAGAAATCTCTAGAACATGGCATTAATGTCCACAATTAAGTAAATTTCATTTATATGTGATTTCTAATGAAATAAAAAGAAAAAGAGGGAAAGGAAATAAAAGATAAAGAGAAATCCTTAAAAAGAAATATTTTAGTAAATAAATAAGATAAATAGAAATAATGGATGTATATGCTTCTTGAAGGATAATGAACATCCTTCAAAAAGATTTCGAAATCTAAGGATTTCTTGTGGTCCAAGGAGTCCCAATGGATAAGAAGAAAGAGAAAATGCAAATAATACAATATAAGAGGATAATGTGATACATAATTAATGAATTTTTTGTATTATAAAAAGAGGTACTTTCCACAATAAGGAAGTATATTTTCATGGCCAATGGATTAAAAGCCATGTGCAAAGATGATAAGAGAGACAATTTTCAAATTCCTAATATATAAAGAATAAAGATTATCAAGGAGATAATTAAGAGAGAGAGAATACTTCTTAATTAAGAAAATATGGTGTAACACTCGGGCCCACTGCCCAAGGCTCTAGTAGAGTTTCAGGAATGACAACTATCCCCACAGACCACCACTAGCCTTAACTACACACTTTGTCCTCACTCATGTGCATGCCATGATCAACTTCCCGACATGTCACCCATCCCAATACTACTCCAAGCTGAGCACGCTTAACTATGGAGTTCTTAGTGATGGGCTCCCAGAAAAGGAGGTGCACCTTGGTGATATGTATTGGTATGTATGCCCTGAGAGCCAATCATGGGATGATTGGTGGGATACATTAAGATTGATTTGATAAACATCAAAGGCAAGCTTCCAATTCTTTCTGGTTCAGTCATATGAGATAGTGATAGAACAAATTGAATGTCTAGAGAATGACAGTACTCAATGAGGTATGCTTTCAGGTTAAGGACCTGAACGATGAGATCATACGGATGCTAAGAGTTTGTACATTCTTGTTATGTCCCTAGTCAGATGTCATTGTGGAAGGTAGATAGGCACCAATGACACACAAGACTAGATTGTGGTGTTGTTTGATGACAAAATCTCATTAGTCATGATATAGAGATATCAAACCAAACACATAGGTACTTGTTAGAGAACAAGTGTACTAGACAGACCCACCGTGAGTTTGACACATGGAACCATGACATGATAGTCACAGTCAGTACTCACAATGATGGCAGTGAGTGTGATTCTTTGACCTGAAATCACTACACTCAACACAGGTCGTTGGGCACACTTTGACATCATCAAACGCAGTCCTGAAACATGGGTTGTTATAAAGGTGATGATTGGGTGGCTTTGACACATGGGACTTTTGAGGGGTGAGTGATAGATATGGGATTTGTCCCTCCTGAGGGAGTTTGATATCCATGCCCACTTGATGAGTAGGATTGAGAAAGGCGTGCACGCATGTGTGAATCAGTATGTGATATTGATGTCATACATATCTTTTCCAATCTACTCTGAGATCAAGAAAGTGAATGATCGTTGACAGGATGATTGTTCCACGCCTCGAGTTCATTCAGAGTATCAGTGACAAAGGAATTATACATTCACTATAACACCATTCACGGATTGTAGGATTGAAAATTGTTCTCCAACTTTCTATTTCACTTGGGTAGCACTGATGTGTGACTAGGCACTGATCTTTGCTTGTGAAGTCATAAGTATTATGGACTTTCACTGCCAACGTGAAATGGACCTACAGGGTCACACACATAGGATTTAACCTGGAAGAGGAGTTTTGTCCACAAACAATGTTTAGATTGATTACTAAAGGAGTTTAGTAGTTCAATTAAACACTCAATCAATTGATAGCTCAGTATCATAATGTTCAAGGTGTTGGACTGATTGATTAGAGTATCAGATTGATTGAAATTGCAATTGAGTGTTTATGCACAATCTAGACTTCCAACCGATCGGCTCGTGTGATGAACCGATCGGCTGAGCTTGGTGAACCGATCGGCTCAGGTGGTGAGTCGATCGGCTCATGGACATGGTGAAATGATCGGTTCAAGTGTTGAAATGATCGATTCAACAGGTCCAACCGAGGAAGTTGGGAAAGTAGGATTGGTGAGAAATTTATTTTCGTTTCACTTGCCCAATTTGATTAGAACAAGGATTGGTATTAGGAACCAATTAGAAACAAAAGAAGAAAGGTCAATGGGGAACTGATCAGGACCACGAACGGACCGGTTCAGAATTGAACCGAACATTTCATGGGTCCCAACTGATCGGTTGAGGTGTCAACCGACCATTTCAGAAATGAAACGATCGGTTCAGGTTACGCAGTTGGTTATTTTTGTGGAAAATCTCAAATCCTTCTACTCCTGCTTTAGTCCCACATTGCCCGTGATAGAGAACCCTGTCTCATGACCCTCCTATATATAGGGGTATTGGGGGCTTCTCAAAGTACAACTCAGTGCAACCAGTTGCTCTGTAAAGTTGTCGTTCTCTCTGGTTTTGGTAACCGAGAGAGCCCGAGCAAGTGCTACCTGATAAGGGAGGCACAACAAGGAAAAGACAACTGCAGAAAGCGACCAGTGGCAGGAGAGTGTGTCGGTGACTAGTATGTCGATAGGAGGGTGTGATTCCTTCCAATTCCTTGTGAGACAAGGAGATTGGAGTTCCAGCTGGTCCGTGTGGACTACTTCAGAGGCGGGAGATTTCTGTCGCTCAGAGGACAATTGTCAATCCTGACAGTCCCGGTGAGACCAGGAGTCGTCAATCCCGGTGCGACCAGGAGCTGAACAGACACTGTCTAAGACCGAAGGTGAAGACCGTACAAGCCGCGAGGTACTGTCGCCGAGCAAGCCTCAGGACAAGGTATGATTCCGCAAACCCTCCTTTCCTATTTTATAGACGTTGACGCGTTTCCTTGTTTTGGATTTGGGGAGGAGAATTTTTTTGTTTCCGCTGCCTTCTCTGCCTCCCCTAAAACCCAACAAGGGTATCAGAGCCATGTCAACTACTCTATACTTTAGGATTATCGATATGATCAATTTTGGTTTGTAGCCTTTATTTATTGCATACGATGCGAATAAAATTGGCTTTATGCATGTCCAATCCTAAATCCACAAATCCCAATATACATATATGATATGTAATATGAATGCACTCGATACGCGTCGCCCTTAAATGAGTTTTGTGGTGGATGTATAGCGTGGTTATGGCCAATAAACCCTATTTGTGTATGGTTTTGTGTGGTTTCTTGCATCTCGTTCTGCGCACTGATCTTCCTTCTCCTATTCCTGATGTAACTCAAAATAATTCGAGATTTCTTTCCTACCTTTGCTCCCCTCGAATGTAACTCGAGGTTTCTCTTTTTACAATGTAAAATAGGATAGAATTGTATTTCCTATTATTTTGAATAACGGAGGACATCCTGACGACAGCTGAGACGATCGGTTCAAGGCGTGAACCGATCGGTTGACGTTCGAGACGATCGATTCAAGGAGTGAGCCGATCGGTTGATGACCAGTTCGAGGAGTGAGACGAGCAGATGACGACCATGATGAGATGCACGATGACCAAGCAAACTGATCGGTTGGAGGAGCCAACCGATCGGCTGGTGGCACCCAGCCGACCGGCTTGATGGCGAGCCGATCAGTCATGTGATGAGTTGATCAAACCCAGAAAGGCAAGGCACAGAGTTCATCTTGTATAGGTTGCATGTGATGTAGACCTAGATGACCGTGATTCCTCTTGGCTCGAGAAATCACATTAGGATGGCCATAATCATTGCTTTTATCATTTTGCATGTTTTCAGTGGGATATAGCATGCATATGATACATACTATGTATTGTGGTGATTGGATATGTATATGTATATAAAACTAAATCCCTCGTTAAATATTAATGTTTTAGATGCCTTCCAAATGTGACACACGTGAAAAGCTTGATTGACCAAGTGTGGGAACGTCCAAGCATGGTGAAATGTCTATCTCGTGGAAGCGTGAAGGATGGATATGTGGGTCTGCCCAAGCAGGGTGCATATTCATTGTGTTGGCTTTGGGTCAGACTTAATAAGTTGACCTAGATAGGACCTAGCACCTTGAGGCATGGAGATGATCATGTCAAGGATTTGCATATGACATCTTATCAAGAGTTGCATATGATGAAATTGGCAAGAGTTTCCTACATGAGAGATCTAAGTTGTGGGTGACAGCCCAAGCTGGTCCATGACATAGAAGATTTCAGGATCTTGCCCACTAGAAGGTTGTACGCTGCAATCTTCCAAATTGATGGTGAGGGCTATCAATTTGAAGTAAAATAGTGGGAGCGATAATTAATTAAAGGCCTAATTTATATCGTCAACCTTTTTGATCAATCAAATAAGTCTAAAGGAGTTTTGGACTAAAAATTGCATACTTTTCCTTTTGTAGTACAAATGGAAACAAACAAACAATCACTTTTCTTTGCGATCCGTCCTGGAAAAGGACAAGTTAAATGGGAATAATTTCCATGACTGGTATAGGACATTGAGAATTGTTCTCCATCAAGAGTGAAAGCTCTAAGTCCTAGTTATACCAGAACCAGATGAACTCGATCCCACCACATCAATGACTGAAAGTATGCTTATGGAAGCATACCGATGATGACATTGAGGAGGAGTGCTTGATGTTGTGTTATCTGAACTATGAGTTGTAGAGACAACATGAGACATATGATGTCTCCAAGACATTGTCCTAGTATGTCATGACAGAAGGAGATCCAGTAAGGTATTCACACACTCAATATAATTGGGTATGTGGAAAGACCTGACTAAGAAGGATTCCCTCTGAGCCAAGAGTTGGCTATTGTTATGATACTGCAAATGTTGCGAGAATCATACAGTTCATGATAAACTACAACATGAACAAATTTGACAAGCATTGATAAAGTTGTTGGACATGTTGAGGACAGTAGAGGCAAATATGAAGAAAGACTAACCCTAATCTTTGATGAGATCAATGAAAGGTAAGTCTTATGGGCAAGGGGAAGGGCAAAGCAATGAAGTGTTCTGATGCTAGCCAGCAGCCCAACCCGTCTTCAACCTCAAGGCACATGGGGAAAGGGTGTATGAGGGAATTGCCCTCTATATCTAGAAGAACAAAAGAAGATGAAGGAGGGGATGGAGATCTCCACCTAAGGTATCATGAAATGAACCGCTTCTTTATCTGAGGTATATGATACCAAGATATGGATATGTCATATATGATATGCAATATCCACAAAGAAGTGATGGCCTTTGTGAAAGGACCAAGAAAGGAGTACCCATCATTGAAGCAAGTGTTTCTGCCATAGATAGGAGTACTTTTTAGTTTATTTCATCCTAAAGGGCATGAAATAGAGTTGAGAACTGCTATTTCATATTTGCCAATAGATAGAAACACTTTATTTTTGCATATTGTATGACAATGATGGTAATCAATAAAGAGATGTTTCAATTTATAAAGATATGATCTTTGTGGAAATGCCTTATTTATCTTGTGGTATTTGATATGCATAAGATAAAATGATATCTAAAAGTTATAGATAACTCAAACAATCAAATTAGCATCAATCATGAGAAATTCATTTCTAGTTTCCATGTGATTGATAAATCTAGACTTTTTTGGTTAGAGAACCAGTAAGAGACATGAATATCTTGGACATGATTAATCAATCTTCACTAACGGTAGTGGGAGAATGATTGTCCTATTAGGTATAATACATGTGATGTATTTACATACCTATTGGAGAAAATGCTAAATATTTCAAATGATGTTTAGAGAAATACCAATATGAATATCTTGAAGTGTTCAAGAATATCATAAATGCAGTACAAATTTGGTAAAGTGTTAATTCTTGATGAGATCAATGAATAAAATACTTAGACCAAATGTTTGAGATCCTTATGAGTGATTATAGTGAACTCGTGATTAAGGCATGGTGATGTCTAAATCAAGAAGGAGTCATACTCTAAGGAGTTAGAGGATGATTATCAAATAACTAAATTCTTATTAAATAAAGAATACACTTCGCTAATAAAGGACATTAAGAATCAAAAGGAGTTGTGAGTTCTTATATCCTTGACGGATACACCTCGTTTATCTATGTGATGAGTTGTTCATGTGATGAGTCAACTATCTAGATGAATATGAGGAACCGAATTTTGAGTTATGGTTTATGACCATTACATCATAAATGACATCCATGTGAACCATAAGGTATGACCTTGATGGTAGCACCCATTGGATGAAATCCATAAGTGCAAATGAATCTTAAGTGTTAAGACACATGGATAACATTTTGAGAAGGACGATGCTTGTTGATTGCAACTTAATGACTAAGACATTTGGCATATGCATACTAAAACCGCAATCCTATGAGGAATAAAACAAGGATGTGTATGTGACACAACCTATAAGGTTTATAAATCCACTAATGCAAATGAAGTCTATAAGTTACAATGGACTAATCAATGTGATTGATTGAGTACAAGCAACTCAGAATTGGATCTTTACTTTGATGATATAGTCAAAAGGGTTTGACTGATATGTCAAAGATAAAGAAGGATCTATGATTTAGTGGGAGCGTGTTCACATTCCACATGTTGATGTGAAATGGAAATGTTCTAGAATGGAAATCCTAAAGTGGAAATTATCTTTAAGGAAGATAGAGATGTTTCCTATGTGATAGGAATAGAGATCTATAGAGATAGTTCTTGAAAACCTCTTGACCTGAAAAGAGAAAGCATACATTGGCAATCTGTACTGAAGGGTTCAGTATGCACAGATTCAGTGGGAGAAAAACTTGTCCATGTTATATGGAGTTAGTATCCCAAGGCCAAGTGTCCAATTCTTATGAAGAATGGGAACACTAAGAATACATATGGATCTATCATGTATGTAATCATCCCATTATCTTGCATGTATCAACATGGCAAGAACAAAATGCATTCATCATCTTGTATGTAGGTCATGGCAGTATGATGTGCTCATCCTGATAACTCGTATGTGAGACATGACGAGTGGATGTATGTCTACTTCCAGTAAGGGTTACTGGAATACCATGAGAACTTGATAAGTACTTGAGAATTACTAGTTCTATGGAGATAAGGACGAGTTCAATGTAAAGAGTTACATTGATGCGAACTTCCGAAAGGACAGAAAATTAATCGCAAATTATATATAAGATATATAAAAGTGAACTTTTGTTGATAATTGGAAGTGTTCCAATAAAACCATTTTAAAGGAAATGCCGAGTATCTACGCGTTAGAGAACAACTGTGGATACTATATGGATCTGGAAGTTCATGAGATGAACTTACAGATATTCCGCTCATTGATGACAAGTATGGAATCCTTGATCATGCAGTGTGGCTAAAGGTTAGCAAAGGAATACTAGATCGCATATTATGACAACTCCATCTTATATGTGTGACGTACAATGAAGAGATGTGAGACATATAATTTATACTGAGTTTGGCAAGGTGTTTCCATAACTCACTATGTTCACACTAGAGCATAGTAACATGTGGGACATGTTTGAAGATCACTATGAATATGATTCAAGGGTGATTGGCTCGCAGTGCAAGTGGGAGTCTGTTGGTATGTATGCCCTAAGAGCCAATCATGGGATGATTGGTGGGATACATTAAGATTGATTTGATAAACATCAAAGGCAAGCTTACAATTCTTTCTAGTTCAGTCATATGAGATAGTGATAGAACAGATTGAATGTCTAGAGAATGACAATACTCAATGACGTATGCTTTCAGGTTAAGGACCTGAATGATGAGATCATACGTATGCTAAGAGTTTGTACATTCTTGTTATGTCCCTAGTCAGATGTCATTGTGGAAGGTAGATAGACATCAATGACACACAAGACTAGATTGTGGTGTTGGTTGATGACAGAATCTCATTAGTCATGATATAGAGATATCAAACCAAACACATAGGTACTTGTTAGAGAACAAGTGTACCGAACAGACCCACCGTGAGTTTGAGACATGGAACCATGACATGGTAGTCATAGTCAGTACTCACAGTGATGGTGGTGAGTGTGATTCTTTGACCTGAAATCACTACACTCAACACATGTCGTTGGGCACACTTTGACATCATCAAACGCAGTCCTAAAACATGGGTTGTTATAAAGGTTATGATTGGGTGGCTTTGACACATGGGACTTTTGAGGGGTGAGTGATAGATATGGGATTTGTCCCTCCTGAGGGAGTTTGATATCCATGGCCACTTGATGAGTAGGATTGAGAAAGGCATGCACACATGTGTGAATCAGTATGTGATATTGATGTCATACATATCTCTTCCAATCTACTCTGAGATCAAGAAAGTGAATGAACGTTGACAGGATGACTGTTCCATGTCTCAAGTTCATTAAGGATATCAGTGACAAAGGAATTATACATTCACTGTAACACCATTCACGGATTGTAGGATTGAAAGTTGTTCTCCAAATTTCTATTTCACTTGGGTAGCACTGATGTGTGACTAGGCACCGCTCTTTTCCTGTGAAGTCATAAGTGTTATGGACTTTCACTGCCAATGTGAAATGGACCTGTAGGGTCACACACATAGGATTTAACCTAGAAGAGGAGTTTTGTCCACAAACAATGTTTAGATTGATTACTAAAGGAGTTTAGTAGTTCAATTAAACACTCAATCAATTGATAGCTCAGTATCATAATGTTCAAGGTGTTGGACTGATTGATTAGAGTATCAGATTGATTGAAACTGTAATTGACTATTTCTGCACAATCTGCACTCCCAACCGATCAGCTCATGTGATGAACCGACCGGCTGAGCTTGGTGAACTGATCAGCTCAGGTGGTGAGTCGATCGGCTCATGGACAGGGTGAAATGATCGGTTCAAGTGTTGAAATGATTGGTTCAACTGGTCCAACCGAGCAAGTTGGAAAAGTAGGATTGGTGAGAAATTTATTTTCGTTTCACTTGCCCAATTTGATTCGAACAAGGATTGGTATTAGGAACCGATTAGAAAAAAAAGAAGAAAGGTCAATCGGGAACTGATCAAGACCACGAACCGACCGGTTCAGAAGTGAAATGACGATTTCATGGGTCCCAACCGATCGGTTGAGGTGTCAACCGACCACCTCAGGTCCCCAACCG
Organism: Alisma plantago-aquatica; assembly: GCA_963693085.1. NCBI lineage: Eukaryota > Viridiplantae > Streptophyta > Magnoliopsida > Alismatales > Alismataceae > Alisma > Alisma plantago-aquatica. The sequence goes on along the minus strand of OY856413.1, from coordinate 521,988,575 downwards.
ACCGTTTCATAAATGAAACGATCGGTTCAGGTTACGCACTTGGTTGTTTTTGTGGAAAACCTCGAACCCTTCTACTCCTGCTTTAGTCCCACATTGCCCGGGATAGAGAACCCTGTCCCATGACCCTCCTATATATATAGGGGTATTGGGGGCTTCTCAAAGTACAACTCAGTGCAACCAGTTGCTTTGTAAAGTTGTCGTTCTCTCTAGTTTTGGTAACTGAGAGAGCCCGAGCAAGTGCTACCCGATAAGGGAGGCACAGGAAGGGAAAGACAACTGTAGAAAGCGACTGGTGGCAGGAGAGTGTGTCAGTGACTAGTACGCTGATAGGAGGGTGTGAATCCTTCCAATTCCTTGTGAGACAAGGAGATTGGAGTTCCAGGTGGTCCGTGTGGACTACTTTAGAGGCGGGAGATTTCTGCCGCTCGGAGGACAGCTGTCAATCCCGACAGTCCCGGTGAGACCAGGAGTCATCAGTCCCAGTGCGACCAGGAGTTGCACAGACACTGTCCAAGACCATAGGTGAAGACCGTGCAAGCCGCGAGGTACTATCACCGAGCAAGCCTCGGGACAAGGTATGATTCCACAAACCATGCTTTCCTATTTTATAGACGTTGACGCGTTTCCTTGTTCTGGGTTTGGGGAGGAGAATTTTTTTGTTTCCACTGCCTTCTCTGCCTCCCCTAAAACCCAACAATATGGGTAGTCCAATTATTCCTTTTAAGAGTGTTTTATCCGAGACCTCAAATCCTAGGATGTTACAATTAACATCCCAGGATTTGAGGCCTCGGATAAAACACTCTTAAAAGGAATGATTGGACTACCCATATCACCAAGGTGCACCTCCTTTTCCGGGAGCCCATCACTAAGAACTCCATAATTAAGCGTGCTCAGCTTGGAGTAGTACTTGGATGGGTGACCTGTCGGGAAGTTGATCCTGGCATGCACGTGAGTGAGGACAAAGCACATCGTTAAGGCTAGTTGTGGTCTGTGGGGATAGTCGTCATTCCTGAAACTCTACTAGAGCCTTGGGCAGTGGGCCCGGGCATTACAAATGGTATCAGAGCCAATTCCCCTCCAGTAGGTGGGGCCCACATGGACATGGCATGCCAGTCTTGAGCCGTGCGGTCCAGGCATGTAGGAAAGGGTTGTCCATGGTTAACGTAGCCACCCTTGCGCTGGTATTCCGTGATCGGGAGCTGGGTGTCCATGGGCCATTGTGGGTCTACACTGAAATGGGGAAGAGATTATGAGGCCTTATAGTTGAGCCTTGACGAGGATGTCAAGAGTCTAAGTGGGGGAGATTGTAACATCCCAAGATTTGAGGCCTCGGATAAAACACTCTTAAAAGGAATGAATGGACTACCCATATCACCAAGGTGCACCTCCTTTTCCGGGAGCCCATCACTAAGAACTCCATAGTTAAGCGTGCTCACCTTGGAGTAGTACTGGGATGGGTGACCTATCGGGCAGTTGATCCTGGCATGCACGTGAGTGAGGACAAAGCGTGCAGTTAAGGCTAGTGTTGGTCTATGGGGATAGTCGTCGTTCCTGAAACTCTACTAGAGCCTTGGGCAGTGGGCCCGGGCGTTACAAATGGTATCAGAGCATGAACAATAACTACACCAAACATTACTCACATGAAGCACAAACTAAACTCACCTTACATCTCAAACCTACAAACTTAATAATATGTCAGTTAAGGCTAGTGTTGGTCTATGGGGATAGTCGTCGTTCCTGAAACTCTACTAGAGCCTTGGGCAGTGGGCCCGGGCGTTACAAATGGTATCAGAGCATGAACAATAACTACACCAAACATTACTCACATGAAGCACAAACTAAACTCACCTTACATCTCAAACCTACAAACTTAATAATATGTCATTCGTGGACTAGGTTGACTTAGCCTCTAGGTTAGAACCTAGATGTTATAGAACTAGGTGTAGACTTGTGTAATTACCTCCCTAGACATGATTCGCGACATGTGCTTAGGATGCCTACACAAGTGTGCACCATGTTCTTGCTAGTTCTCTAGGTATCATGATACTAGACTGCCTAATGAGTGTGGTAACTCATTTTGGTTTTGGTCTTATTCGAATGGAGTATGGTGGTTTTCATCGCCTATTTAAATGTTGGAGAAAACATATTTCAAGTATTATTATATATACATATGAAAAATGTTACCACACACAGAAAGGCAGTGAGTTTCCAAGCAACCTAAGAGAAAGAGATGTAACATCAAGTCTAGATGAGAGTTTAGATGATAGTTTTACTATCTAGAGTTGTCTAGATCCATGATAAAGGTTAGTCTAGTGAGTAGCATATATAACCTAAGATAGTGATGATAGTGATGATAATGATAATGATGTTAATGTTGATTTCGATGTTGATGTTGATGTTGATGTTGATGATGATGTTGATATTGATAAGACCCAAGTTTGACCTTGATAAGGCCAAGTAGTTTGATGATGCAACCCTAGCTGGACCTAGCACCTTGTTGATACTTTTGACTTGGTTGATGTGCTAAACATAGTTGGTGGGTTGGCATGCTTGTTGTACCTAGTCTTGTATATGTTGAGATATTATATATGATATATGATTTGGGACCAACATGGGCCTCAATCTCTTCACAAAGGAGGACCTCTATCATGGGAAAAATGAATGGGGTGGCCTTTGATATGATTCGACCCGCCTCGGGAGAAGGTTAGAGTACCTAAGCCCAAAATATTTGAAATGTTGAAAAATATGAATGATGAAATACTTGATGACGAGTCCCTAGATAGAATACTTGTAAGTATATGAGATATGTCACCTTGTTTATGGTCCCTATAAACTATGAACCCTAGACTTCCTATGAAAATATCTAACCTTAGAGAAATAGGCAATTGAAAATTTGATGCTTGATATATATAGGTGAGGGAAATGTCCCAAGACCTAAGATGATGTATATGATGTGTGATGTCCATGATGAGCCTCGTACTCAGGTTAGTGGGTTGATGTAAAGGAATCTAGTGGTTACCCTTGTTTCTTGAAAGATGGGTAGAAATTTTGTTAAAGGTTGAAAGTTGTGGTTAGCATGTTTTTCCTTGACATATATCTGTCCTAGATTGAGTATCATGATCTTATGGAGCTTCTTTAAGACACAAGTGAGATGACTATGAAAGCTAGATAGTGATAATATTGTTGTTTCTCGAGGTAAAGCATGATGTATATAAAAAAAACCTCACTTATGTTTACAAACTTGAATATGCACGGTAAGCCACTCTCATAAGCTAGAACTAGCATGAAAACACACTATACATATAAGATGTAGCCTTGAAATCATGATCTAGATATGATGATTTCATAGAGATCTTAGCTTGAATAATGAGGGGTAACATATCTAATCTCATACTCAAATGAAAAAAAAACTAATCCAAAGATACTAAGGGATACGTAAACCCTAATCCTATGATGATGTCACAATATGATGGAACCATAAGTAATATGCATATAGTCGAGATGAGTACACCCTTGATGAGGATAACCTAAGTGTACATCCCACTATACTAAATGTCATGATAACCATGGTTCAATAGTTAGACCTGACGTCTTTGACTTGGACTCTTAACTATGATCTTGGATGAATTTTAGGGACGAAATTTCTTTTAAGGAGGGGAGGATGTGACAAAGTGTATTTTCTCCTATTTGTGCATAATTACTCTTGTTACTTTAAGTACTCACTATTTATGTCTCCTTTGACTTCATAACTCTAATGTCCACCAAAGTCAAAGATTCTACATTTTGAGTCAATATGATACACATATATGCATGAAATGTTAGTGTTGTTATACCCTTGAAACCTTTGATTAAATTCTTGACCATACGTGCTTATTTTGATTTTATATTTTTCATAGTTGTTCTCGACCCTATTATGAAGCTATGGTCCAAATTTGAGATCATTTGGACCTTGCTGCTATTTTATATGAATTCTCTAAGATATACCCCCATTCTAGTCTTGAATATTCCTTTTTCTTTCTTGTTGGGCCCAAAGTCCTAAAACTTGGCCCAGCAGTTGGATTCCTTTTTCCTTTCCTCTTTGGGGGAGAGACGTAGGGTTGGAAGCTTTGTCTTCCCCTACAGCCAAATTAGGCAATGAGGGAGGCGTAGGATGGTTGGACCTAACCCTAGCACTTTCTCAATATATATAACCTCGCTCTGATACCATCTGTCACGGAACCAGAATCCTAGTCCCATGAACCAAACGTATACCAAAGGCGAAATGCAGAAGTGTAAAGCTTAGCACACATGAATAGATAACAAGATAAAGAGGCACCAACACAGTCTCAACATTCAACAAGTATAAATTATACGAAATGCATTATATTCATGAATTAAATTACATATTTCCATAATCAAGGTACAAGTCATTCATGTGCACTAAATATGGATCTTACAACAAGTACACCTAGCTTGGCCTAAAAACAAAATATGAGAAATGGGTCAACACACAAGGTGTTGAGTATGGGGTAGAAAGATACATATATATAACCCGCCCCCATTTAACCCTGGTACGTCTCCTTCCTTACCATCTCCATCCTTTGCCCCTCTTCTCTTCTTTCCCCATGCTTGGTCGTATGCGACCCGCTCTTCTTCACGCCCAAATACCTGCTCCGACCTGGGGTCTTCCGTAGCTACCAAGGGAAGCAAGAACAGGAGCTCCTTGCGACTCCACGACACCATGGCCGCTCATCAACGATGCTCCAGTGGGGGGGGGGCTACCCCGATCGTTGACAACTCTCCTTCCTCTTGTGTCGGCCTTCTTGTTGTTTCCGCCCGAAACCACCATGGGGAGATGCCAGTAGTCAGCCGCGAGCCCTCAGTGCCAAAGTCCCGCCCAACAGTCACGGAGCCCCCACCGACTTCTGACCCACTTCTCCGCGGTCTTCCATGGGTGCAGCGGCCCCTGGGAAGGCTGGGCGCCGCCCTACAGGTCTCCCCTGTTCCCGTTCGGGAAATAGAGGATCACACGACTAAGAAATCGGGGGAAGGGATGAGAGGAAGTGATAGGTGACCAGCCCAGCAAGTGCATCGACCCAAAACTGGAGGCCCAGATCAGTAGGAGACTGATCGCTGGATGAAGGGAGGACCACCAAGGTCCCACGATCCAACGACGATTGGTTGTCAATAGATGACATGGGTATGTCCTCCTTTATAAGTATAGTTCCTAATAAAAATTTCTAAAATCCATAAATTCGATCTCCCTTGGCCAAAAGTTATAATCCAATATACCAAATCAATCATCTGGATGAGACCTACAACTTGGGCATAGGTTTAACCCTTGAATCCCCTTAGTTTGCCCATAATTTGTTAAATATGTAACTTTTGACGGCTTTGACCATGTGGAATGCATGATCTTTATAATGATTGAACCTTTGATTCCCTTGTTCACTCACAATCTTTATGTGAGCATCTTTTGTGCATCTTTGAAATGCTCGAGGGTCCAAATCACCCCAAGGTCTCATAAGTGGCCCTATATGCACATACATGACCATGTTGTGAATTTTAATGATGTTAGTTGCCCCGCTAAAGTGAATCTTCTTCCCTAATGACACAAATGATTAATCAATTCTGAAATCAGGGACTAGTGTGCTCCATGATATAAGAACCATCCCCAATATCCCTTTTTGTCTATGTTTTCTCTACATGGCCCTAAATACATCAATGTATCCCTATTATGTAAATGAATGGCCTTACATGATTCAAATGCTATGTCTTGACCTAGGGGACATCTACCTATTTTGAATACACCTCTTGTGTCACTAATTTCCTGATCTATACTCTCTCTTGCTTGGATCCCTTGCCTTGAAGGTGGTGAACCTTGTTGCCCTTTTGAGAGCCCTTTTGGCCTAAATTGGACATGAGTAACCTAAACCTTGATAAGGTCATATATAATGAATGGAATGTCATAATGGCATGAAACTAGAACCACACCATCATGATGATCTCTAGATCAGTACAATATCATATAATGAACCAATAAGCAACTTGGAACCTAACTTGGCCAAAACCCTAAAATGCATCTAATTAGGGTTAATGATGAGAATCTAATGCATATATGTAATCTTGTTGTTAATCAAGTTTGACATGTGGCTAGATGGTGAAGAATAAGTTAGGTTATGAATCTCTGAATCAGGTATGGGCCTTATCTAGTTATATGACTACCGCTTTCTTGCTTGAAAATACATATATTGTATGCTTGTTTGTCTATTTTCTCAAATATTGCCATGTAGTATTGCTATGTCTTACTCATTGTTTGCCTCGTCAGTTTTATAACTTGAACACATATAGATAGAACTACATTATAATATTGATTGATAAAGGGTTAGATCTTGTCTACGACCTTGAGGTCCCTCTCGTATAAAAGGGTTAGCTAAGCTTGAGCACCCTTACGGACCCTTCCGACGGGAAGATGGTCAAAGGCCTTAAACATGCTTGATATTATTGGTATAATGGAGTGAAATGAAATAAAATATGATTTTGCATTTGTTAAACAATTAACATGTTTATTCTTATTCATTTAGTCTTGAAATCTTTTCAAAATTATGCAAAGCTTATATATATGTATCTTTCTGCCCCATACTCAACACCTCGTGTGTTGACCCATTTCTCGTATTTTGTTTTTAGGTGCAGAGATGGATAGAAGGTTGATGGGCTTGGTGAGTTATGCTAGGTGTACTTGTTGTAAGATCCAGATTTAGTGCACATGAATGAGTTGTACCTTGATTATGGAAATATGTAATTTAATTCATGAATATAATGCATTTTGTATAATTTATACTTGTTGAATGTTGAGACTGTGTTGGTGCCTCTTTATCTTGTTATCTATTCATGTGTGCTAAGTTTTACGCTTCCGCATTTCACCTTTGGTATACGTTTGGTTCATGGGACTGGGATTCCGTTTCCGTGACATATGGTTTCCTATTGGGAAAAGACTTCATTTTCTTCATGGGAAATCATGTTTGGGCATTGCTACACTCCCCTATATAAGAGGTAGAACCCTTGGCCTAACTCTAAGAGGATCCCATGCATCCTTCTCTCTCCTTCTTCTTGTTTTCTCTCAAAACCCTAAACAAGAGGGTATAGGGCTATCTCAGGGGCAACAAAAAACTATGAAGGGTGTTGATGGTGGCACGAAGCTACCATGACAACTTGAGGAAGATTGGCTATCATTCCCATGCCCACGACCAACATGGAGCGCCTATAGAAGGTTGGCACCATGGATGCAAGTCGCGACCTTCCCAGCCCAAACCAGCTGCGTTGGTCGGAAACTGGGAGGTGCCAAATGTGCGGCGGAGCTAGGGCAGCAACTGGCGGCAACCCTTGAGCCCTAGGGAGGATAGGGCAGACCCGCGAAGTGTTGTAGGCCAGTGGCAACTAGGGTATCGTGAGGTAGAAGATGACCCCAGGGCTATTGGACACTTTTACCCCTTCGGGGTGTGAAGATCCAATCACTCACACAAGGGAAAACACATCATTTCATTATATTCGCGACTGTCTACGTGGTGCATGGGAAAGGCTGACGTGGTAGCCTCCCATTGGTCCAAGTAAGTGATTTTTGTAAACATCGTATCTAATTAATGGTAGCTCAGATGGATACATATAATATATGAATTTTGCTAAGAAAAATGTGAGGAATACATAAAAATAGATTTAGGTCCTAATTCCTCTTGCAATTCGAAAAGTAGTTGAAGTTATCAACTTTAATGCATTAATGCTTAAGAAACCCTAATCTATGATGATTAATAATTTAGGAAGGGTTATATGGATGTTTAAAGTTGATATTAACCTGTTGATTATAAAAAGACACATTAAATCCAAAAGGATAATGATTATGCATAGTTTAATTAATTTAAGGTTCCATATACATGAATATGCTTTAATAGACCTTGAAACCCTAATTGAGCATATTGGTTGAGTTCATGTTACTTAATTGATGAAATTGAGCAATTGCAACATATTGAATAGTTAATGATGAGCTTGAACCTGATCTAGATGTTTCCTTGAATGATTTAGGGTTTTACACCATATATGAAGGATTAAGCACTTAGAAACCCTAATTTAGGAAAAAGAGGAAAAGATCACTTTTAATTTGATACATGTGATAATATGCTAAGCCTGTTAAATAGGTTAAAATCATTAGGGTTTAAGAGCAATTTTGCCTAACTAGGGTTTGTAAAGATTGCAATGGGAATCCTAAAAGTGGACTAGAAACCCTAGGAAGCAAGCTAGGTTTAATAGATCGTGATGGCATAATTTATGATAGGAAATTATATGAATATTTCAGAATCTCTTTGTGTGCTTGCTTGCCTATTGGATTTCTTGCATTAATTGGATTATTTCTGTACTCAAATCATCCTGATAGGTATGTGGTTACACTAATGAATATCTCGAACAAGTTTTCTGAGGATTTCCGAATTTCTCATCGGTTGCTTGAATTAAACTATTGGATGAATTTAATTCATGCATACTGCATCCTAGTGAAGATCACTAGAATGCCATAAATAACATCTACTACTGACACCTTCGATGGTTATTCTCTCCTAGAAAGTTGTCAGTACTACCAAGCTTGAAGTCGGTAGTTCCGAGTTTCCTCGATAAATTCTAATTCATCCATGTGATGTTGTTGGTATTATTGACTTTTTGGTCGGTACTACTGATTGTTTTCAATTTCCATATGTTCCTCTCTGAGCAGGTGTTGGTACCACTAACAATAAAATAGGTTGTACCGAGCTGTGTAGATTCTTGTAAATTTCCCTAAAACTGCAAAAAATTAACATAAACTCTCAAATAAAATTAAATCATTCAAGAACATTAAAATTACATTTAATTGATGCAATTAAGTATCACATGCTATGATAGTAAATAATGCACAAATTAACATGAAAATTAACAATAAGTGCACAGAAATCAATAATAAATATCATGTGAAAATGACAATCCAGTGCATCAAGTCCTCAACCTGAATACATATGTCATTGAGTAATATCATTCCTTAGACATTTTTCATGTTATATCATTATCTCATATTGCACGAAGCATAATAAATTGGAAGATAGCCGCCTAAGCTTGCTCACTTCCTATGGCATCTTTTGACAGGTTGTGTGGCCACAAGAGGCCGCCTTATGGATAGACAGGTCTCCATGGATGGGGTGTGTCCTATATGTGCAGTTCATGTGGAAACCATCTAGCATATGCTTTGCCAATGCCCGGGGGCAGCCATTGTTAGGTGCGAGAGCTGGCTTGGGGACTCCAAATTACTAGGGGATTCTGGAAACCTACAGGAGGACATGTTGGTGCTTTTGGGAAACTGTACAGATGATGAGAGAGATGAAGTAGTTGTTGTCTGGTGGATGATTTGAACGTTTAGAAATAGCAAAGTGTTTGAGGATGTAACACCTTCACCGCGGCCCATTCTTCACTCATATCGGGCACTGATACATGAGTATAGAAGGTGGAAAATGGGAGCAGGCGGGAACAACCCAGGACTGCATCTGGGCGCTAGGAGAGCAGAGGAATCGTGGAATTGGGGGATTGAGGGTTTGGACCACAGCTGGTTCTTTGTTCATGTAGACGTTGCTGTGTGTGAAGGGGGGAAAAGGGGCCTGGGAGCTGTTATTAGGGATGGTGTTGGATGTTTCTTGGGTGTTGTACAACAAGGTGTTTTGGCTAGGTGGGACACTGACATTGCGGAAGGCTTGGCAGCTCGGTTGGGAATTTATCGGGCTAAGGAAGTTCTCAAACTGACCTAAAAGGTGGTTCTTATTTCAAACTCTCTCTCCTTGGTGAAAGCACTGAAGGATCCAGGCAAAAGAAGGGATTACTTAGGCCTTATAGCTGAAGATATTCATAGCCTAGAATCTTTTTTAAGTCGTTTCAGTTTCTTCCATGTAAAATGAGACCAGAACTCTCTGGCTCACTTTATTTTTCATGATGCTCTAGACTCTAGTGGACACACTATTAGACATGGTGTGTTGCCTGTTGACTGGTGTGGTGCCGCTGAGAATGATGTATTTTTTCCTCCTTGATTAATAGATAAAGGTAGAGTTTTCAACAAAAAAAATCGGAATATTACCTTTATTATTAATCAAATTGTTTACTAGATATTCCACTACAACCATCATATGATTGATTCTGCGAGCATACATACCAATATAATCCCACTTGCACTTAGAACCAATCACCTATGAATCTTATCCCAAGTGATCTTAAACATTTACATCATGTTTCGTTTGTGCAAGCTTTTATCTAGAGGGTTAGAAACATTTTCCTCTAGTCGATAAATTGCAAGTTTCACATCTCCTTGTTGTATGACTTATCATATGAGATGAAAATGTTGTAGTATGCTATCTGGGTCATAGTATTTCTAGTGTGCCATTAACAGTTGGAACCTTCCATAAGTTATCTAAATAAATTTCTGGATCCATACAATATCCTTTGCGTGTTCATATCACCAAGATACTCAACTTCTATTGCAGAATTAAACAATTGTATCTTTCTCATAACTTTTCCAACTTACACTTCTCATTTTAAGGTCAAGCTCAATTTCTATAGCAATCATCAATTTTATTTGTTAGTTTGAAAGCTTGCATTAGTGTAACTCTTTACACCCAACTCTTCCTTATTACCATAACTAAGGAACAAATCCTTTTGGTGCTTGTCAAAGTAGTTTCTAAATTAATGTTTTGTTAATTTCGACATCCGCGCCTCTTAAGGCCTATATTACATTGATATGTACACTTGCGTTTGACGTGTAGTTTACTCTTATCAAGACTTGAACAATGAGATCATATGGATCTCAAGAGTATATGTGTTCTTCTTATGCCCCTAGTCAGTTGTTATTGTGGAAGGATGTTAGACAACAATAAAACATAAGACTTGAGTGTGTGTTGGTTGATGACAAAATCTCATTAAGTCATGATATATGATATCAGACCAAACACATAGATACATGTTAGAAAATAATGTATCAGACAAGACCCACCTTGAGAGTGATACATGGAAACCATAATTTGTAGTCAGAGTCATCTCTCATAATTATGGTGGTGATTGTGGTTCTTAGACCTGAAGTCACTACTCACATATCGTTTGATGCTCTGTCATTATCAAACGTGACCTGGAATAAGGGTTTCCATAAAGGTGATGCTCAAATATATTATAACACACAATGATTGAGTGTGAACAATGCAAATGAGATTTGTCCCTCCTATAGGAGATGGATATCCATGCCACTTGATAAGGAAGACTGAGAAATGTTTAACCATACTCATGTGAATGAATATGTGATAGAACTCATGTGCATCTCAAACAGTTTGATCTAGTTCAAGAATCATGGATTAAACATTGAATAGGATGGAAATTCCATGCCTCGAGTTTAATCTAGATATCAATGACATAGGAAGTATACAATCACTATAACACCAATCACAGATTGTAGGTTGAAGTTGTTCTCCAACTTTCCAATTACATGGGTAGCAATGAAGTGTTTCTAGATACCAATCATTTCTTGTGATGTCATAAGTTAGTTTTGGACATTCACTACCAATGTAACTTGGAACCTATAGGGTCCCACACATATGATACACTTGGAATAGGAGTTTATTCATGAAATTTGATTACTAAAGAGTTAGGGATTCAATTTAAATAACAATTGTTAAAAGTTGACTGATTGGATTGTGAACCAAATGGTTCAAGTGTCAAAACTATCAATTCAAGTGTTAGGTCAATTGAACCAAAATTGACCATCAGAACCATGAGATGACCAGTTTAGCAAGTGAAGCGATCAACTCAGTTATATGAACTAGCTAGTTTAGGTTGTGAACTGACCAGTTGGATGACAAAATCGATTGCATAAGTATTAGATGATGTGATGTAATCAAATATTAATTTTCAATTAAATTTTGATTGGAATACATAGTGAAATGACTAGTTCGAGGGTTGAACTAATCGGCTCACATGCCAACCACTTGGTTCACTCTTGAACCAATTATTTTGTTGTGCATAGGCTACAAAAATTCATGAATATTTTCTCTTCAACTCCTTCTCATACTAGAACTCCTGACCCTGAACCTCCTATAAATGGAGGGGTAGGTGAGGTTTTCTAGAGACACAACAATAAGCTCTAACAATTGTTATCTTCTCTGGTTGTAGTAACCAAGAGAACACAAAAAATTCCTACCCGTCAAAAGGGACAGATAGCAAGGGAGAGATAATTGATAGAATAAGTTAACGCTAGCACATTGGCTAGAAAGGAGAGAACCTTATTGTACATTCATTTAGAATTATATAAGTTCCTATTGGTCCATCTGGGATACTATAAATGTGAGGTGGTTGTTGCCATCAACAAGGAGGACAGAGTTAACTACTATCTATGGTGCTCAACCAGGAGGCCGTTGTTGATGTTGTCCATGTTTAACCTAAAAAATGACACATGCTACATCATGGGAATTGTCACTGGACTGGCTCTAGGACCAAGTATAACCTTGCAATCATCCTTCCCATTACATAGTTGTTGACACAATCTACCATTCTAAGGGGAATATGATAGTTAAAATTATTTTTTCCTATACCTTATCTGATGCCATATATCCCATCAAATTCTTGATGTGTTAATCTTGGGCTAACCCAACCAACTAAATTTTAAGTAGATGCGCCCTAGGAACACAATTGGGTCTTTTAGATATTTATAACCTGATTTGAACATACTCTTAAACAAAATGCAAGCGCATAGGCTTGGCAGTAACATAGAGAATGACATGTCAAGATTGAACTCAATAGATAGAAGGGGCACTAGAGCTATGTTCATTTTGGATGTGTTCCTAATGTGAATCCTAAGATTTAAGGGTTTATCTTGGTTTTGATGAACTACACTACAGAGTCAAGAATGTAACTTAAGATTGGGAAAGATCAAAACATTCTTTAACCATGGGCATGTTAATTTCAATATATAAGGAAGTACATATAGGCAAGAAAAGAGGCAAATTATCCAAGATAAGCAATAAAAGTTGACACTAACACTATACTAACATAACAATTCTAGCTATAAACTTAGAGATGGCAACTATCTACACTAAGAAATAAGCTACACTAGATTGGAAAATATCTAACTAGAGCAAGAAAAGGACTAGATTAGCAAATAACTAGAAAATGAAAACAAGAGAAAATTCAAGGTTACACCAACAAACTAAGACAAAAAACTAACTAAGCAAGTGAAAATATTATATAAGAAAGCATTGAGTAAGTAAGAGAGCAACCAAGGCTTTGATCAATTAGAGCTTGTTTGGTAGGAGGTAGTCTGACAACAAAGTGCGGACTTAATGTACATATTTACATTACAAACTCAAACAAGTACACCCGATTACACCCAACGAAACTTACCCTTAATGGAAGTCTTCACTATTTCGAGTAATGTGAATATCACCTATGTTGGGGGTCATTACATGGAAACCATACTCATTCATTAAGGTCACCAAACCAAAAAAAAATTGGATGATTGCCCTAAACTACTAAATAGCCATGTATTGAATGCGGTGTGTATAGAAGAACTACTCCCAAGGACCCCCTATCAAACATTGTGAGGCTCATTTCGATTAGGGATTAGGTGGGATTCAACTAGGATATAATCAAGTATAGGTTTGTAGGATAGTATCTCTTCTGTAACTAGGGGCCAAGGGTTGTTTTAGGGTGAAAATGAGGGTATTTCACCTCACATTGCCTACCATCTAATTTTATCTATCTCCAAATCAATTACACTAGTACTTTCAAACTAGCTACTTTGAACTCACACATATGTGTAAGAGAAGGAATAAGGGATCTACTGTTTGGACCTAGGAGCAAATATCAAAATAGATACATACAAGACATCTCATCCTTGAATCTTAATGGTTTCAAGCAAAATGACTAGACAATCCATGGTTTCAAGCATAAACTTTTGGATCTATGGTCTCTATAGGGTGGTGAATATAGCTAAAAACTTAAACAAGATTCATTAGACCTTCAACATATTTGATAAAAAATGTTGCAAGTAATAAAAGCAAGGATGAGACAAAGATTGATAAAACTTCAAAGAAGACTAAGATTATAGTGAGTCCAACCTCCAAAGTAGGATATGTACATACACAACCTAGAGGGGTTAATATCTAGGATTTGGAACCGTGTCAGACTCTTTATATATCACAAGAAGAGTTACAACAAGAGACCAACCTTTTTAAGAAAAAGGGCTAAACTATCATTCATTTTTCAATCAAGGAGACAATAACCATTACAAAGGTCTAACCTACTTACCTACCAAGAATCTTATGCCTTCTTCAAGGACTTACCCATTTTTTTAGAAGATATTTAAGCTTTGAATGACCACCTCCTTCTTCAAGGAAGTCACCTTCAAATAACCAAGTTGAGAGAGAGTGATTGGGAAGGAGAGAGGAGATCTTTATCAATAGTACAATGGAGCATCTCTCTAACAAAGATCCTAACTTACTCAAATAGGATGTAGAGAAGTAGATTGAGGCATATTAAAGGCTCTTGGAGGCTCAATCACTCAACAATATCAAGGGGCCATAGAAGGAAAACTTGGAATGAAGTCAAAGGGCCCCTTTTTATAGTTAAGGTTTCCTAGTAGCCATTAGAGACACTTAGATTGAACTCTAGTCATTTTTCGAGGTTGTCAAAGATATCTATTTAAAGTTTGCAACACTCTAAATGACTAGATACACTTTTTAGCACTTTTTAGAACATTTATTAATCGAGTTACCTTTTGAATAACTCGGTCAAAAAGGCTCCCTATCTTGCCATTGATAATTATCAGTCGAGTTTGTATAGATGAGAAACTCATCTAAGATTATTAGTTTTTCTACTTCTAGCTATCCATGAAGTTGTACCAAGACAAACTTGACTGACAATGGATTCTTTGAAAAGATTGAAATGAATATCACTCAAGTTACCTGAAGGGGAAACTCATCTGAGAATCCTCCCTAGGATGACTTATGATGAATACCACAAAAGTGTATAAATAATCTATTAAGTGGTCCAAAGTTCCACTAAGCTTAATTACAAGTCACACATTCAACATCAATGATTGACAACATGAATTTTATGGAGATACTATATATTATTCAATTCTTGTATTTGGGTTTAATTTGACCTATTTTCAGGTAGACTAGGTTTGCTAATTCAATCATATTAATGTACCTAATACCTAAAATTGATCTCAAATAGAAGTATTATATACTCATAAATGGACTGCTGAAGTCATCATCAATATATGGCCAATGTATAACAATTAGGTCAACATTTTCCCCCTTTTCAATATGAAAAACCATTCTAACATATTGAAAAGGATTAAAATTTGTAAATAATTTACCTTTGAAATTCAGGGGACAGATGAACATATGATAGCAATTTCTCCCCCTCAATTTATGTGTACTTTTATGTGTATGGTTAGTTCCTCCAAAAACACAATCACAACATATGTATGCTATATGCAACCAATTTTCTTTGAGAAAAAATATATGTATACATAGATCAATTTCAATATGTGACCAAGTTGTTTCTCCCCCTTTATCATATAAAAAAGAGAGGGGGTAGAATAGCTAGTATAGGTCTTATCTAACACAAAAACCACACAAAAAGAGGGGGTAGAATAGCTAGTATAGGTCTTATCCAACACAAAAACCACACAAAAAAACTAAGTCCCAACAAACCTGAGAAAGAGAATTGATATTATTAAGTCATAATCAAAATAGATGAGTACATACACTTAAGATGATAGAATAAGAAGAAGTAACAGAGTCAAATATATATGATTACAAAAAATAAGAGATCAAGTTTAACATAAAAAGCAAAACAAAAATGAATGACAAATATAAGGAAACAATAGCCTCATATATAAGTGCCCTATGTAATACATGCTAAGATCATAAGAAAACAAGTACACATGCACTCTAATACATAGGAACAAATCATCCTAATCATGATCGTCTTGAGCTAGGTCATCCTCATAACTGATAGGCTCCCATCTTTGAGAAGCTGGTGTAGCAACAATCGCATCTTCATCTTCATCTTTATTGTCATCTCCATCTTTATCACCATCTTCATCATTCTCTTGCTCCTCCATCACAAAATCCTCAGAAGGTGTGAAAGAGTGTGTACTCAGCCATCTAGCATTTAGGTCATGTCAGTTGCAACCAATATTTTGGTCTTCTCAAAGGTTTTCGTAGAAACCCAATCAAAATCAGCAAGAGTAGAAATGCTAGGGCTAGGAGGAAGATCAAGAAGATGAATCAAATGCTGAGGTGGTGAAATGATAATGTGGAGGTCTAGAAGTAGTAGTAGAATGGGAAGTAGATGTAGTATACTAACGTGCTAGATAAAATTGATCATATGCATAGGTAGCATAGTCAACGACAGATAGTGATGGATGATATGGTGGATAAGGGGAGGGACATGATAGGTTCATGTTTGGAATGATGTGAAACAAGATTTGGTGAAGATATTTTTGAACATGCATGTGTTAGGAGTTCTGGTACATCATGTATTACATTAGGGACTCAATGGATATAGAGAAAGAAGCTTTATCATGTCTAGGTGGAGCAAGTGTGGTTGGGTTCTTGACCGGTCTGAGAAGAGAAACAACCAGTGTGGAAGAGTTAAGAAAGGCCTTTTTAATAGATGTTTCATTGATAGAAACACCTCTCCTACTAGTAGGATAGTTGAAATCAGTCAAGAGATATTTCTTAGTAAGGACATGAAAAACCCACAAATCAGGTTAGAGTATGGTGGGTGAGAGTCCTTGGTGTTCTTTTTAAGTCAAAATAGATCATGTGGTGTATAATATAATGAGCCCACTTGACATTGATCTCATGAGAAGGAAATAGATGATCACAATAGTATTTTATACAATGTTAGTTTGGTTCTTCTTTGGGTGGACATTGTAGTTGAAAAATAGGGATATGCTGTGGGTCTTTGTGTTAAGATATTTAGATAAAATTATTGCCTTCTTTCTATAGGGGATCTTGGATTTTGTAAAACAAATATGAATGTCATAAAGAGATAATTCCGAATCAAAACTTTTGTATAACTTCTTAGGGTGAAGCAAGTCAACATGATTTGAATAGATGGTCTCCCAATGGTTAGATGGAAGGTATCCAATGAGATAGGATCTAGAGTATTCTCTATGATTTGGTACCTATTTCCAGTGATCATGGTGGAAATGGTGATCATAGTGTCGGGTTGAGGCACAAGTGTCATGTAGTTCCATGTGAGATTTTCATAGAACTAATTATTGACCTTTATGCTAGTAAAATAATTTGAGAATGAATGACATTCGATACAAAGTGGTAAAAGACATTGATAAAGAAAAAATGTATTTGATGTCAAGGTGCTCTATCTCGGAGTCTATGAAATATCAAATGTCAAACATAGATTGTGGAAGCAATTTTTTGTACCTAGGAATGTCTTGGGGGTTTAAAATTTTGAAAGTCATCACGAACAAAGCACCTCTTAGATGGACCAATTGGGGGTTCAGATGAGGTAGAAGTCAAGGAACCTCTCCTCCTCCTATTTGACTCCATGGAGGGTGGAAATCGAGGAAATGAGGAGCAGAAAGGCCAAAAACTATGAGAGGAGGATCATGGAAGCCACCCAAAGGGCTAAAGTGAGGAAATGGGAGTGATTTGGGGCTAGATCTGATAGAGTTAGTCTTGGAGAAGGACTAGGTTGGTGAAAAAAATGAGAAAGAGGGATTGTCGGTTGAGTTTTTCTAGTTGAGAGGGAGAAAACTTGTGATTGAGTGAACTTTTGGAATCTTTACATCTTTAATGACGCAAGCAACTTAATATGTGTTTGAGTTATTTTAATAATTTTTGGTGTTTTGATAAGATATGTTAGTTAATTGATGTTGATATTGTGAAAAATATCTCTAAGTTTAAGCCTTTTTGAGATAATTAAATGATCAATCAAAGAAGTGATTCTTGGTACCAAAATTTAACATAATGAAATTATGAGGTTATTTAAGATATTTGGATATTCCAAGAGAGAAATATTTAGGTTTGAAAATCATGGAATAATGTGTATTATTGATGATTTATAGTGTTACAACCCCAACTTTTGGGTTCATTTGCAGAGAAATGTAATTTCTCATATTAAAGATATTGGAACAAATAATGATATAATTTGTTTTGAATAAAAGGATTTCATTTACAATAGCCTTGATGATTGTGTTGTGGGCTTTATTGGCTATCAGACCCAATAACAAGGAAATTCAATTAATAAATGAATAATTGAGTTTTTGGAGAAAAGAGAGATGTGAAAACCTCTAGAAGGAAAAAGAAAATAATCCAAAGGTGGATTTCGTGCCTCTTGGGTTCCTTGGGTCCCAAGGAGTCCAAGGTTGCAAAGAAAATGTAATAATAAAAGAAAAGATCAATTAAGTATTTCTTTAAGAAAGAAATTGAAAATAATGATAAAATATGGGAAATAAGTGAAAAGAGGTGTAATTGAGTTATCCTTGGTGGAATTTCGTATCCAAAGGATTCCTAATGATAAATGGAATGCCAATGAGGAAAATAAAAAGAAAGATAAAGAGAAATCATCAAAAAGAGATATTTTGATAAGAAATGAACAAGATAATGAGAAAATAATAGAAATAAATGCATCAAGAAGGATAATAAGTATCCTTAAAAAGGATTTTGAAATAATAGAGTGTCTTCGGATCCAAGGAGTCCAAATAAAAAGAAAGAAAGAGAAAAATACCAATAATATAACATAAGAGGATAATATGATGCATAAATAATGAATTTCTAAGAATTGTTAAAGAAGTGGTATTTTCTACTAAAGGAAAACTTAATTTCGTGATCAATGAATTAGAAGGCAAGTATAAAGAGAGTAAGGGAGAGGATTTTCGTATTCCTAAATATTCAAATAATAAAGGATATCAAAAAAATGTTTAGGAGAGAGAGAATCTTGCTTCTCTATATAGGAATTGGATTCCTATTGGGAAAAAACCATGTTGCTTCATGGGCAAGCATCTTAGGGCATCAATACCCTCCCCTATATAAGGGGTAGGGCTTTTGGCTCGAGTTTGAGAGATCCCACATGTCTCACTCTCTTCTCCTCCTTCTTCTGTGTTCAAATCCTAGTCGAGGAGAGCACGTCTAACCCTGGGGTAGCGGGGACTCGTGGGGTCGCCATGGTCGATGAGAAAGGTTTCACGATGCCAAAGAGGAGCTCAGCCATCGTCACCATGCCCATACTTGTGCGTGACAAAGGCAGCATGGCTGCAAGAACTGCTGGAGGTTGCGGACACAGCCAACGTGAACCGACCCTCTTAGACGCAAGCTGAGGACCGCCCTGAGTGCGGGGAGGGGCGTCAGAGGTAGGGGCATCATCCCTGATGGTTGGCAGACTTTGGAGAGGAAGGGGTGCGCTCAAGTTTGCTGCAAATTGGCGGCTAGGGCAGCAAATGTCGACCTGCCAGAGGTTGAAGAAAGGAAAGCTTGGTTGGACTATTCTGCCCTCCGCGGGATAGAGAAGAAATCGACTTAACCGAGGGCAGTATGGTCTTTCCGTTATGTTTCAAACACCAAGCAACGTCACATGAATAGGAGGATGTGGCAACATGCCATTGGTCCAAATAGGTAATTCATACAAAATTCATATTTCAATATTCGTAACTCTGTTGGTTGCAAATGATATATGCTTTTTTCTCAAAAAATTGAGAGGAATTCATTAAAAATGGTTTTAGAGGCTAATTCATTTTGCAATTCGAAAAGTAGTGTAATTTATCAACTTTAATGAATTAAAGATTAAGAAACCCTATTTAGAGATGATTAATGCTTTTAGTAGGGTTTAATGGATGATTAAAGTTAATATTAACCTGTTAATGGTAAAAAGGTACATTAAGAACAACAAGGACGAACTTTGCACATAATTAGTTTAATTTAGAGTTTCTTGTGCATAAATATAGTTTAATGGTCCTTAAAACCCTAATATTGGTAAATGCGACTCTTAATGGCTTTAATTAATCAAAATCATGAACAAAATTAAGAGATGATGATTTTAAGATATTTCAAGTATGGAAGTTCTTATTTGCAGATAAATACTCTTAATGTGGTAATTAGGGTTTTTCTAATGGATAAAGGTAGTAATTAATGACAAATGGAGTTCATATGTGGTTTAGACCATAATGAACTATGGATTGATAATAAAGGAGCATAATGATCTTGTCATGGATTAAAAGGATAAAAATTGGTAGCTTTAATGTAAAAGAGGCTTACTGGACCTAATTGATGATTAATTGTTATGTTTCTGAAATTAAGGTTATATGTTGTTAAAAGGGTAACCTTAATAACTTTCGTGAAGGATAGATGAGAAATTAGGGTTTAAAAGAGTAAGATGAAGTAAAAATCCTAATTGTAATGTAAACCCTAAAAGACGTAAAAATCCTAAAAAGGAATAGAAACCTTAAGTAGCAAGATTTTTTGAATAGATTTTGATAAAAAGGAATTGGATGTGATTTCAGGATTCTTTTACTTGCTTGATTGGATTTCCCCTTCTTGGTTGATTCTGTCTCAAATCTTCCTGACATGTATGTGGTTACGCTTATGAATATCTCGAATTAGATTTTCAAGGTTTTCCAAAGTTTTCCTCGATGACTTAAATTAAACTGTTGGATGAATTTAATTAATGCAAACTATAATGTGGATATGACTATCACTTAAGATATGTGCCTACTAGCTCAGATCCTGGTCCCCTCTGTGGCTTAATAGTTTGACCTATTACATGGCTACCTATGGGGTAGGTCCATCAGGTCATTGGATGACTTAGTACATGGCTACCGATGGGGTAGGTCCATCAAGTCACCTTGAGTCAAGGATTGGGCTACCTATGGGTAGTGCCATGCGACTCTTTAGCACCCCATGAGTTAGGGATTGGGCTACCTATGGATAGTGCCATGCGACTCAACCCTAGATATTGATCTACCTATTAGGTAGGATCATGCAGGGTTTAATGTGGATCTACCATGAGGAAGGTAGCATCTAGGTCCACTATAGGGACATCACAGAGATAGGGGATATGTAAGGATTGAGTAGTATTGCTTAAAATGTAATCTTTGCTGTTAAATGATAATTGGCTGATTACATTGTTATCATAGTTACACAATTATTGTTTCCCCCACATACCAGCTTTATGCTGACCGACGTTTTGTTTGTCGACATTTTAGGTGCAACGAAAAGAACAAACAGTAAATTGGCATATGTGGAATTTAATGAGGATTAACGATCAAGGAGGATTAGTTACAATATTCTCTCATATGGATAGAAGTTTAGTAATCCCAATTTTTCAAGGTATGCAAGAAGTTTTAATTTATACCATATTTCAGTATAGTTGGTAGATTTTGATAATTGTTATTGATTATTTATCAAACATTTGATCCTGTTAATTGGGATAACAACACCGACCTTTTGGTCTCCCTTAATTGGGGGTTACTGGGAGGCGGGGTCATTACATTTGGTAACAGAGCATAGGTTCCTCATTTAATCTTTAATAATGATTAAATTTTACAAATTCCGTAGGACCCAAGGGAGTTATTAGAGGATTTTTTGAAAGACAGAGGTGTCTATAAAAGGATCACGTCTGGGGGTTGGCAAGATTTTCCTCCGCACCGCTAGTCAGAATACGAGGACTCCCAGATTAGTGTGACTGCCTGGCCGATGTCTTAGGATCTGACTTGAAATAAGATACCTTTAGGACTCTCTCATCTTATTCATCCCTCCTCAACTCAAATGTTGTTAAGGACCTTAAGGATTAGGGTTTTCTCTCTTTTCCTCACCCTCTTGGGGTATGGGTAAGGTTGATAAGGTTTAAGTAATCCTCCACCAAACTAATAAAAAGCATGTAAATAAGATGTCATGGACATAAGCATAATAGTTTAATCGTAAACTAAGGAATAGATACATGATTAGGTCGTATGACATAAGTTGTCAAGCCCTCAGGAGAGACCTGAGGCTAGACCTTCTTGTCAGGAGGATAAGTAAAGAGTGAGTTCATCTTGGAGGTAGAGATCTCCATTACAAATGAAGACCTAGCACATCTTCTAAGGATGGTGTTAACCCTAACCCTAAGTGAAGGTTAGAGAGAGATATGACATGATGAGGTGTTTGGATAGACATGCCTTGGATGCCATATGAGCCATGAGGGGTTGGATGACCGAGTACCTTTGGCGACCCATCCCTAGGAAGGGTCGTGCATGTTAGAGTGAAGAATAGCTCCTTCATTGATGAAGTTAGAGAAGAACCTATGGAAACCCCATGAGCTTAGATGAGCATGTCGTAGTAGGCACCCAGAATACGTCAATAGTGCGATTAGTAGGTTGAAACCATGGCCAGGATAGCTATGGATAACCTTGAGCAAACATAAGCGTGAACATAGGCTTCACCATGTAGAGGTATGCTTGTGAGCTTGATCCACATTCTTGAAGAGAGGACCTCTAATAGTTAGGTTTTTTGTAGAGTTAGCTCTAGAGAGAGAGAGCAGGACCCCAAGCAAGAATGTTGGAAGCCTAGACTCCGAGATATGAGGAAAAGTAGGGAGTTGAGGATGATGCGACCTAAGTGGATGATATCTTGGTTGCCTTTAGAGGAAACAAACCTTAGAGAGAGGATGAAGCTTTTAGTACCTACACGCCTATGGTGTAGATGTTTACCTTCTGAGATGGGGAAAAGAGTGCCTTAGACCCTGAGGAGGTTTAAGTAACCAGTTGTGAGGCTTTATACCTAGTTGGTTTCCCTTGAGTTGGACTCAACTCTGAAGTGTTTCTCGTGTAGGAGGATGACAATAAGTACATGCTTGATTTGTGGTTAAGAGGTTGAGCATGCACTTTGACATCAAAAAGTGAACCTAGGGTTCCTAGGCCTAAGAGGGAAAGTGGTGTACATGATGCTCATGACAAGGTTTGAGTTTCTATAGATTCGAGTGTGGTACTCCTCATGTTTAGAGAAAAGAGAAACCCCTTAAGTCTAAAGGTATGTTTGATGAAACCCCTCACGGCTAAGTGAATGACATGGGAAGGTATGATCATGATCCAATGTTGAGGATGAGAACCAATATGACCCAGCAGGGTTGAGTAGGTGGTCAGCGTGTTCTTTAGTAGCTTGCTAGGGTTAAGCATGCTCATGTGGATGTAAACCTAAGAAATGAGGGTGTTGGTGACCTTGTTGTCAAGAGTTGTAGTTTCCTCCCATCCTGGGAGAGGAACCCTTTGGTAGGGTGTATATCGGTTTGTGGGTTTTGTGGAAACCTAAAGAGGTCTCATAGGATCATGAGAAGCTAAGTGAAAAGTAAATGGTATGAGAATAAACTTGTAGACCCATAGATAATCATCTCTAAGTGCATGTGGATGTGTTACCATGGAGGTAATCAATATGGGGCCTGACCAAGATAGGAAGGTTGCCATGACCCCTATGAAAGGATGAAAGTTAGCCCATGAATGTAGAGAGAGATGATGAAGGCTTGGGTAAGGTTCCAAGTTGACATGTGCTATAATAGAATCCTAAGTCTATCCTAGGGTCAGGTAGGGATAAGAACGATGGAAGTAGGAGTTGCCTAATTCCCTAGTTGCACATGAGCATAGGGTCGGGAGGTAACAACTATCATTGTCTGAGGGCCATGGGATATGAGATTGATCACCTTCACGAACTCATGAGACCCGAAGGGCAAATGAGTAGGGCACTCTCTAGATGCATAAGGGAAGAGGGATGACCCCTAAAATACAGGCACCCTATAGACCTAGAGGAAATGACCAAGGGATTGTGTGTGGACCCAAGTTGGTTCGAGACTAGTTTCCCTGAAAGTAACTTTGATATCAAGATGTTTGGAATGTAGAGGCATAAGTTGCACGTTTCTACTTAGAGTTAAAGGTGTACTGGCTAGGTGGGATGTACTATCCCTACTCTTGGAGCAGGAAGAACTTTGTATTTGGACTGTAGACAAATGCTATTTCCTTTTGTTATGGGAGTGAGAGATAGGACAATATGCATGCCATACACCAAGGATAAATGATGATGTGAGTTGGAATGTTTCTATAAAGTATGAGGATAGAGATGATAACATGCCCTTGTGGAATGAATGATATACGGATGGTTTACAAACAATAAGAGAAACAAGGTAGTCATCTTATGCGGGTGTTTTCATCATGAGATATGAGTCATACAAGGTTGAGTTTGAAAAACCAAGAGAATAAGCTCAGAGTTTTCTTGATGAAGATAGACCAGGAGCTGAGATGAGATAAATAAGTGGAATACATGGAGGTGTATGTCTTCAACTTTACCTAACACCTAAGGATATGAAGTGGTAATGGATGCTCTGGATGAGATACAACTGCCTAGTTTAGATGGAGGCTAGAAGAGGTTGTTAGGTTAACCATCAGTTGGAAAAGAGATAAGATGTAACCATATCAGTTGAACAAGTTAGTGGTTTTTTGGTTAGCCAACCTAGTCCCTGATGCAATGAAAGGATGGTGGTAGTACCTCAGATGCACTTCTTTGGAACATAAGGTGATAAAACCTTGATGAGTGTGGTTTAGGGTTTTTGAGGAATCGATCTTGAGGAATCATGACATACATGAGATCATGATTTAAGATTACCATATACCATGGTACTACCAGGATAATAAGTGACAACAATACTTTGGATGCTTAAGATGAAGTTGCATGGGGTATGTTGCCATGCAAGTCAGAAGGTGAAGGACGAACATCAGTAACCCAGTGTATCGCTATAGAAGATAAAAGAGTCCCTAAGAGGGAATGGAAGTTCATCACTATGAATGTTGTGGTAAGTCTCCCCTTGACCAAGGAAGGTCAAGATGCAATATGGGTTATGGTAGATCACCTTACCTAGATGACATGAGAAAGAAAGAGTACTATCAAGGGGTAGATCCAGTTGAACTACATATGAGAGAGATGGTTCAACTACACCATGATGTGAGTTCAAAAGTTCTTGAGTATAACCTAAAGGTTCGTTTCCATAAGGTGGAAGCACGTACATGAAGAACTCAATGTTAGTACCATTTATCACCCCTAACTAATGGTTAGTGTGATCCAGAATAGAGGGTCTGAAGAGAGCATGTGTGCTCATTCAGGGTGATACATAGAGACAGTTCTTGTCCTTTGTAAGATGTGATGATAAACACCATAATCAGTATCGGGTTGTAAAGAAACTCTAAAAGGGAGGTTGTGTCGGTTACCACTTCATTAAGATGATGTTAGTGAAGGGACTTCGTGAGGGTCAAGAAAGGACCACAGTGTGTGCAGATGAAGTCGCTTTGATCATGCAATGGAAGAAAGGAGCCTAGAGATGACATGAGTTGTAAGCTGATGCAAGGTAGACTGACATGCAGTTCACTGTGGGGGGAATAAGTGAGATGAAAATCCAATCCCTCTAAGTTATGGCTAAGAGAGTTGAGTTCCCGATGCATGGGTTCTTTTGACATGGTTTGGTGCAGAAGGTTAAGTTTTCCCTTACCCCTCAGGATAATGTGATGTGTGATGAGTTTCATGTGTCTAATTTAGAGCACTATGTGAGGTACCCAGAATGTAACGACCTACACTTTTGAGTGTCTAAAAGACCTTAAAGTCGTAGATCGTTAATCATAACTTCCAGGATCAGATTCATGAAATAATACAAAATAGTAAACAATTTCTATTAATGAGCAAATCTTTACATGTTTACATAAAAAGCTCCTCTAAGGAGTTACATAAATTTTAAACAGAATTAACTTTTACAGATTTAAGCAAACATCTTTATCTTGCATATAAGAACATAAACTTGTTTTCATATTCTAACCCATATCTGGTCAACTACCTCAGGTGTAATCACTGTCCCTATGGGGCTCGTGTGCATTACCCTTAAGATCAGTCTAACCTAGGGTTCAAAATATTATTATTTACTTTACATGATACTCATAGGAACTTTATAATTTACAAGAACTAAATAAACAAGCAAATACTTTATTTGTCGTTCAATCCTCATCGAGAAACATCAGTAATCTCGAAATTTGTTACATGTATGAATAAGTGTAACCATGTACCTTATACCATTGCAAAATTATGTAGAACATCATATGTACTTTAAGACTATATCCAAACCTCCATGTAATAAGCATTCAACCAACATAATCTGAAACAAGCATACTACATATGTGTCACTATGTATTCACATTACATCAATCAGATTTAGATGCGCTCCTAAACTAGGGTTTAGAACTATCTCATGTTCAGACTAGGGATTAGGATTACAAATCCTAATTCCACCATATCGTAGTTTCTAAGATTACAAGTTCAATTATGCATATTAGGTGAAACTCTAATCATCAATTAAGCATATTATATTACCCGTGACACCTAAATCATATCACTAACATTATGATCATAGCAAGATGTCCACATTGGTTTCAAAACCATAAATCGACATATGTAAGATTACTAATGTAGAAACATCAGTTATACATCATTATTAAGGATTTATTCATTATACATGTCTAGATCAGGTATGAACATAGCATAACCAATCCTAATCAATTGAGCATCATATTAACCTAAATCGAGGCTTTCCATTATACTAATCACATTAACACATGCATTGTACATTCTTTTGGAACAAAGAGCATAATCATGTTCTGATGGTATTTTATTTGGATTCCTATCATTCTCCTAATCAATTTGATATATAATTTGACTATATTTGGATATTCCTAGATATTTCTAGTATTTTTACAAGATATTCCATATGAAAGCAAAATACCTCATGTATGTAGCCATGTGGCGAGCATACATTGGTCCGTGCTACCGGGACCCATTGCAATTTGGTTAAGTCATAACTTGGTTCAATTTGCAATCTCCCTGGATCGGCCGGTCTGGGTCAACCGCCCCTACTCTCCTCCTTTCAACATCACCCTGTGGACAGTGTTTTCTAGCCACCGAGTCACGCAACGCGCAGACTCCCCCACACTCCGATCCGTCGCCCTTGGTCCATCAAACGCTCTGGCTGCACACAGATGAAGCCATCACCATGCCACCGCCGACATTGTTGTTGAGGTTTACCAAGAAACCGGCTGTTGGGGCTCCTTTCTCACACGCAAAGTCTGCATCGCCTCGTTACGGCGTCCACGACTCTCCTCAGTGCTCCCTCAGGCACCAATTCCGGTGAGTTTGATGGAATCACCTTCCTGGTCTGGTTCTCTTACTGCCATCACCCTGACGTGCCCATATCCTACGCCTACCACCTTCACATGATGCCATCCTCATAGTGGCCAAGCAAGCTTCTTGCTTCCATCCTTGTCTCCAATGACCTCATGCCTTCATGCATGCTCAAGCACCCAATGCTGTTGTAGCCCCCCGATACCTCTCTGCTCTCACCTCAGCATGCGACCTCCATGCACTTGGGGACACTACAGATGCCAGTGCTCCTTCAACATCTGGATGCTTTCCCTATGTGTCAGAGTCACTGCCCCCGTTGATCACCGCCACGAGCACTACACTCGGAGCAGGAAGCAGGAATAACCGCACCCGGTTTGTGAGCAGTGCAATGTTGGGGTGCCCTATTTACTCATCCACAGACATATTCCCTACCTCTTCTTATGTAGTTGATGCTTGATGGTCTGAGTCCGTCACAAGGGTAGGATGCCATGGTGTTTCCACCATGACACATGACCCCTTCATCCAACCCCATGGGTGAGGAGGGTTCTTTCAAGAATTCTATACCGATGAGGAGGGGCACACATCCTACCGAGGAGGACGAGGTGTTGGTGTTGCTAGTGGGTGAAGGACTGATGGAGAATTGTAGGTGTTTGCAAACATCTCTAGTGAATGGCAAGAGTCCTGCATAGCTCTTGATGTATAAGGCGATGTTGGACTCATGGGAACATGAGTTTCTTTATATAACCACGGGTGAGGGAGACACTAGTTTATCATAAACCAAAAAGGAAGATAACTAATCCCATTATGCACCCAAAAATCCTCATAACCCCTCTTCTCTATTTCTTTATCCTTTCTTCCTTGGTGTACAAGGAATATGTCAAAAGGGAAAGGTATTTATAACATTACGATCACTTTTACAATCTTTCTATAAAAAAAAAGATGTCTTGTTTATCCAATTCAAATAAAAGGAGAAGGCAAGACATTTTGCTTAAGAAGCAATTAAACATATTCTTCCTCTTTCTCTTTATTATTTTTGAGATAAAGTTATTTGGTGCGATAACATTGTGTTGCCATTCTCGACAAGATAATTATTCCATTAATTATGCAAAGTACTATGTATTTTATTTTATTTTGGAACTTACATATTATATTTATAATTCTATTATCTAGCAATTCAAAAAGACAATACAATTATTTATGTAAGAAATCTATTATTTCTTTGTCTTGTGCCTCAACCATGGTGTTGCCAATCTCGGCCAGACAATTATCTTCTAATTATCCAAAACACCATAAATCCTATTTTTGGAAACTTGATAATTATTTCATTTATCATAACAAAAGGCCATTATTATTAATTCCTTCTATTTATTTAATTTGTGCCACAAACACCCATGTCACAATGGTGATCAAACTTATTATTATTCCACCAATAATACCATTGGGAATTTATAGATCAATTCATGTATTTTATTTATACAATCCAATTTTTACCAAAATTGAGGATATTACATTCACCCCTCCTTAAAAAGGAATTTTGTCCCCAAAATTCAGGCGTACTAAGCCTAGGTGAATGATACACGTCTTATGTTCACAACTTAGGGTTAGCACCCTACTTAGATGGCTTAACCACTTTTCTCAGTGTATCAATTTTTGTCTTATTACTAAGATTGGCACCTGAGTTGCGATTCAAGTATATCCACATCTTTATTATTCACACTTCATCATCAATTAACGATTTCATTCTCATTGGTGATTTATTTATTACTAGATGATTTCTCTTTTGACCTAGGTTTCCAACCTATGATTCATTATTTTCACACAAGGGTGAGGTAACACCTCTAACCCTAGGTTACACATTACACTGTTATCTTAAGACATTTATTCTCAATTTTAAGCATAATGTGTGTCTATCCAATCTCCCTCCCTTATAATGAAATGAAATAAGCCTTTGACTACAGCCCAAACACAAAGTTAATTCCATTCCAAGAGCGGAGATAGCACATCCACACATTACCTTTTAATTTCACATAGTTGAATCATACTCGATATGAATCTAAACATGTTCTTAATTTCAAAAAATTCTTATATCCCATGAATTCAAGTGTCTCTTTTCTTACTCTTAAGTTAGGGAACAACTTCTCTCTAGTTTTTATAACTTCATTATATTTTTTATATTTACATCTCATGTATAATTATGAGCCTTAGTCAAATCCTTGAGGTCTCTAGGGGTATAGGTACTTTTGGAGTGATCTCACCCTTATGCATCAAGAGAGTGCCTTTCACATTCACCCATTAGGCTACATGATCCTCATGGAGGTAGCTAATCTCCTGAGTCACTTACCTTAGGTAAACCTAGCTGTTACCTCCCGACCACATGGTCATGTGCATTCATGGCATATCAACTCCCAACCCATCGGTCGTATGTACCTCTAATATACCCTACTTTACCCTAGGATTGCATTAGGACTCTACCCTCCCTAAGGGTTTCTTTTGATATGTCACATCTTTTAAGCACATTATTCTCTTATTTAATTCTTTAACCTGGATTGCCTTCATCTCCCTCTTTTGAGTACACATAATGTAGTGTCGTCCCATCATTAGTCTCGGGCCACCTTCCCCCAGGGCTTGGTGCCATGTCAGTCTTCCCTCCTGGGCTTGACCTCTGTGATCTTCCCATCCATGGGCTTGATCCTAAACAACTGCATTGTGGACTTAGGCCACCTTCCCTCCTGGGCTTGGTGCCTCCCTGGTCTTCCCTCCTGGGATTGACCATTTCATGACCTTTCCTCCTGGGCTTGGTCATCTACTTAGGCCACCTTCCCTCCTGGGCTTGACCAGTTGTGTCACTCAGAGTTGGCATCCTTGGGTTCAATGAATATAAGTTCTTTCATTTTTTTAATCTTTAACTCTTCACCCCTCTAGGTAAGGATTAAGGTTATCTCAATACTGAAATACGTTTATTCATTTACCTTTTTAAGGGAAAGTCCTAACCTAGGGTGCCTTCTTGGCTCATAGGAGGGGGTTAGGCTCTCTAACCACAACCTGATCCCAAGATCTAAGGTTTTGCCTCGCTCATAGGTCATATTCCCACTCTTAGGTTGACCCACCCCAGGTTTGCACACTAACCCTAAAGGTTTCATAGGTATATTTGTTTTATATCATTAGGCATAACTTTTACATCAACCCATGTTTGCTCAACCTTTGGAATACCCCCTCATGGTCTTTGTCCATTCAATGAGCTTGGGTCACCTTCCCTCCAAGGGCTTGGTGCTACATTGGCCTTCCTCTCCAGGGGCTTGTCCACCATCACCAAACATCTAGAAACAACATGAGGGGTTTGAGAAAATTATGTTTAAACTTTCATTTTCCATATGTATATATATAACTATTGGGTTTTTATATCTCTTAAGACTTATCAAATAAGTTTTATGCTCCTCATGCCCACATGCATGGGAGATTGGGTTACCTAGACCATCCCTTATCTTTCTTATTCATGATTTCAAGTTTCACATGGGTAGTGTCCCATACTGCCACACTATGTTGATTACCAATTTCAAGTTTCACATGGGTAGTGTCCCATACCACCACACCATGTTGATTACCGATTTCAAGTTTCACATGGGTAGTGTCCCATACCACCACACCATGTTCATTATTTAAGATTAAGGTTTTTTTTAGAGTTAGGGTTAGGGACTACACTCTACCTCTTAGAGTTTTCACATCCCTAGACTCTCTAGGATTTCCATACCCTAAAAAAAGTCCTTCCTCTAAGAAAGGGCTTACCCATACTTGTATCTTTCTAGTGTCTACCCTCTCTAGAGGGATCTACACTAAAAGGTTACACCTTTTCACATTTTACTTCTCTTATTAATATTTTCTTTTAAAAGTTTTTTTTTAAGAAAGAGATGAGAATTAGATGAAAATATGAGATGAGAAACATAAAACCCACATTAGGCTTTACTAATTTTCTCTTAAATTTTCTAAGGATGATTTGAAATTATAAAATATTAAGAATTAGTTGATGAATCTGTGCTCTGATACAAAATGTAACGACCTACACTTTTGAGTGTCTAAAAGAACTTAAAGACGTAGACCGTTAATCATAACTTCTAGGATCAGAGTCATGAAATAATACAAAATAGTAAACAATTTCCATTAATGAGCAAATCTTTACATGTTTACATAAAAAGCTCCTCTAAGGAGTTACATAACTTTTAAACAGAATTAACTTTTACAAGGGTGAAGATAAACCATTAAGACTAAACCTTCATGATTAAACAGTAGTGTCTTCAACATCTTTAACTGTACCCTCATGTCCACGAATCAAGTATACCTGATACCTAAAATGCCGACAAACAAATACACGATCAATATATTGCTATACTGGTACGTGGGTTAAAACAATAATCACAAGTACAGATATAAGCAAACATCTTTATCTTGCATATAAGAACATAAACTTGTTTTCATATTCTAACCCATATCTGGTCAACTACCTCAGGTGTAATCACTGTCCCTTCGGGGCTCGTGTGCATTACCCTTAAGATCAGTCTAACCCTGGGTTCAGAATATTGTTATTTACTTAACATGATACTCATAGGAACTTTATAATTTACAAGAACTAAATAAACAAGAACATAGTTTATTTGTTGTTCAATCCTCATTGAGAAACATCGACAATCTCAAAATTCATTACATGTATTCATAAGCGTAACCACATACCTTATGCCATTGCAGAACTGTATAGAACATCATATGTACTTTAAGACTATATCCAAACATCCAAGTAATAAGCATTCAACCAACATAATCTGAAACAAGCATACTACATATGTGTCACTATGTATTCACATTACATTAATCAGATCAAGATGTGCTCCTAAACTAGGGTTTAGGACTATCTCATGTTCAGACTAGGGATTAGGATTACAAACCCTAATTCCATCATATCGTAGTTTCTAAGATTACAAGTTCAATTATGCATATTATATTACCCGTGACACCTAAATCATATCACTAACATTATGATCATAACAAGATGTCCACATTGGTTTCAAAACCATAAATCGACATATGTAATATTACTAATGTAGAAACATCAGTTATACATCATTATCAAGGATTTATTCATTATACATGTCTAGATTAGGTATGAACATAACATAACCAATCCTAATCAATTGAGCATCATATTAACCTAAATCTAGTCTTTTCTTTATACTAATCACATTAACACATGTATTGTACATGATTTTGTAACAAAAAGCATAATCAGGTTCTGACGGTATTTTATTTGGATTCCTCTCATTCTCTTGATCAATGTGATATATAATTTGACTATATTTGGATATTCCTAGATATTTCTAGATTTCTTAAAAGATATTCCATATAAAAGTGAAATACCTCACATATGTAGACACATGGAGAGCATACATTGGTCTGCGCTATCGGGACCCTTTGCAATGTGGTTAAGTCATAACTTGGTTGAATTTACAATCTCCCTGGATCGTCCGGTCTGGGTCAACCACCCCTGCTCTCCTCCTTTCACCCTCGTTCCGTGGACAAGGTTTTCTAGCCATCGAGTCACGCAACGCGCACACTCCCCCACACTCCAATCCGTCACCCTTGGTCCATCAAACGCTCTAGATGCACATAGATGAAGCCGTCACCACACCACCACTGACATTGTTGATGACGTTTACCAAGAAACCAGCTGCTGGGGCTCCTTTCTAGCACGCGAACTCTGCATCGCCTCGTTATGACGTCCTCGACTCTCCTCAGTGCTCCCTCAGGCACCAATTCCGGTGAGTTTGATGGCATCGCCTTCCTGGTCTGGTTCTCTTGCTGTTGTCACCCTGACATGCCCATCTACTACACCTACCAGCTTCATGTACTGCCATTCTCATAGCGGCCAAGCAAGCTTCTTGCTTCCATGCTTGTCTCCAACGACCTCACAGCTTCACGCAAGCTCAAGCACCCAACGTTGCTGCTGCCTCCCAATACCTCTCTGCTCTCGCATCAGCGTGTGACCTCCATGCGGTTGGGGACATTGTAGATTCCAGTACTCCTTCGGCATCTGGATGTTTTCCCTATGTGTCGGAGTCACTTCCCCCGTCGAGCACCACCACGACCACTACACCCGGAGCAGAAAGTAGGAACAACTGCGACCGGTTTGTGAGCAGTGCAACGCCGGGATGCCCTATTTACTCATCCACAGACATATTCCCTACCTCTTCTTATGTAGTTGACGCTTGATGGTCTGAGTCCGTCACAAGGGTACCATGCCATGGTGCTGCCACCATGACACACGACCCCTTCATCCAAACACATGGGTGAGGAGGGTTTTTTCAAGAATTCTAGACCGATGAGGAGGGGCACACATCCTGCCGAGGAGGACGAGGCATTGGTGTTGCTGGTGGGTGAAGGACCGATGGAGAGTTGTAGGTGTTTACAAACATCTCTGGTGGAGGGAAAGAGTCCTTCATAGCTCTTGATGTATAAGGCGATGTTGGACTCATGGGAACATGAGTTTCCATCTTTATATAACCACGGGTGAGGGAGACACTAGTTTATCATAAACCAAAAAGGAAGATAACTAATCCCATTATACACCAAAAAATCCTCATAACCCCTCTTCTCTGTTTCTTTATCCTTTCTTCCTTGGTGTACAAGGAATATGTCAAAAGGGATAGATACGTATAACATTAAAATCACCTTTACCATCTTTCTATAAATGAAAAGATGTCTCGTTTATCCAATTTAAATAAAAGGAGAAGGCAAGACATTTTGCTTAAGAAGCAATTAAACATATTCGTCCTTTTTCTCTTTATTGTTTTTGAGATAAAGTTATTTGGTGCGATAACATTGTGTTGCCATTCTCAACAATATAATTATTCCTTTAATTATGCAAAGTAATATGTATTTTATTTTCTTTTGGAACTTACATATTATATTTATAATTCTATTATCTAGCAATTAAAAAAGACAGTACTATTATTTATGTAAGAAATCTATTATTTCTTTGTCTTGTGCCTCAACCATGGTGTTTCCAATCTCGGCCAGATAATTATCTTCTAATTATCAAAAACACCATAAATCCTATTTTTGGAAACTTGATAATTATTTCATTTATCATAACAAAAGGCCATTATTATTAATTCCTTCTATTTATTTAATTTTTGTCACAAAAACCCATGTCACAAAGGTGATCAAACTTATTATTATTCCACCAATAATACCATTGGGAATTTATAGATCAATTCATGGCTTTTATTTATACAATCCATTTTCTTACCAAAATTGAGGATATTACACGGAGCATGTGCGGAGCAACGAACCTAGTGGGCCCCAAGGGAGGCTAAAATGACCTGAGTCACCTATGAGGACATTTATAGATACCAAGGTGAAAGAACTCATAGAAAGGAATATGTGATGATAAAGGTTCTTTGGAGGCACCATGGATAGGGCAAAGCCACATAGGGTCCAATGATGGACATGTAAAAGTCTTATCCTGAATTGTTTGTTTGCTTGATGGATTTTTGAGGGCAAAATTTCTATAAGAGGGGAATGATGTTACAACCCCAACTTTTGGGTTCATTTGGAGAGAAATGTAATTTCTCATATTAAAGATATTGGAACAAATAATGATATAATTTGTTTTGAATAAATGGATTTTGTTTACAATAGCCTTGATGATTGTGTTGTGGGCTTTATTGGCTATCAGACCCAATAACAAGGAAATTCAATTAATAAATGAATAATTGAGTTTTTGGAGAAAAGAGAGATGTGGAAACCTCTAGAAGGCAAAAGAATATAATCCAAAGGTGGATTTCGTGCCTCTTGGGTTCCTTGGGTCCCAAGGAGTCCAAGGTTTCAAAGAAAATGCAATAATAAAAGAAAAGATCAATTATGTATTTCTTTAAGAAAGAAATTGAAAATAATGATAAAATATGGGAAATAAGTGAAAAGATGTGTAATTGAGTTATCATTGGTGGAATTTCGTATCCAAAGGATTCCTAATGATAAATGGAATGCCAATGAGGAAACTAAAAAGAAAGATAAAGAGAAATCCTCAAAAAGAGATATTTTGATAAGAAATGAACAAGATAATGAGAAAATAATTGAAATAAATGCATCAAGAAGGATAATAAGTATCCTTAAAAAGGATTTCGAAATAATAGAGTGTTTTGGGATCCAAGGAGTCCCAATAAAAATAAAGAAAGAGAAAATACCAATAATCGAACATAAGAGGATAATATGATGCATAATTAATGAATTTATAAGAATTGTTAAAGAAGTGGTATTTTCTACTAAAGGAGAACTTAATTTCATGATCAATAAATTAGAAGGCAAGTAGAAAGTGAGTAAGGGAGAGGATTTTTCATATTCCTAAATATTCAAATAATAAAGGATATCAAAAATATGTTTAGGAGAGAGAGAATCTTGCTTCTGTATATAGGAATTGGATCTCTTTTGGGAAAGAACCATGTTGCTTCATGGGCAAGCATCTTAGGGCATCGATACCCTCCCCTATATAAGGGGTAGGGTTTTTGGCTCGAGTTTGAGAGATCCCACATGTCTCACTCTCTTCTCCTCCTTCTTCTTTGTTTAAACCCTAGTCGAGGAGAGAACATCTAACCCTGGGGTAGCGGGCACTCGTGGGGTCGCCACGGTCGATGAGAAAGGTTCCACGATGCCAAAGAGGAGCTCATCCATCGTCACCATGCCCGAACTTGTGCGTGACAAAGGCAGCACAGCTGCAAGAACTGCTGGAGGTCGTAGACATGGCCAACATGAACCAACCCTTTTGGACACAAGCTGAGGACCACCCTGAGTGCGGGGAGGGGCGTCAGAGGTAGGGGCATCGTCCCTGATGGTCACCGGACTTTGGAGACGATGGGGTGTGCTCGAGTTTGCTGCAAATTGGCAGCTAGGGCAGCAGATATGGACCTGCCTGAGGTTGAAGAAAGGAAAGCTTGTGTTGGACCGTTCTGCCCTCCACGGGCTAGAGCAGAAATCGACTTAACCGAGGGCAGTATGGTCTTTTCGTTATGTTTCAAACACCAAGCAACGTCACATTAATAGGAGGACGTGGCAACATGCCATTGGTCCAAACAGGTAATTCATACAAAATTCATATCTCAGTATTTGTAACTCCGTTGGTAGAAAATGATATATGCTTTTTGCTCATAAAAATGAGAGGAATTCATTAAAAATGGTTTTAGAGTCTAATTCATTTTATAATTCGTAAATTAGTGTAATTTATCAACTTTAATGAATTAAAGATTAAGAAACCCTATTTAGAGATGATTAATGCTTTTAGTAGGGTTTAATGGATGTTTAAAGTTCATATTAACCTGTTAATGGTAAAAAGATACATTAAGAACAAAAATGATGAACTTTGCACTTAATTAGTTTAATTTAGAGTTTCTTGTGCATAAATATACTTTAATGGGCCTTAAAACCCTAATATTAGTAAATGCGACACTTAATGGCTTTAATTATTCAAAATCATGAACAAAGTTAAGTGATGATGATTTTAAGCTATTTCAAGTATGGAAGTTTTTATTTGCAGATAATTACTCTTAATGTAGTAATTAGGTTTTTTCTATTGAATAAAGGTAGTAATTAATGACAAATGGAGTTCATATGTGGTTTAGACCATAATGAACTATGGATTGATAATAAAGGAGCATAATGATTTTGTCATGGATTAAAAGGATAAAAATGGTAGCTTTAATGTAAAAGAGGCTTAATGGACCTAATTGATGATTAATTGTGTTGTTTCTGAAATTAAGGTTATATGTTGTTAAAAGGGTAACCTTAATAACTTTTGTGAAGGATAGATGAGAAATTAGGGTTTAAAAGAGTAAGATGAAGTAAAAATCCTAATTGCAAAGTAAGCCCTAAAAGAGGTAGAAATCCTAAAAAGGAATAGAAACCTTAAGCAGCAAGATGGTTTGAATAGATTTTGATAAAAAGGAATTGGATGTGATTTCAGGATTCTTTTACTTGCTTGATTGGATTTCCCCTTCTTGGTTGATTCTGTCTCAAATCTTCCTGACAGGTATGTGGTTCGCTTATGAATATCTCGAATTAGTTTTTTGAGGTTTTCTGAAGTTTTCCTCGATGACTTGAATTAAACTGTTGGATGAATTAAATTCATGCAAACTATAATGTGGATATGACCATCACTTAAGATATGTGCCTACTAGCTCAGATCCAGGTCCCCTTTGTGGCTTAATAGTTTGACCTAGTACATGGATACCTATGGGGTAGGTCCATCAGGTCATTGGATGACTTAGTACATGGCTACCAATGGGGTAGGTCCATCAAGTCACCTTGAGTCAGGGATTGGGCTACCTATAGGTAGTGCCATGCGACTCTTTAGCACCCCATGAGTTAGGGATTGGGTTACCTATGGGTAGTGCCATGAAACTCAAACCTAGATATTGATCTACTTGTTAGGTAGGATCATGCAGGGTTTAATGGGGATCTACCATGAGGAAGGTAGCATCCAGGTCCACAGTAGGGACAACACAAAGATAGGGGATATGTAAGGATTGAGTAGTATTGCTTAAAATGTAATCTTGGCTGTTAAATGATAATTGGCTGATTACATTGTTATCATAGTTGCACGATTATTGTTTCCCCCACATAGCAGCTTTATGTTAAGCAACGTTTTGTTTGTCGGTGTTTTAGGTACAAAAAAAAGACCAAATAGTAAAGTGGCATATGTGAAATTTAATGAGGATTAACGATCAAGGAGGATTTGTTAGAATATTCTCTCATATGGATAGAAATTTAGTAATCCCAGTTTTTCAAGCTATGCAAAAAGTATTAATTTATACCAGATTTCATTATAGTTGGTAGAATTTGATAATTGTTATTGATTATTTCTCGAACCTTTGATCCTGTTAATTGGGATAACGGCACCAAACTTTTGGTCTCCCTTAATTGGGGGTTACCGGGAGGCGGGGTCATTACATATAGCTTAAGTTGTGATTTATAACTTGTGTCATGATCCCTTTGGGTTCATGAATGGGCCACATGGCCTTTCTATTTCTCATGGATCTTGGATCCAGCGGCTGTGCGCTTAATGAAGTGGGGAGCCATGGATACTATACTATTTGGAGTGATCCCACGGCTATAACCATTGTCACCCACCTTGCGGTTAGAGTGTAGATGTAACTAGTGGCCATCCACGATGCCATGATCAATAATGGTGTTAGATCAAGAATGGTTTGGAGTGGCTAATCATGTATGCGTCGTTAAGACGATAAACTTGACCTCTGAGTAGAGGGTAGTGTGTGAGAGATGAGGGAAACCAAACTTGCACTTTCTATCTCATCCCCACTACTTTTCCACCATAACACATAACCAATAGGAGGAAGAATGAAGCATAGTTTGAAGAGGTATCAGGAAAGATGAGGAAGGAAAAAGGAAGAGTGAGAATAAGGGAGTTGATTGCACATAAATGTATGTACGTCAGTGGCCATTTTCGTATCTGACCAAACTCCATTTTAGGTAGAGAAGAAGGTGGAGTTCAGTGAAATGGTTGGAGCGTCTCTTGCCAGAAATGGTGAGCCATTCAATGCTTGTGGAATCCCTGATTTGACGTTTCATGGAAAAAGAGACAATTTACCTCTTTGCCCTGGTGCGACAACAGATAACACTAGCAATCTCTTTAGAGTGAAAGGTGGAGACATTCACGATGATCCAGAGAAGTTGGTGGCACTATAAGAACAAAAATGTGTTGGTATGTATGCCCAGAGAGACAATCATGTGATGATTGAAATAGCATAACTTGTCAATGACTGGATTAATAATATAAGGAATGCTTCCAATTTATTCTATTTTATTCAGTAAGGAGATAATGAAAGTAACATAATAAATGTCTATAGAGTTCCAATGACATATGGCTTCATGTATGTGACTAGAATAATGAAATCATATAGATGGTTAGAGTATATATATTTTCATTATGTCTCTAGTCAGATGTTTATGGAAATCATATAGATAACAATAACACATAAGACTAGTGTGTGTGCTGGTTGATGACAGAATCTCATCAGTCATGATATGGTATATCAAACCAAGAACATAGATATATGTTAGAGAATAGTGTATCAAACATACCCACCTTATGAGCTATACATTAAAACCATAATTGGTAGCCAGAATCATCTCTTATAGTGTTGATAGTGATTGTGGTTCTTATACCTAAAGTTACTACATTCATCAGATGTCATTCGGTATGATTTGACACCATCCAACATAGTCCTAAATAAGGCTTGCCATAATAGTGATGATTGGGTGACTGTGACACATGGGGATGACTGTGAGTGATGTAGATGGAACTTGTACCTTCTATGACAATATGATATCCTGGCCACTTGATTAGCAAGACTAAGAAATGCATGGCCATGAACATGTGAGTCAATATGTGATATTGAACTTACATGTATCTCAAAAAGTCTACTATAGCTAGGAATATAGATTGAATGTTGAAGAGGATGAATGCTCCATGCCTTGAGATCAATGTGGATATCAGAGACAAAGGAAATATACAAACACTACAACATGAAACACAAATTGTAGGTTGAAGTTGTTCTCAAACTTTCCATTTACTTGGGTGGAAATAATGTATTACTAGGCACCACTCTTTGCTTATGATGTCAAAATTTGTTAGGGATATTCACTGTCAACGTAATATGGGACCAATAGGGTCACACACACATGATACACCTAGAAGAGGAGTTTAATCATGAATGATGATTCAATATATTGCTAAAGTTCTTTGGTATTCAGTTCAAGCAATAAATCAACTGGATGGACTCCCAACGGATCAGTTCATGTGATGAAATGACCGGTTGGAGTGTCAGGTTGATTGAATATTGAATTGGCTGAATTCTAGATGAATCAGGGTCAAACTGATCAGTTCACTGAGTGAACTGATTAGCTCATGGTCGTGAGATGATTGGTTCATGAGATGAACCACCTAATTCATATGCACAATTTGATTACATCAAGGTTTAGTTCAGACATCATGTCATGCATTTTTTGGATTAGAATTTCCAAAACAATTGTAGTTGCGAAACATGTTGAAATGACTGGTTCATTGGGTGAATCGATCATCTCACATGTAAACCGATTTGTTTAATAGTGAACCAATTGTTTCTCCCATCCCAAGTTGCAAAAATTTATGAGATTTTGGTCCATTCCACTCTTGCATAGACTGGGAACCTTGACTCTAACCCCTCCTATAAATAGAGGGGTATTGGGGGCTTCCCAAAGACACAAATCAATTTCCTTTGATAATTGTTGTTCTCTCTAGTTATGGTAACTGATAGAGAACCCGAGCAAGTTC
Source organism: Alisma plantago-aquatica (assembly GCA_963693085.1). Classification (NCBI taxonomy): domain Eukaryota; kingdom Viridiplantae; phylum Streptophyta; class Magnoliopsida; order Alismatales; family Alismataceae; genus Alisma; species Alisma plantago-aquatica. The sequence goes on along the minus strand of OY856413.1, from coordinate 521,947,979 downwards.
TACCCGCTAAAGGGAGGAATAGAAAGGGAGAACAATTCTGGGAGAGAAAATTGGTAACTAGTACAACAATGGGAGGGATAACTCCTTCTGATGTTTTAGTAGGACAACATGAGTTCTAGGCACCCTGTTTGGACTTCTATAGAGGAGTGGAAGCAATTGTCTACCGCTAGGGGGACAACATCAACCTGTTGTCTATGGAAAAGACCAAGAGCCACAACAGATGTCATCCAAGTGCAACTAGAAGACAACTGCATGACTATAATGATGAGGAGATTGCCACTAGACTTGTTCTAGGACTAAGTATATCCTACAAACCATCTTGTGCATTATATAGTTGTTGACAAGATCCACTGGTTTAATAGAAATATAGTAGTACAATTTTTTTTGTTTCTGCTTCCTATCTAATAACCATATTTCCATATAGCGGTATTATAACCATGTCAATCAACTATATTTTGGGATAATTGATATTTTTGGTTTTATCATTTATTTATTGCAAAGGAGGCAAATATTAATGTCCGATCAAATATCAAACATAAATCCCAAACTAATAAATAATATATATATATATATATATGCAATTTACATGTGTCACCCTAAAAGAAGTTTTGATGGTGGATCTTTTGCGTGGTTATGGCCAATAACACTAATTATTGCATGTTTATTTCTTTTTCTATCTCGATTTTCATATCGAGCCTCTATCTTATCTTCCAATTATAAAAGTATTATTTTATCCTACCTTTCTCCCTTCAAATGTAACTCAATGTTTCTTAATGATCATGTAATAGTAGGATAATGTATTTTCTTGTTACGATTAAGAAGAAGACACTCAACACTAGACCAATCAACAGTACTGGAGGAGAGAAGACCAGCTAGAAGACCGAGGAGGACCAAGAAAGATGAGCTGAACCAACTGACTGATCGACTAGAGGACCCAGAAGATGGCAGACCACTGACTAGATTACTAGTGAAATGACCAACTGACTGACTAGGAGGCGAGCCGATCGGTCTAAGGGTTGAACCAATCAACCCATATTGGAAAGAAGGGATCTTCATCAAAAACATGTTTTTGCATGAGATGTAGACCCTAGGTTGTAGTAATTCCTTCGAAAATGTTCTAGTCATGCTCAAAACCACTCACCCAAAGTTACGCACTAGAAGAAGGGTTGTTGACCGATAGCTGAGAATTTTTTCCTTTTTGGATAGTGGTATTGACAGGTGGTCAGTTGGTAGTGGCATTTCTGAGTAATTTTGGGTGATATCTGGGTAGTTTCAAGAGACAATGTTGTGGACAAAGTTGGGTTTCAGAAGGTGACATAGAGGACATTAATTGGGTAGTTGGTGAAGGTTATGTAATGGAGAAATAAATTTGTTTTTCATATAACTATTGAACCGTGATGATTTTTTTGATGAAACAAAAACCATCAGATTCCTTATGTAAAATGCATTCCAAAAAGCTAATGTTGGTTTATTTTTGAGATACAATAAAAAAATGATGCGAGCGAAAATTTGTTTGTTATAATTTCTAAATTGTGATGAATTTTTGAACGAAATAAAAACCATTAGTTTTGTGATAAAAAATACATTCAAACAAGACTATTGTTGATATAATTTTGAGGAAAAAAGTAAAGATAACAGAAGAGGGAAGTGATGACAGACAATTAGAGAAGTAAGGAGAAAAGTGATGGGGGAGAGGAGGGAAGTGGTCAAAGTAATGAGAGATGGGAAGTGAGAGAAGTAAATGGAGGGCATGAGGGAAGTAGATATGTATTCATGATAATTAGGCTTGTATTCACCAATAAAAGCATCCAAAAAATGTTTTATATGTTACTAAAAATTAAATGAATAAAAATTCTGAATATGCGCCCAAAAATGGCTAAAGGCGCCTAAAGATGGCTATACAACACTAAAAAATGACTAAAAGTGCTTAAAAATGGTGATGTGTCCATAAATGAATAAATGTGCCCAAAAGTTGGGTCAAAGCACCCAAAACTCACTAAAAGTGCCCAAAGATGATAACTAAGTTCCTAAAATGAAGCTTCTGAAAAATTATGAATAAGCACCTAAAATGGCAAAATAACGCTAAAAAATTATGAAAAGTGCACAAAAATCTCTAAAAGCGCCCAAAAATCTCTAAAAGTGTCATTATACTTCTGGGTGACAATAAACCATTGTTGGGTGTCAACAAACCATCTATGGGTGTCAATTAACCATTAGGCACCATGTCATGCATGTATATGATAAGAATGTATTTCGTCATCAAATAATTTGTTTTTTTATTTATGAGAGAACCACCCCCGTAGAAGCACCACAATTATGACCCCCGCAGACAACATAAACTCTTGGGGCATGATAGGTTGTCGTCCGGTCACCCCTCCAACACCTAATAAAATTCGTGTTACTTTTCACAGAGGGCCTTCAGCGTGATTCGAACCCAGGTCCTTCATCTAGACTTACCGAGCCGTAACCAGCCGGGTTACTCTGGCTAGAGAATTTGTTTTTGGTCATCAAACAATCATATTTGGGCTCCATTAAGTTGTTATTGTGTGTCAATCAAGTTGTTGTTGAGTGTAAAGTACCCTTACACCCTATTTAATATGGACAACTATATTTGTGAGCCTTTAAGTTTCTCTTGAGTGTCAAACAAATCTATTTTGGCATCATTAGATTGCTTTTCAATGTCAATTACCCTTAGTCATTATTTAACACATACAATATTTACTTGGGAACCATTTTTATAATTCTAGGTGTCAATAAACCATTTATGGGTGTCAATTAACCATCTGTGGGCACCATTAAGTTGTTGTTGGCTGTGAAGTACCCTTACACCCTATTTAATAAGTACAATCATATTTGAGCACCTTTAAGTTGTTCTTGGGTGTGAAACATACCTATTTGGGCACCATTCATGGTTTTTATTTATCAATAACCTTAGAGGAGATTTACAACATATAATATTTACTTGGGTGACATTTATATACTTCTGGATGTCAATGAACCATTTTTGGGCATCAATAAACCATCTTTGGGTGTCAATTAACCATTGGGCGTCACTTCATCCATGGATTTGTTGTGTTTGTGTGTCAAACAATTATTTTTGGGTGCCATTAAGTTGTTGTTGGTTGTGAAGTACCCTTACACCCATTTAATGTGTACAACCATTTTGGGCACCATTAAGTTGTTCTTTGGTGTCAAACTAACTTATTTAAGTGCCATTACCTTGTTTTTAGTTAGCAATTACCTTAGCCATGATTTAACATGTATACTATTTTCTTGGGAGTCATTTTATACTTGTGGGTTTCAATGAACCATTTCTGGGTGCCAATGAACCATCTCTAGGTGTCAATCTTCATCGAGCGTCAATTCATTGATGGATGTTTTAACTGTTTCCTTTTTGATATTTGTCCAAAGGTTCTTTTTGCTCTCAGCCTTAGTCTTGTTTGAATTTATTTTTTATAACAAATGTAATGGTTTTTATTTCATTGAAAAATTCTTCATGCTTTAAAAATTATAAAAAAACAATTTTCTCTCTCATCACATCATACCATTTTTGTATTATTTTCATTAAAAACATATCAAAATTAGTCTTGTTGGAATGCTTTTTCATAATGAAATCCAATGGTGTTTGTTTCATCAAAAAATTCATCATGGTTCAAAAGGTATTAGTAAAACAAATTTATTTATCTATTACATAACTTCACGAACCACCCAATTAATGTCTACCACATCACCCTTCAAAACCAACTTTCCCCACAACTTTTGGTGCAAATTTGGTGCAGGCGGCCATGTGTCGATTGTTGAATGGAACATAAAAGGTAGTGGGAGAGTGGGGACAACCAAAGCAGAAGGTGGTTTTGGGCAGTAGTTGTTTTGCATGAGACATGCGTTATGAGCGTGAGCGTGTTGAAATTTAAGCCTAATTCCTTGTGGATCCAAGGAATTACATTACAATGGCCATAATGATTGCCTTTTGTTTATTGCATGTTTATTTTTTGGGATATAGCATGCATATAATACATACTATATATATGTGGTGATTGGATAAAGTATATTGCATATAACTTTTGTTTATTGCATGTTTATAAATACAAACTCCCGCAAATAACATATTAAGTCTTATATGCTTTACATAAGCAACACACATGAAAAGCTTGATAAACTAAGAATGAGAACTCCAAGAGTGGTGTGCTATCTATCTCATGGAAGTGTGATGGTAATGATGTGGTCCTTCCAAGAAAGGTGTGTTATTATCATGTTGGCTTTTGGGTGAGGCTTAGTTGAGTGTGTATAATGATATTAAGCACCAAATGAATAAAGATGATTATGACAAGGAGTTGTGCATATCATCTACCCAAGAATTGCATATGATGTAATTAGTAAAAGTTTCCTACCTTAATAATTGGCTATGGATGATGGCGTTAGCCGGGTAATAGTTGAATTGTTTTGGATCAAGGCTCACTAGAAGGTTGTATGCCGCAATCTTCCAAATTGATATAGAGGGCTATCAATTTGAATAAAATATTGGGAGTGATAATTAATTAAAGTCCTAATTTAATATCATAAAATATTTTTCAAATCAAAAGGATTTTGACAAAATGCAATATTTTTTCTTGTATAATAAAATGATAATCAAATCATTGTTGTGATCAATCCTTAGGAAGGACAAACTTGACGAGAAAAATTTACACAACTAATTTCGGACATTAAGAAGGATTCTCAATGATGAGAGTAATGTGAAGACCCACGCCACACAAAGAGAGATTACTCAAAACTAAATGCGAAATTGACACTAAACAAGTACATTACTGAAAAACAAATGAAATCAAAACCAATTTGCAAAAGCACCATAAGTTGAAACTTATCACATATAAGTTCTCAATAGGACACCTGGATCACATAACACATATCATAAAGTTATTTCATCATTGTTTTCAATCTCCATGTCATCAACCTATTACAAGAGATTCTTGTTACATATATACATACGTGTACACATGTCGTATCTATACAACAAAAGACACATACCAAAAATCTCGTATCAGTGATATATCTACAAAACACATCAAAAATACCCCCAAGACCTGAGTGTATCGAGACGAATCTGATAACACCCATTTTGTGGCTGCTAGAGCTTATATTTTACTATCAAAATTGCCTCCAAACCTTACTTCCTCTCTATTTTATCCCATTTATTGAATAGAAATAATGCCCACTATGCTCCTGACAACATTTCCTGTCTTTTGCAAAGTTTCTCTTATTTTCCCACCAAAAGAATGCTAATGGGCCCGTCCCGACCCATCCATGACATTTACCCATCCCGGCTCATCAACCGGTGAAGCAACACACCCTTTATCTGTCACGGTCATTGCCCGATAAGGCAGCAACCCGACAAAGGGTGTCACACGGGAGCCCTAATGGTCTAAATGCTATTTACCAGACAAGGAGCCTTGCCTGCCATGATACGTCAACTGACGAAGTCTATCGCATAGCATGGCCACCCCTCAGTGCAGCAGCCTACTAGAGTCTTTACCCGACACGATCCAGTGCGATTTACTCTCAACCCGACATGCGACGGCCTCCGCCAGCCATGCCAGGTGATAGACGTGTGAACCCTCTCCCATAGCCACATTAACGGATCCGACAAAGGACATGTAGCCCAACAAGGGCCACAACTCCCACCAGGCGTTGCCTATAAATAACAACTATAGGACTCCAATGGAATGGATCACAACCCTAGGGAGCTAACTCTGAGAGAACATGAGCTAGTGTGTTGAATCCCAAGGCTTGTTAGGCGACACTAGGTGAGAACACCCCCAACCCGAGAGGGGCAGGAGGAGTTCACTTAGAACTTGACCCGGTGGCAGCAGTAGAGCAATACAACCTTCAATGCCACTATAAATGTGTCAGGCCGCTAGCTGGGTTTCAACCCGAGACAGTCTACCCAACCATGCCCGATACGAGGAACCAAGAACCTAAGAAACACCTAACCCAACACATGTCCTAACATGACACGCTACCCGTCCCAATATGGCCTACCTGTTATGGCTACAACCCGATAGGGCTTGCCACCCGACACAACCATATCGGGTTGGGAGTCCTATCCCGATACACCCTTTACCCATCACAGTTCGCGAGCGAACATGGTCAAGAACCCAACACGGTCGTATCCCGATAGGGCTCCTACCCAGTACTGGGTTAGCTTTACCTTAGGGGTCTGCTGCTATGTATATCAACCTCCTACATCAAGGAGGTCGATACCTATCTTCCCTATTTCAACAATTTACTTTCATTTTCCATTGCATTGTAACTAGACCTTTTATCTCTTTATGCTTATGGAATCTATGGAGTTTATCTCATATTGTTCTATGTATGGTTCCTTTTTGTTGGACGATTTCTTTATAGCATCTGAGCTATAGTCTCTTCTGTTTGGATCACGCTTTTGACTAGCTATCAAATCGTGTTTCTCGCATTGACTCCCTTGAGAGAGGGATGTCGGAAACTCTAGAGCCTGATCTGATTTGGGTGTATGAGAGTACCTAGGATTAGGGTTGCCCCAACATATTTTTCTACTCTAGTCTATGTTTAGTACTCTTGAGAAAGAGAATTGGTGCATAGTTAGAGGCATCCTCTTTGAGAGAAGAGGGAGTAGGATGTATCCCACTACTATTTGTTATGGTTAAGTTTTCCTCCTTCGTGCTATACTTTGATGATAGTTTTATCTCCTCAGTTTACAATATACAAAACCTCTATAAAAACTGCTAAACCCTAAAACCTTCTTCTTCTAGTAACTCCCCTTGGAGATAGGCTTTTTGTTTGATTCTTCATAATTCTTTCTCGTCATATCAAAACATTATCCTTTGATCTTTTTGGACGTGTTTAGACAAGTAAAAATTGAGTTATGAAGCACCGTTCATCCTATCTCTGTGTGTGACCCAAAACTATTTCGACCCTGTACTAGTTGCAGGATGTCTTAAACACTCAAGTATTATAAATTTCTAATGTTCGATAACCTAGACATGACTCCATTCTTGGACCCACGTTTAAGGCTTGTCCACTTTTTGGTGCCGTTGTCGGGGTAGAAAATGAAAACCGTTCTACGAACTCTAGTTTTGCTTGCACTTTGCCAAAAACCTTGTACATATGCATATAATACTGCACATATTTACTGCATGTAGTTTATACAACATACTAATACCTTTACACTTTTCTTTCTATCCAGGTACTTTCTCACCTTTTCAAGCCATCTTCACTTCTGACAAGTCATGGCTGAGCAACCTCTGGAAGCCCACTCCCTGTGCTCGTTTGTCCAAGTTTGGGCAAATGAAGAAAGGAATCCAGTGGTTTTGCAACCCCTCAATATTACCAACTTCGAGTTGAAGCCTTCTTTCCTCCAACTACTACAACATAACCAGTTTGGTAGGAATACTACTGAAGAAAACCCGTACAACCATCTCACAACTTTCAAAAGGACTTGCAACACCTTCAAGATCAATAGAGTTCTGATTGCACACATCTACATCCAATGCTTCCCTTTCTCTCTGAGAGACAAAGTGTTGGAGTGGTACACAAGTCTGTAAGATGGGAGTCTTCCTGATTGGGAGCATCTCGCTAACGTGTTTATCGCCAAGTTCTTCCCCATTGAAAGAACAATCAAGTTTCAGAACAAAATAACGAGGTACTCATAGAAACCCTCGGAAAACCTATACGATACTTGGGAGAGGTTTCAAAGTTACCAACGGGAGTGCCCTGATCATGGCTTTTCTGAACCTAAGCTGATCACCACATTCTATAATGGGATGTGTGTTGCCAAGAGGAAATCCCTGAACACTGCAGCTGGCAGTGACTTTCTAGGACTCACTGCTCAGAGGGCCAGGGAAATTATTGATAACATTGCCACTAATCAGTAGGACAGCGAGTATGATCGAGAGTCTATGAGCCATACCTTTCTAGGAGAATCCAAAGCGATGGAAGCCATTACGACTAAGTTAGACAAAATAGTAACTGATGTCCAAACCCTGAAGGAACAAGGTTATAAAGGAAAAGTAAGGTAGGAAGTGGTGAGGAGTTACGTCACCTGTGGAGAGCCAGACCACCTATCTGACATCTTCCCACACATAGCTGTTAAAGGAGATCTTGATGAGGACTGTACGGATAACGTCAGTTATATAAAGTACCGACACCTGATCACCCTGGTTTTTCCTACGGAAACACCAGCACAACTGAGAACTCTCATCAGCTGGTGGGTAGAAATCCCTTGGGAGGACCGTCAAACCAACAACGCCAAACAGGGTTCCAACAGCAACAGACTTCCCAGCAGAACTAGTTGTAGAGACTGTCTATGATGACGGAGTTGATGTCCTTCACTAAGAAACAGAATGAACTTAATGAGAAAATGCATAAAAGCTTTGTGGATAGCACAACATTGTTGAAATTGATGCAATAGTAGATGGGAGGCTTTTCAGCTCAGATAGGGGAGCTCCAACAACATAATAAACATATCGACCAACAGCTGGTGAGCCTCACCCAGACCATCAATCATCAGGTGGGATGTTTTCCTTCCAATACCGAAACAAATTCACGTGGACATGAGACCGCAAAGATGGCCATTTTACGATCAGGAACAGTGGTACAACCAACCATTGAAAAGGAAGTGACAGTAATGACAACACCAGCTGAGGAGGTTATCCAAGAGGTACCAGAGGAAGTCCCAACAAAGTTAAGGAAGTGACCAAAGAAAGAGACAATGATGTTAATTATGAAGAATGTATGGACAAGTACTCACCTCGCGTACCTTTCCCACATAAGTTGGTGAAAGCCCAGCTTAAAAAGAGATATGAGAAGTTTATGGCCACAATAAAGAAATTACACCTTGACATCCCATTTCTAGATGCCATTGAGGAGATGCCTACTTATGCCAAGTTTCTGAAAGATCTAATTTTAAGAAAGAAGAGAGGCGAAGATGTTAAGACCATAAAGCTGGCACAAATGTCTAGTTCCTTCATCATAGGAAGAACACCATCAAAGAAGAAAGATCCTGGGGCCTTTGTCACCCCCTTCCAAGTTGGGGATAACATAACCCATAAAGCTCTGGCCAACCTAGGGGAAAGCATCATCCGGATGCCCTTATCCCTTGCCAAGAGGATTGGACTCAATGATATGGTAAGCACCAACATGAGGATTCAGTTGGCTGATCACACCTTTACCAGGCTAGTCGGAGTAGTTGAGGATGTGCCCATTCGAGTTGGGCGATTCTTTATACCATGTTATATAGTTTTGATTGATACAGTAGAAGATCCCAGCTTCCCTATTATCTTTGGGCAACCTTTCCTAGCAACTGGATGGGCCCTCATCGATGTAGAGGTGGGTATGATTATGATTAGGGTTGTAGGAGATCACATCGACTTCAACATCAGAGATTATATGAAAGCCCCTTCGTTCTTTGAATCCTCTTATTTCGTTGAAAGATATCAGTAGCTATGCAATGAAGTAAGGGAAGAAAAGGCCATGATAGACCCGCTGATGCGCGCCCTATATGGCGAGGCATAAGAGGTCGAGGATCTAGAGGTCAAGGAGTTGCTGGCTTTTCTAGAAGTTGAAGGTTTGTCTGAAGAAGAAGATCCTATGGAGACATTTATGTATGCTACCCTCCGTAAAGACCCCGCCGATGAATAAGAGAAGGATACCCCACCTGAGTTGAAAGTTTTGCCGAGAGGCTTGGAATACCATTTTCTAGACAAGGAGAAGATGAATCTGGTGATTATCAACTCAGACTTGATTGATAGCTAAAAAGATCAGTTGCTTGAGGATTTGAGGCTACAGAGAAAAGCCTTGGGTTACTCAATCAGAGATCTTAGGGGGATCATCCCTTCTGTGTGTATGCACATGATCCATCTGGAAGAGGAGTCCAAGTTGTATGCCCAGCCCCAGAGGAAGTTGAATGAGAATCTTAGAGAAGTGGTCACCAAGGAGGTTGTCAAACTCTTAGATGTAGGAATAATCTACGCCATCAGTGATATCACATGGGTAAGTCCAATACAACTGGTTCCAAAGAAAGGAGGCATAATGTTGGTTAATGGAGATAATGGAGTCGAGGTCGCAACCAAGACAATCACCGGTTGGCAGATGTGCATTGACTACCACAAGCTCAACACTACCACCCATAAAGAACATTTCCCCCTCCCATTTATCGATCAGATGCTGGAGCGCCTGGCCCATCACTCCTACTTTTGCTGGTTGGATGGGTATTCAGGGTTCTATCAGATCCCTATTCACCCTAACAATCAGGAAAAAACCACCTTTACATGCATCTATGGAACTTTTGCTTTCAGGAGAATGCCCTTTGTGCTTTGTAATGCACCTGCTACCTTTCAATGGTTCATGAATGCCATCTTCATCGATTTTATAGAGGATAAAATGGAAGTCTTTATGGATAACATCAATGTTTATGACAGTTCCTTTGATGATTGCCTTAATAACCTATCTCTGGTGATGGAGAGATGTGAAGAGTAAAGTATTACCCTTAATTGGAAAAAATGCCACTTCATTGTGCAAGAAGGAATAGTCCTAGGACACAAGGTGTCCAACAAAGGTATCAAAGTCGATCAATCCAAGGTGGAGGTGATAGCCAAGATTCCTCCTCCCACATCTGTTACAGGTATCCAAAGTTTCTTAGGTCATGCCGGTTACTATTACTGGTTCATCAAAGACTTTTCAAAGATCGCAAAGCCCCTTTCCAATCAGTTGATGAAAGATGTGAAACTTGATTTCACGGATGAGTGCATGAAGGAATTCTCCACTCTGAAGGACACTTTGGTATTTGTGCCCATTCTCCAGTCCCCCGACTGGAATCTTCCTTTCGAGCTCATGTGGGAAGCCAGTGACTTTTCCATAGGCACAGTCCTTGGACAGAAAAAAAGATAAAAAGCACCACATGATCTTTTATGCAAGTAAAACCCTACATGAGGCATAGCTGAATTATACTACTACTGAGAAAGAGATGTTGGCGATTGTACAAGCTTTTGATAAGTTTCAATCCTACCTCGTGGGCTCTAAGGTGATAGTTCACACCGAGACGGTGCCATCAAGTACTTAATGCATAAGAAAGACATGAAGCCCATGTTGTTGCGTTGGGCGTTGTTGTTACAAGCGTTCAATCATGAAATAATACATAAGAAAGGTTTTGAGAACATGGTCGCCAGCCACCTTTCGAGGATCTGAGTGGAAGATGACCACCCACTGCCAATCAATGAAAGTTGTGCCGATGAATCTATCTATGTTGCCCACTTGGTCGACCTTGAAGGGCCATGGTATGCAGACTTCTGCAATTACCTAGCCTGCAAACAACTACCCCCGGAAATGTCCTAAAATGAGAAGTAGAAATTCTTCTCTGATTTGAAGAACTATTACTGGGATGACCCTCTGTTGTTTAGGCATTGTGCTGATGGGTTATATAGAAGGTGTATACTGGAGGATGAAGCCCCAAAGATTCTATTTGAGTGTCATTCCTCCCCCTATGGAGGGTACCTAGGAGGTGAAAGGACTGCAATCAAAGTACTCCAATCAAGATTTTATTGGCCAACTCTCTTCAAAGACGCTCATGCTTATGTCAAGTCTTGCAGTGAATGTCAAAGAACCAGGAAAATTTCTTGTCAGAATGAGATGCCCCTGTCAGAATGGATCGAGGTAGAAATTTTGATGTGTGGGGGATAGATTATATGGGACCCTTCCCCTCCTCCTATGGTTTCAAATACATCCTTGTTGTAGTTGATTACATTCTCTAAATGGGTGGAGGCTATACCCACCACCACATGTGATGCCAAACCATTGATAAATCTCTTTACCAAGATAATCTTTCCAAGGTTTGCAGTGCTGAGAACCGTCATCAGTGATGGTGGATCTCACTTTGCAGAAAGGCAGTTTGAATTTCTATTGTGCAGATACATTGTTTGTCACAAAGTCACCACGCCATACCACCCGCAAATGATGGGACATGTTGAAGTTTCCAATCGACAGATCAAGCAGATCTTAGCGAAAATAGTAGGCAAGTCTCTCAAGGACTAGTAAACTAAGTTAGATGATGCTCTCTGGGCATACAGAACTGCTTACAAGACGCCGTTGGGCACCACACCATACCGCTTGATATATGGGAAATCTTTCCACTTGCCCTTTGAGTTGGAGCATAAGGCATACCGGGCCATGAAACGTCTCAACATGGACCCAATGATAGCCAGAAAGAAAAGGTTTCTTTACCTCCAAGAACTTGAAGAGTTGAGGCTTCATGCCTATGAAAATGCGAGGATATACAAGCTGAGAAACAAAGTCTGGCATGATTCCCACCTGAGGTAGAAGGATGACAATGAAGGTGATAAGGTTTTGTTATTTAAATCTTCTATTCACCTTTTTCTAGGAAAATTGCAGACCAGGTGGTCCAGACCGTTCATAGTAGCAAAGATATATCTGTTAGGGATGATGCAGCTTTATGATAAAGAAGATCCAGCAAAAGTTTTTCCAGTCAACAGACAAAGAGTGAAGAGGTTCTATGAAGATGAAGCCTTCGTGAGACGATTAGACTTGACCCTGAACGAAGCTGAAGCTGTCCCAACCAGAGGAGTATAGCAAGATTGAAGATGTCGAGCTGACGATGGAAACAACAATGCTCCTCGGGAGGCAGCCTGAGCTTTTGCTTTCCTAGAGTAGGATGTTATTTCCTTTTCCTACAAAGAACACTATGAAAAATGTCATTGTAATAAGGCTCGAGTTTGTGCCCATTCCATGAGCGCAAACTCTATTTCATGGGTCACTGACTTAGTTTTATTGACTTGGTGAGTAATACTATTTGAGGCCAAAGTTTACCCTTAGACCTATGATGTTTTACCCATAGAGTGCCTTGTGATATTAAGTTTTTCTACCCCTATTTTTATTTTTCCTTTAAGCCCTTTTTCTAGCAAATCGGGCATGAATGATACCTTTTTCCTTGCTTTTGCTCAGCGTGACAAGTTCTGCAATAGCCGTGTCACCCAACCCACCCTGATGAGTATCGGGCAACCCCTTTAGTTTTAGTTTCACATGGTTTTGCACAGGCATGCCAACCAAAATATGTGTTGCCTGATATTGGGCCCGGGCTGCCGTATCCCCCATGCCATATCAGCTTGCATGCCCCACACTGGTAAGGTTTAGATTGGTTTCTCGACACATGTGTCGGGCAAGCCTGTCACCCAGTGCATTGCCCCGCTGCACCACATGAGTGTTGCACAGACCGTTGTCACGAAAGGAGTGCACCAGGCGGCGCATATCGGCCAACACGCCTTTGCCACCCGATACGTGTGTCGTGCGATGTAAAGCCTTCTCAAAATCTTTGGGACGTGACAAATTAGATAGGTTTTACTGTGCTCTAAAAATGATTTTCGTGCATGCACGACATGTGTCTTGGTTTTTTACCCATTTTACCCCGCTCGTGGTTGACTATATATTGTAACTCGAGTTTAACTGTGTCGAGTTACCGAATTACTTACTTTTTGCTCCAGTATTGTGCATTCTCTTCACCATTCTAGCTCCCGTATCAGCCTTCATCTACCGACCTTCATGTCGCGTTAAAGAGCTTCTTGCCCGATATAGGTAAAACCAGAGGCGCCTTGCATATCACTTAACTTTGTGTCGTGTGGTCTGTATCGGCCAAACCATGTCATGCACTGCCTTATCGTGTTCTGGCCCATGTCGGGCAGAACCCTTTGACGCATATCAAGTTTCTACTTGTCGCGCGATAAGCGTGTCAGTTCTCTTTACTGCCTTGATTTACATCAGTATTTTTCTCATGTCGCGTGACACCCGTGTCGCGTGACACCCGTGTCGCGCGACACGACTACAACCACAAAGAACTCGAGCTCGTGACGATGACTCTATCACTCAGTTTATTTTGACTCATGTCAGGCGACATGAGTATCGCCCGACGCAACACATCACACATCATTTCTCTTATCGCGTATAGATGCATCATGTTTTCAACCTTGTCGTGCGACGGCCATATCCTGCGACACCCTATCAGGCACCTGTACCACACAGAATCAGTTTTGAGGAAGCCACCGGATTTCAGTGTGTCGCTTAAATCATATCACCCAAACGTTGTCGTTTCCTCGATGTCGAGCTCACATGTGCAATGTTTTTACCTCATGCCTGATTCGACTTGTGCCGAGTACCGTGTGAAACATATCGGTCTTTTGGTATCAAGCAACTGCATATCACATGACAGTTTTTCTTGAGCACCCAACCCGATACTGGTTTTAAGTGTATCGCCCAACCCATATCGGGCAAAAAAATTTCTTTTACATTCTGCCCGATATTGAGCAAAAGTAGTTTGATTGAATGACTTCTTTTTAACTTATTTCCTTTGTCTAATAATTGAATAAAATGGCCTGCACCAAGAAGACTGTCGTCCAGGTTGACGAACAAGGCTGGATTATCAATCCCGAGCCCACAAATGAAGCCACCACCGGGTAGAAATGCCCAAACCCTGAGACAGCTACACCATCTGAGGCTGAGAAGCAACCCAGAATAGAGGCAACACTGGCCCTACCACAATGGCAGAACCAGAGGCCCTAGCCCACTCACCGTGCCAGTTTGTGCCCAGAGATGAGGAGCACCAATGGCGCTACACGGAGTTGGTGGCAAAGGACTACCACCCAACCTAGTTCTTCCACCAAACATCCTTCCACCAGAGAGCATCATTGACAGACTTGAGAACGTCTTAGTAGCCACTGGACTGTGGAAGATATGCCCCATCTACACCGCCTCCTACACCGAACTCACCAAGTAGTTCATCTCCTCCCTCTGCCGAGTTCCAAACACCCCTGAAGAGACCAAAAGGTTTGGCAGTGTAGACACACTATAAGGGTGTCTGTATAACATCGACCACAACATCTCAAAAAGGCTTCTCAATGAGATATTCTCTTCCAATGAAGCTAAGAGAGAACTACTGAATAACAGTGCTCAGATCACTAAAGGCGACAACTTCAACCTAGTCGTACTTTGGAAGAAGCTGACTGGCAAATCCTTGTTCAATCCAGGGAGTAAGGGGGCGGCTGTTCCCTCGTGCTTCTGTAGGATTTTACACAAGATTGCAGCAGCCTTCTGTTTAGTAAGTATGAAATGAGCAACTTGTATACTGAAGAGCTGCATCTCATATGGTATATGATGGAGGGCAAGCCAATCAACTTGGGGTGCTTCCTGCTAAATCAACTGCACCCAATAAAGGATGCCACCAAAGAGTACAACATGGGGGGATCATCAACCTTATCAGAGTAGGGTTGGGTTACCCAAAGGAGCCGCTCAGCCTGTCGCACACTCGGGGCAATGACAAGATCAATATCAAGTTCCTCACGAGGGCGAACATCATCAAGAAGGATGGTCATCAGTTCTTCTACAAGTTCGTGAGGATAGACATCCTCATGCCCCTTCCACTCTGTGTCAACTACGACGTGGAGAAATGATCATAAAAAAAGAAGAGATTGAAGTCATGATCATTAAAGCCAACTACGCCATCACGAGGGCCATCCAGGAAAATATGGCCAAAAGAGGAAGGCTTGCACCCCTCAAAGCTCGGTGGGACAAATCATCGATAGTCATCATTAAATACTTGTGTGACACCACCACCACTTAGTTGACCGTCATTGCCACACAGCCAGCAACTACCGCTCCGGTGGTCACTGCTACTACCACTGAACCAACCATGACAACCAAAATAGTGTCCGACACAACTCTAGAAGAAGTTTCGACCATCAGGGAGGTCGTCCACACCACTGGGGCTGCTAGAACAGTCATATCCCCAGAGGCCACTGCGGTAGATGAAATAGTTGCAGCGCTTGAGGCTGCAACCCTACCAGAAATGGTAGTGACATTAGTGCAGCCGGACGCCAGCGATGAGGCGTTCGCTGAGTGCTTGGAGGTGGAGCCCAGGGATGTACAGCCAACACCGACGCCGCCACCATCTACGTCGATGATCGCTATGGAGGAGGACGTTGAGAGCCAGATGGTAGATCAACATCTGCCTACTCTGCAACCTTCTCTGTGACCCCAAGTTGAAGAGGTAGAGGTGACCATGAGGGTGCCAACACCCCATGCAGAAGCTATGCCCTCGTAGATAGTCCAGATGGACTCAGCACCGATAGACAATGCTCATTCATCGGGCCACGCTGCTAAAGTGAGAAACACGTCGTGAAGATGAAGCCAATTAGTGGAGATCCCCTCCTCATTTGGACAGGATTTTGGCTTCGAGTTCGACCACTTCCGGGATGTAACAAGCAACCACACTGCTACATTTGCTTCCCTGACCCGCAAGTTTTAGGTCTTTCAGAGGAGGCTGAATGAGAAGGAGCGCCAACTACTGACTCTAGTTGGTCTCCCCAGACAACTAGAGGCATTGAATAACACAATGCAGGTGGCGCTCCAACGTCTCGACACCATCGAGAAAAAGTTGGACGAAAAGGATGACCACCACTCTTAAGGCATCCCAGAAGATTGCCATCACCGCCAGCCTCTGGCTCTCCACCAAGATCATCATCATCCTCCTCTAGTTCGTCATCATCATCCACCTCCAGTGGGCCATCCACAGTGCCTGAGGAAGAGATGATGAACAAAATTGTCGATGGGGCTCCAGCAGGACAAGAGAGTGCCCGTAGTGTAGATATATCTACTCCTTCACCCCCACTAGACCCAGCTAAAGATGAAGAAGAAATTTCTATCAGCCGAGTGGAGGGTTCATCTCAAGAATCAGAGGGAGACATGGGGGATCTGTATTGCTCGATCACTGAGCAACCCCTAGAGCGAGGACCTCAACGAAAACTACATTTTTTGCACCGTCGAAGATCCCTATATTAAAGATGGCCAATTTTGATAAGTGCACCATCGGCTACCTATCAATTCGGGAGAAACAACTTCTAAATATTGTCCTGAGGCCACAGGAAGATGAAGAAGTCGTCGTCTGGAGCGATGGATACTTCTCAGTATGACGTAGAACACTCCAAGGCATGTTCCGCTCTGAAGCCATCATAGGGAAGATTCTTTTTAGGGTCTTGGAAAGCGTGATGTTAGAGAATGTCGCCATCAGGATAGGCTGACAGCCATTCTACAATGCCACCCCTGCCTTGGCAAGAAGACTACTAGCAAGGGTGTGTGACTCAAAGCAGGTGGTCAACATGCTGCAGCATATTGAAGAGCACAATCTGTGTCTGGTGCTGGCCCCTTACAAGCTTAGGAAGCATTGGTTCCTCTACATGGCAGACCTCCTCAACCATGACATCACACTCCTCAACTTTTGCACCGCAGAGGTCCCACGCAGAGGACACATCTTTGTATGCCCCAAAGACAAGCACGTCAGACTTCTTCCTCTATGTCTTCACTGCATAATAAAGCACATAATCCAATGCCATAACAGTGTCTGGAACATCTATGTCATCTGAGACATCCCACTCTAAGAAGAGCTGGGAAGCGGAAATAGTGCCTTCATCATCCTACGTGCCATGGAGTTGCTAAATATTTTCAGATACGTAAGGCAGCTCCATGACCAAGACTTCTATCAACTAAGAAGCATATTTGCATTGTTGTTGATCAGTGACAAGCGATATTTCCGAGATGCAGGGCTTCCAGAGGAGCAGTTGGAGACAGATGTTGAATCTAAATCTTCTCAACCCGGCAACCCTCCAAAGGAAGAAGTCGCAAGCGTAGACGTCTATGGGACATGCAAGAAGATAGAAGTTTTGCGGACCACACTCACCACTAAAGGCAACACTGCTGAAGTCGAGTCTGCTTCACCTTCCATCTCCAAATCCCTAATAAACAATTTCGACCATTTTGCATGCACATCTGTATCTCAGGAATAGGTCAATGAAATTCTTCTCAGACTCGCTGATTCAAACAACGTAGATGTCATATATGAAAAGGATAATGCAGTGGTCCCCTTCGATGACCTGCGGGACTTAGTCAAGGTAGGGGGATTTCTAGCAATGATAGTGGCATCAGATTACATCCCCACCTTACAAAAGAAGTTTGATCACACCTACATAGCCCACTCGATGCTGTTCAATGACGTATGCCTGGCTGATGAAATAGGAGTGCACCAACTATTTTTGGTCCAAACGAAGAAGTGTCTGCCGTGCATCATCTTCCTACCAATGTTGCACGACAACCATTGGTCGCTCCTGATGGTGTACACCCATCCACACACTAGTTTCTTCTACAACAACTCTGACACCGACAACGACTATCCGACAGAGTGTACATCCACACCAATAACATCCGTCAAGCAGTTAGCAAGGAAATATTATGTCAAGGTGGTGTCTTTGATCCAACTGTATCTTGAAAACCCCGTGTCCAAGTGGCACAAACTCTAATTCTACCACCACAGTCCACAACAAGTTCCATTATCAAATTACCGTGGTGTCTACGTGTTGTACTGGATCTACTGCGTGGTATCCCTCAGACAGAAGCCAGATAAGCTCCACAATTTAGGCTACCACAACCAACACAGAGAGTATGTGATGGAGCTCTTATTTGCTGAGGGAGCCCGCATTCTTTGAACCCTCACTGATCTATGCCTATCCTTTCCTATATATCTCACAACTCTAGGACAGAGTGTGGGGTAAGTTGGTGGGCGTACTCCATAGCATTAGTGAGGGAGGTACTCAAAATCTTTCCCCGTTTTCTCTTTTTCTTTTCTTACCATACTCTGTGTATACATGTATATATATGACTGATATAATACAATACATCCACAACTACTTGTCTCTCAAAAACTGTACAAAACACTTTATAGTAAAAATTTGGTACAACTTCTTCCAGTCTATTCTCTCTGTATCTAAGGCGGTGCATATTTCTATTTTTTTCTTTCAAAAACGCAGTCTCAAACGACAAAGGCTACAACTTTTTTATGCCAACTTTGAAAAATAATCTCGCAACAGCTAAGAGATGTGCATGCGAAGGAAAAAGATGCCCAAATAGTAAACTCTTTTTCTTTTCCCTACCCATCAAAATCCCAAAAAGAGAGGAAAGCCTTATGAGAGTGAATAAAAGCATGATAGTTGTGCCCAAAAAAAATGAAAAAACACTTGTCTTTCCAAAAGTACCCATCTTTAGGCATGGTAGATCCGGGGTAGTGCTACATAGGATGTGAAATCACTACTCTAAAGTCAACTGGCTTGGACTGCCGGGACCACTTTCCCATTAACAGACCCTTACTTGGATGGACCAATGGGATGCAAGAAAAAATCAAAAATCCTTCAACCTTCCCAAAAAACCCACCTTCTACTCCCAAGATGATTAGTGTGAAAGCTTAACTTCAAAAGCATGTACCAAAAGTCTCTCCGATGTTGAAGAGAAAATTTTTTCTTAAATAAGGTAGGAAAAATAAAGTCCATTTCTCATATCAGACGTAATATTTCTCAAGACATCTCAAAAATTATTTTAACCCCTTGTCTGAAGACTACGTCTAGTTTTGAAGAAGTACCACAAACAAAATTTTAAAATAAGTACAAATTGATTGAGGACAATCAAAATGCTAAGTTTGGGGGAGCTGATAACACCTATTTTTTTGGCTGCTAGAGCTTATATTTTACTATCAAAACTGCCTCCAAACCTTACTTCCTCTTTGTTTTATCCCATTTACTGAATAGAAATAATGCCCACTATGCTCCTGACAACATTTCCTATCTTTTGTAGAGTTTCTCTTATTTTCCCACCAAAAGAATGCCAATGGGCCTGTCCTGGACCATCCATGACAAGTTACATATCTGAACCCATCAACCTGCGAAGCGACACACCCTTTACCAGTCACGGTCGCTGCTCGATAAGGCAGCAACTGGACACAGGGCGTCAGGCGGGAGCCCTGATGGTGTGAATGCTATTTACCTGATAAGGAGCTTTGGCCACCACGATCTGTTGGTCGACAGAGTCTATCATGCGACACGGCGACCCCTCGGTGTAGCAACCCACCAGAGTCTTTACCTGACACGATCTAGTGTGATTTACTCACAACCCGACAGGTGACATTCTCCACCAGCCATGCTGAGCGACAAACGTGTCGACTGTCTCCCAAAGCCACATTAACAGAGCAAAAAAAGGAGAATTAACATTCTAAAAAGGAGTATGAAGAAAATGTATATGTAGCCAACATGTAAATTAGGTTAAGTAATACTAGGCAATTATCACTGAGGAGTAGAACAATTAACATTCTAAAAAGGAATATGAAGAAAATGTATATTTTTTTCACAAAAACTATACGAAAGTAAGGCAAGTCTTCAACCAATGTTCTTCACATGTTGTCCCTATGCAAATACACTATGTGGCTATATTACATCTTTAATTATGCCCTGAGGAGATGAGGAATACCACTCATGCTCCAATTAACTACTTCTTAGTCAAAATCAGTGCCATAGAAGGTCGATGGAAGAGCTAAAATCCACAAGCTATCCACACTTCTTGGTCAACACAAGGGAAACACTACAATGACATAACATATGAGTCATCTGCAAATCAACCTAGCCTGCTTGGTATACAGGAACATTGCTAGTGGAACTGAGATACGACCCGAAGTTGCACTCCTATCAGGGTATGGCCTGCAGCCAATCCTGTGAAAGTATAAACTGGGTAACATCACTAAGCTATGACCCATAGTGTGACGTCCCCAGATTTTCTAAAACTTAATCTGATGTGTGATGTCCAAATTGAAAACCTCACCTCAGTGAGAATCCCAATTTAAACATCCCACACTAGGCTAAGAAGAAGAAAATCAAGGGAGTCAGAAGGAAACACAGTAGCACATGTACATGAACAATAATAAAACCATACACACTTGTTCACCATTCAACATATAATTACAACATGAATTGTTACAACATTTGATATTACATATTGAACAACAAACTATACATATACATGCATTACTACTAATCTACAGGATCTTAAGACAAGAGGTCCACTTGTACATCATCTCGCCATACAACTCTCAACTATCCTGGATCTTCAAGAGAATAACCACAACCTAAACAAAAGATTACATGCGGTACACGTCAGCACAATATTCAAGAATATTTTACTGAGTACGCCGACGTGTCTTTTATATACCTCTCATCATATCTTGGCAATAAGATAAAACTAATACTTGGTAGTGACAGAAGAATATAATAAAAGCGTATACTTGCACAAAGATATTCATTAGCAAAAGAGAACACATATTTTTAATCACATTTCCAGCATATATCTCGTACATCTGCCCCCAAGGGCTTTGATGTTTTTAGGCCTTATGATCTACTACCAAAGAGTTTGAGATCATTTAACGTGTGATCTACTACCAAAGAGTTTGAGATCTAACACATGTGATCTACTACCAAAGAGTTTGAGATCACTTCCATGCACTGTACTACCAAAGAGTTTAGTGCTATCATATGATGGATCTGATATCTTATGTTTCATGTGTTCATAGCCATAAGTATGGAAAATCAAGCAACATAGCATACAAGGACAATCATTTCAATCAATACCATATGCCAAGTATTTTACTACTAATATAACACAAGCATATTGTATAATAAGCCAAGTAAGAGGTAATGGTGTACCTTGATCAAGAGAGACAAACCTAATCATATATTCCTCAAGTCAACTCTAACCTTGTTCATCCCTGATTAAGGAAAGATAATAAACTATCATTAAGTTCTCATCATCTTACATCTCATCTTAACCCTAATTGTGTTCATTAGGGTTTAGTTTATCTCTTTAGGATATTCTCATGATTACTTGTATTCTTGTTTTAGATTTATATTACTGATGTCATATTCCAGATTATAGTTCCTCAACTGGATATGCTCATGTGTCACATTATTATGTGAACATATTTAACATTATGTTACTTTCGTTAACCATATTAGGGTTACATCTTATGTATTAAGAGTTCTCTGCATATAACATGAATTTCATGGATATAACTGATCTCAGATTTATATATATATATATATATATATATATATATATATATATATATATATATATATATATATATCTCCCAATTACATATATGAGAGTTTTCTGTAAATTTCATCATTTATTGAGCATGTATGTATTAATTGCATCATCTTTAGTGTTATTAGCTGTAAGTAGCCATATTAATCAAATTACATAATTTCATACATCAACATGACCATAACTAACATCATATGCATTCTAAATATGATTATGGTTTACTGGTAATTTCTCATAATTTTAGGTCATTGTTTGATATTTATTATCTATCAATTAAGTATTTCACAACTAACAAGATATCACTAATATTAGTGCATCAAAATCCTAATATTATGATTTCATATTGTTGTACACATTTTTCTGAGAATTTCGGTACCTTGTTTGTAATTTTCTGATAAACGAGCAATTTTCTACGAATTATTCAAGATTGGAGTATTTCGGATTAATTACCTTCATTGGGCCAATCGCGAGTCGACATGTCAGCGTCGAGGGCTGGCACAACTCCTTTGTTTGGCCTGCTGGGGTCCGGCCGGTTCACTACTATTGGACCGAGCCTGTCTAGCTCTCTTTCTCTCGCCTCTTTCTTTCTCACGTTATACACGAACCCAGCGTAGCGCCGTGCCTGCGTGCGTGGGTGTTCTTCCACCCAAACCGCCGTCGGCGTAGGGGAAGGTCTCCAGGTCGAGCTGGCTCTATCGCAGCCTCTTGTCCATGAACGGATCTAGATCCTTCCATTACCCGATCCTCTCCACGGCTCCTCCTTCATCTCACTTTTGCGCTGCGTCCGCCACTGCCTGGAGCCCGACGCCTGCGTGCATCATCGGTTCTGGCATGCGTGGGCGCCGCTGCAAAGAAGATCTCTGGTAGGGGATTTCCTATGATCGACCCAAACTTTCCTTCTTCCTCCTTTGTACTAAGAATCATTCCTTGCTCATATGTGCCCGCCGTGCGGGGATTTCGTCCACCCAAGCCGCCACTGTTAAAGCACAACGATCGACAACTCTCTTCCTAAGGTTCTTCTTCTGGCAGACCGCTCATCATCTTCCTCTCCTTTCCTAGGTCCCATGTGAGACAGAGGCCCCCCTCGCATCATTCTCATCTCAACGACGTCGATGCCATGTGCATCCATTCTCACACCGATTGTCCACCTTCTCTTCAACAAAACTCCATCGTCGTGAGGGACTGCAAACCCGCATTATTAGCAGCTCTACGTTCCACGACATAGATCTCTCCCTATGCTACAGCCACTCTCACCCTTCCTCCTTATAACTTCCTCCATTTTCGTCTCTTGCTGTCCTAACTCTGGTCACCACTTCTCTCTATTACAGTCGACGAAGAGGACACGATGGAGAGGTGGTTCGATCCCTTTAATTTATTCACTTAAACCGCTTAGTCCAACACCAACTCCACTAACTCAGTCATTTGCGTACAAGAGCAAAGTAGTGGGCATGAGGTTAGTTGCTTTGAATTAATCAACTCTCTCACAAGAGTGCATGTACTACCAGAGAAGAAAAACGGACAAAAAGGGAGTACGTCGCTTTATATGGTCTATTTGAGTTGTTTGTTTGTATCTCTTTTTCTTTATAAAAGCATGACATCTATTGTCACACCAAAAACTTAGGTTAACTTATACAATTTTAGTTCCAATATCATCAATAACATTATTTCACCATATTCAAACTTAGGTATCTCCTTCTAGGAGGATCTAATTGGAAACAAATTTTAACCACAACTTCCTCACTACTCAAGCGTCCTTCTACTCAAATTTGGTGTCAAGACTGAACTATTATACCATTCAATTAAATTCCTCAAGAAGGCATTAAAAGAGAGATCTTAAACGTGATATCAACCTCACATCAGCACACCTACTTTGTCAAGATCTCGGAACCCTCAATCTAACTCAACCTTATACTTTTACTTAAGTCATTGGACCTTTTAGGATTCCAAAAGTCCACTCCATCACATCCTACACACCTTAAAAGATATTTCATCCTCGAAATTAAGTCAGAAAATCCACTTTGTCACATCATATACATCTTAAAAGAACTTCCGTCCTCGAAAGTAAACCATACTCATACTTCCTGGGCTGCATCCTTATCTTAACCCATGCATTAGGGTTCCCACATCATATTATCATGACCCAAAGGAGTTAACCCAAGTTAACCCATTATCAAGGTGTCATCAACATTTTATTGAGCTAACTGTTATAACATGTTCAACATTAACATATGTATTTTAGGAGGAAGTTAACTATAGTTAACCCAATTTATCCATCTGGATCATATCAAGGTGTTTTAATCATTATATTATGCTAGCTGTCAAACTATATTTTCCATCTTTGTTAAGCACTACGATTAACACATCATGTAACATGCTTCATTTGTATGATCTTATTTCATTGTTCATATTAAATTGCAATCATTTACTAGTGATTTCATCACCAAATTAATCAACAATATTACATTATAATCATTATTCATGTATATGGTTAACCATTTATACATTGATATCTATTAAACCATCTCTAGGTTTTTCATCATGTCATGTCTATGTATCACATCTCGAGATCATATCACATTTTTATCTTTGTTATATCATGGTTGTACTAAACCAACTTATACAAGTGGCTTGCCAAACATATATCAAAACTTTATCAAGTCCAACTGAGGTTCTCCTGACCCACATCATGAGGGTAGTGCCATGCTCGGTCTCTCTAGGCTAATTCAACTCTATGAGTATCTCATATGCATATACCTTATCTTCCCTCCTTGGTTTAGGGTTTCTGGGTCAACCTCATTGGTACTAGCAATAGCTTCACAAGATCTAGCCACATAAGCACAAACCAAAACATGCTATGGCATACTCTTCATAGGTCTCTACCCATGAGACATGCTATACCCAAAGCTCTCTTATATACACCACTAGATTTCTATGTGGGAAACCACCAACCCGAGCATGAGGCTTCACAAAAACTAACATAGCTACCTCCTCCAGGGTCTTGGGTTCTCTCCCTCACCCAGATGGTAGGTTCTCATATTCATGTTCACATATGTACATATATATCCAACCTCTCTCTGATTCTAGGGTTTGGCACTCCCTAAGACATCTAGGGTTCAAAAAACTATAGGAATCATGCATAGAGTGGCTCAACTCAATCACTCAGGAGTATTCTAGTTTAGGACACATCATATCACATATTTCTCATAATCTCATATCTTGGAGTTTAGGTTCTCTAACCTTCTCCCTCTGGGTCTCGCTCTCTCTTGAGCTAACCCCAAAAATGGTCCTAACACTAGAGGTCCTCCTTTGTAAAAGAGCTTGAGGCTCATGCTGACTCACAACCTTGTCTTAACTTAAGACATCATATCTCATAAAATCCTAGTTTCTTTCATCATCAAAACTTGTCTCAAATCCTCAAAAACAAACATGAACCGTCATAACCATCTTATGTCTTCTATACAAGTCTTACATCATATCATCAAAACTTATTTCTTCTATTCCATCTATCATATATTCCAACAAGGCTCTAGACATCTAATCTAGAACTATTCTCTCTTCTAGACTGATGTCATTAACTTTCACTTAGGTTACATGATCACCTCCTACTCATACTTGTGTGGGGAAACATTTTTGTAATACATATACATAATAAAATATTATATAGTTTTTCTCCGATAAAACAAACGTCAGAGAAAACTATCGAGGTTCGATCCATTTGGAATCAAAAACCAAATCCTGAAAATGAGTGTCCCACACATAGTAGAGAGTACAATGTCATGAAAACTAGTGAAAAGGGTGAGAACAAGGGGTAGACTAGTGTAGCTACTCTAGACAATGTGCGCAATATGTATAGGGTTTCTCTTCCGTCGATGTACGTCATTTCCAAATAGTACAACGTCCCATACCGGTGCACTACAAGGAAAGAACGACATCTAAGGACTTGCTACTCAACAAGCACCAGTCTAGACCTAGTTCTCAGACATCTAGGTGCTAACCTAGAGTCTAGGTCAGATCTAGTCTCTAAAAAACGACTAATCTAACCCTAAATATTATTAAGTGCAAGGTTCTTTAGTTTTGAGTTGCATAGTGAGCAAATGTCATGCTTTGCTATTGTTCATGCTCTGATACCACCTGTGACGTCCCCGAATTTTCTAAAACTGAATACGATGTGTGATGTCCAAATTGAAAACCTCACCTCAGTGAGAATCCCAATTTAAACATCCCACACTAGGCTAAGAAGAAGAAAATCAAGGGAGTCATAAGGAAACACAGTAGCACATGTACATGAACACTAATAAAACCATACACACTTGTTCACCATTCAACATATAATTACAACATGAATTCTTACAACATTTGATATTACATATAGAACAACAAACTATACATATACATGCATTACTATTAATCTACAGGATCTTAAGACAACAGGTCCACCTGTACATCAGCTCGCCATACAACTCTCAACTATCCTGGATCTTCAAGAGAATAACCACAACCTAAACAAAAGATTACATGCGGTACACGTCAGCACAATATTCAAGAATATCATACTGAGTATGCCGACATGTCTTTTATATACCTCTCATCATATCTTGGCAATAAGATAAAACTAATACTTGGCAGTGACAGAAGAATATAAGAAAAGCATATACTTGCACAAAGATATTCATTAGCAAAAGAGAACACATATTTTTAATCACATTTCCATCATATATCTCTTACATCTGCCCCCAAGGGCTTTAATGTTTTTAGACCTTATGATCTACTACCAAAGAGTTTGAGATCATTTAACGTGTGATCTACTACCAAAGAGTTTGAGATCTAACACATGTGATCTACTACCAAAGAGTTTGAGATCACTTCCATGCACTGTACTACCAAAGAGTTTAGTTCTATCATATGATGGATCCGATATCTTATGTTTCATGTGTTCATAGCCATAAGTATGGAAAATCAAGCAACATAGCATACAAGGACAATCATTTCAATCAATACCATATGCGAAGTATTTTACTACTCATATAACACAAGCATATTGTATAATAAGCCAATTAAGAGGTAATTGCATACCTTGATCAAGAGAGACAAACCTAATCATATATTCCTCAAGTCAACTCTAACCTTGTTCATCCCTGATTAAGGCAAGATCATAAACTATCATTAAGTTCTCATCATCTTACATCTCATCTTAACCCTAATTGTGTTCATTAGGGTTTAGCTTATCTCTTTAGGATATTCTCATGATTACTTGTATTCTTGTCTTAGATTTATATTACTGATGTCATATTCTAGATTATAGTTCCTCAACTGGATATGCTCATGTGTCACATTATTATGTGAACATATTTAACATTATGTCACTTTCATTAACCATATTAGGGTTACATCTTATGTATTAAGAGTTCTCTTCATATAACATGAATTTCATGGATATAACTGATCTCAGATTTATATATATATATATATCTCAGTTACATATCTGAGAGTTTTCTGTAAATTTCATCATTTATTGAGCATGTATGTATTAATTGCATCATCTTTAGTGTTATTAACTGTAAGTAGCCATATTAATCAAATTACATAATTTCGTACATCAACATGACCATAACTAACATCATATGCATTCTAAATATGATTATGGTTGACTGGTATTTTCTCATAATTTTAGGTCATTGTTTGATATTTATTATCTATCAATTAAGTATTTCACAACTAACAAGATATCACTAATATTCGTGCATCAAAATCCTGATATTATGATTTCATATTATTGTAAACATGTTTTTGAGAATTTCGGTACCTTGTTTGTAATTTTCTGATAAACGAGCTATTTTCTACGAATTATGCAAGATTGGAGTATTTGAGATTAATTACCTTCATTGGGCCAATCGCGAGTCGACATGTCAGCGTCAAGGGCTGGCACAACTCCTTTGTTTGGCCTGCTGGGGTCCGGCCAGTTCAGGGTTGGTTCACTGCTATTGGACCGAGCCTGTCTAGCTCTCTTTCTCTCGCCTCTTTCTTTCTCACGTTATACACGAACCCAGCGTAGCGCCGTGCCTGCGTGCGTGGGTGTTCTTCTGCCCAAACCGCCACCGGCGTAGGGGAAGGTCCCCAGGTCAAGCTGGCTCTATCGCAACCTCTTGTCCGTGAATGAATCTAGATCCTTCTTGTACCCGATCCTCTCCACGACTCCTCCTTCATATCACTTTTGTGCTGCGTTCGCCACCGCCTGGAGCCCGACGCCTACGTGCATCATCGGTTCTGGCATGCGTGGGCACCACTGCAAAGAAGTTCTCTGGTAGGGGATTTCCGATGATCGACCCAAACTTTCCTTCTTCCTCCTTTGTACTGAGAATCATTCCTTGCTCAGATGTGCCCGCCGTGTGGGGCTTTCGTCCACCCAAGCCGCCGATGTTAAAGAACAACGATCGGCAACTCTCTTCCTGAGATTCTTCTTCTGGAAGACCACTCATCATCTTCCTCTCCTTTCCCAGGTCCCACGTGAGACAGAGGCCCCCCTCGCGTCGTTCTCAGCTCAACGACGTCGATGCCATGTGCATCCATTCTCACACTGATCGTCCATCTTCTCTTCAATAGAACTCCATCGCCGTGAGGGACTGCAAACCCGCATAAGTAGCAGCTCTACGTTCCACGACATAGATCTCTCCCTATGCTACAGCCGCTGTCACCCTTCCTCCTTATAACTTCCTCCATTTTCGTCTCTTTTTGTCCTAACTCCGGTCACCACTTCTCTCTGTTACAACCAACGAAGAGGACACAATGGAGAGGTGGTTTGATCCCTTTAATTTATTCACTTAAACAACTTAGTCCAACACCAACTCCACTAACTCAGTCGTTTGCGTACAAGAGCAAAGTAGTGGGCATGAGGTTAGTTGCTTTGAATTATTCAACTCTCTCACAATAGTGCATGTGCTACCAGAGAAGAAAAATGGACAAAAAGGGAGTACATCGCTTTATATGGTCTATTTGAGTGGTTTGTTTGTATCTCTTTTTCTTTATAAAAGCATGACATCTATTGTCACACCAAAAACTTAGGTTAACTTGTACAATTTTAGTTCCAATATCATCAATAAAATTATTTCACCATATTCAAACTTAGGTATCTCCTTCTAGGAGCATCTAATTGGAACCAAATTTTAACCACAACTTCCTCACTACTCAAGCTTCCTTCAACTCAAATTTTGTGTCAAGACTCAACTATTATACCATTCAGTTAAATTCCTCAAGAAGGCATTAAAAGAGAGATCTTAAACATGATATCAACCTCACATCAACACACCTACTTTGTCAAGAGCTTGGAACCCTCAATCTAACTCAACCTTATACTTTTACTTAAGTCACTGGACCTTTTAGGATTCCAAAAGTCCACTCCATCACATCCTACACACCTTAAAAGATTTTTCATCCTCGAAATTAAGTCAGAAAATCCACTTTGTCACACATAGCCACACTCCTTCCAGGGTATGGCCCATAGCCAATCTTGTGAATGCATATACTCAAAAGTATACAACTCTGATCTTCCGATGAGGGAGAACTCGATTTAACATCTGACACTAAGACTGACACTAGAATGGATATATAGAATAGAGAATCTACATGATTAGGTTTGACTTGATTAATCAAGTCAATTGTATATCTTTTAGCATCAATAAATTTACAACGTACAATGCCAAAACAAGATCTACAAGAATGACAACATAGTACAACTTTAGAAGATATAAAATGTATAAGTTGTGAACTCATCACATCATCACATAGCATTGTAGCACTACCATTGTCAAGGCCATCATCACTGCACACATCCACAAAGGTTTATCACCAATGTCACATCACTTTGGGATATAAATCCCCCAATCACATCTCTAGAGGTTATCACCTCAAATCATGCACAATGCTACATGTCATCATGCCCGAACACATGATCCCTTCATATACAACATCACACTATGCCTCAACATTTCTCATAATCACCATCGAGTATAATATAGGATGCACCAAAGCATCCACATAGCTATGTCATTCAAATACATGATACATGTCTGGTTAGGAATATATAAACCAGAGAGAAGAAACATCCTCAATCGACGTGTTTCATCATTATCTCAACATGCCTCAATTATTTGTAACCATTACCAAACAATGACATGCATTCAACCTACAAGGTTAGAAGTATACAATTAGAATAGAGAGAGTAAAATCATGTTCCACACATTGAGGCAAGCTCAACAACATAGCCTACCCTATAATTAGGGTTAGGGTTCACACACACATTCGATGAGGTTTCTATGGTTAAATACAGTCAACAACCCTAGGTTTACAACCTCCCACTTCCTTGGGGCATATTAGGGTTAAGAATCATGATTAGGGTTGATTAAGTAACCATCCAAACAACACTATAAATGGCTTATTCATTACTTGTATAAATGTTTTTCTTATGTGTTCTAGTGTATTTTCCAACCTTCCATCTTACACATGTATCAACCATCCATCATCAATGCGTCGCGACCACCCATCACACATAGTTTGCAATGTCCACAACCATGATGTCTCCACCGTAATGCACCTCTACCTAGGTTGCGACCGTGACACACCACCTTTTGGTTGTGACCATGACACATCATAGCTAGGCATCTCGATCAACATGAAATAGGTGTTACAACCCTCTAACATGGCGTTGCGACCTAAGTGTTACGATTGCTTCAAAATGGGAATCATCATGAAAACAAAGTGATGTGTTGTGATTAGAACCAAGATTAGGTATTTCGACAAAAAAAACATGGTGTATCGATCTGTGGCAATGCAACGTCGTGACCCAAAGGAATTTCATGTCGTGACTAAACAAAAAGCAACATCATAACCCAAACAAGGCAACGTCACAACCATCTCCACACACAACGTTTCAACCAACTCAAATCATAGGTGTTTTGACCCAAAACCACACATGGGCGCAAGTTTTGACCCAAGACATAGGAGGGCAATATGTATCAATCGTAACAAGGTTAAACAGCAAAAAGACAAAATGTCATAAAAAATCCATGGTTCCATAGTCATCAAACCCTAGAACGGACACCAAGAAGATCATCTAGAAAACACACTTAGGGGAGATAAATATGAACTTATATAAGGAATAGAACTCATTCAAAATAGAAAATGAATCCCCAAGAAATCGTCGTCATCATGGAGGAAAGCATCATACATAAAAGATCATCAAAGTCCTAAACATGTGTTATGGTAAACCACCAAGGGGAAACATTATGCAAGAGAGATAAACCAACACTTAATGCCTATAAAATAAAATCTAAACTCTGTATGACTCCCACAACCAATACGGCCTTCTTGCTATAGAGGCGAGGAAAAAAGTGAGTCGGCACTATCCCAGTCAACTCAATCATCACTTTGATGCTGCCTGGGGTGGGAAGAACTCACACTCTGCCAAAGGTTCACTTCCATATAATGATTTGAATGAGTTTCAAAATCCAAATACAACAACATCAAGCATCGTGAGAACCAAATTGGAATTTCTTCAATATTTTCAAGAGGTGCTTTCGGTCTGGGGATGATTGAGTGGAAGTTGTTTTTTTTACGATTTGAGCCCTCCTTTCCTACCCATAGGAATGCTTTCTCTTTATCCTTTAGGAGTCAGATGAGTGAGGGAAAGTGTCTCATAGGTACTTCGGGAAATATATATAGTAGAGAGAGAAGAGAATTACCGCTTTGACTTTTACTTTTTTCAACTACTGTGACAAAAGAAAACAAAGAAACTCAACTTCTTGTAGGTACCAATAAGTGGGGGAAGGAGGTCTCCTTGACGAATCTAAAGAGTCTGAGACCAAAGTTTCTTGACCTAACCAAAGGAATAGGAGCTTTTTAGGTATGAGACTAAAAAGTTTGAAGCAGCTTGCAAATAGATCAACTGGTTTAGTAGCACAAATTCTTTAAAAAAAGTAGGAAACTAGAGGGGAGTCAGTTCCGTTACTAACTAAAAGGTTTGGAACTAAAGGCAAAGATCTGGCTATTCCTTCCATTGACTGAATAGAACAACGAGTAGCGAGACTAGCATGATTGCCATGCCTAAAGAGAGACTACCTTTGTAGGTAGCAAAGAGAAATTGATATAGATATAGGGGAATACTTATAGGAATAAAGGAGACTTGAATGGACCAGCATCTCAATTTTCACCAAAAAAAGTCAAGACAAGTTCCCGCTTACTAGATCAGACAAGCATCTCAAACTAGATCAGACTCTACAATAGGAAACCCTAAAATATTAAAGCACTGATCGGGCCAACATTAATAATTAGACCAATACACTCTAAAAGAAAAGACAGTTTGCCCTACTTCAACTGGAAAAAAGTGCAAAGAAGCACACTCTATGAATAGGAAACCTTGTTAATCAAAGAGTATGCATGGGGAATAGCACAACCTAAGCTTGTTCTAGAACATGAACACATGTGTATGATCAACAACAACATCAAAGGATGGGAAAAGAACCACCCTTCCATAACCATCTCAAAATTGAGTACCTTAAAATTCAGGGTTTCAGACTTTGATTTAACCAAACGTGATAATCACCATAAAAATAACCTAGAGCATGATAATTCACTGGACACTCCCACCTCAGATGTCCCTTCTTCCCACACATATGGAAACTCCCAGTCTCTTATTGTTCCCTAGATGGCCCCGTCACTGACACTGATGTTGTGTTGTGGGCTCCAATAGGTGGAAAACTGTAGCTTCTACCAATACTTGGAGACCACTGTGTTAGTGCACTACATCTCTATTGTTTTAGCAGTGTAGAGAACTTAGGCTCCTTAAAGTCACCTGATGATTGTTCTTGGTATTGTGCCGACATCTTCTTGGAACCTATCTCACGCTTCTCAAGCACGGATCTCTCTATCCTCCTAATTGACTTCATAAATGTTGCAAATCACTCTTCATTCTCTAAGGTTACAGCCGACATTTTCAACTTTTCACTCAACCCCTTCTCAAAATGTCTGATTCTCTCCTAATGTATAGTGGCCATGTTAGGACAAAACATCAAAACCACCATAATCTTCACTTCATACTCGTTGATTGACATGGATCCCTGTCGAATCCTCTCACATTGGATGATCTTCTCATATAGATAGGTTTGAGGGAAGTATCAACTGATGAACTCATGTCAGAACTCCTCCCAACTAATAACAACACCCAAACTTTTCTCCTCTTCTATGGCCCACCAATGGCGATCACTCCCTTTCAAAAGATATACTATATTCCTTACTTTGTTTTCTTTAGGGATGTTGTGGATCTTAAAGACCTTCTGCCACTCTGTCAACCAATGATCTACATTTGTTGGATCTATCGTACCATCATATTCCAAACACCAACTCACCTCAACCACTCAATAGTCTTTCCCAAAACCAGAGATTCCACATTGGGGACTACTGCTTTCACTTGAGAAACAGGCATTCTGTCTGCCATATGTGTAATTGTGGCTATAAACTATCCAAAGATGGATTCAAATGTAGGATTGTCCACCACTTTAGGGTCTAATTGGGAAATCTTAGGTGCCCTATCCTCAACATCCAGCCTCCTTACACATCTGCCTGGTGCAACAACATCACTCTCTGCAGCGTGTTCTTCATGATCTCCAACCATCTTTTTAACTCTTCTTCTTCCCCTTCTTCTTCTTCTGCATAAGCAGAGGTCATGATAAGACAAATTGGAGGACATTAGAATAGACACAAACCCTACTCCTAATTCCCTATAGACTCAACAAACCTAAGCTTTGATCCCAACCTTAACTGTGATGCCCCACACCACACAAAGAGAGATTACTAAAAACTAAATGTGAAACTAACACTAAGCAAGAAGATTACTGAAAAACACAGGAAAGTTAAAACTGATTTGCAAAAGCACCATAAGTTGAAACTACACCTAGATCACATAACACATATCATAAAGTGCTTTCATCATTGCTTTCAACCTCATTGTCATCAACCTGTTACGAGAGATACTTGTACCATATATACATAAATGTACACATACCATATCTATACAACAAAAGGCACACAAGACAAAAACCTCATATCGATGACATCTCTACAAAACACATCAAAACACCTCAAAGACCTGAGTGTACAGGGATGACTCTAGGAGTCTAACACCCAAAAACTAGAAAAACATCCAACCATATCAACACTACTTCTCTGATGCATGATTTTGACCTTGTCATGCATGACCACGTAAAAGATATAGAAACCCACGAGGTGAGACCAAACATCCCAACAAGAGATATAACTCTCCGCCAATGTCTATTAAAGCATATATAAGTTGAGGCATATAGATAACATAATTACTAAATGAGCAGATTCAACTAAATGATATGTAGCCAACATGTAAAGTAGGTTAAGCAATACTAGGTAGTTATCATTGAGCAATAGAACAATTCACATTCCAAAAAGGAATATGAAGAACATGTATATTTTATATCACTAAAACTATATAGAGTCAAGGTAAGGCTTCAACCAATGTTCTTCACATGTTGTCCCTATGCAAATATACTACATGACTATATTACATCTTTTATTATTCCATGTGGAGATGAGCTATACCACTCATTCTCCAACGGACCACTGCTAAGTCAAAATCAATGTCATACAAGGTCTATGGAAGATCCAGAACCCATGACCTCTCCTCACCTCCTGGTCAGCACGAGAGAAACATTACAGTGACATAACATATGATTCATATGCAAAATAGCCTATCCTGCCTTAGTATATAGGCATAGAGCTAGTGGAACTGAGATACAACCCAAAGTCGCACTCATTCCAGGTTATGGCCGACAACCAACTTGTCAAAGTATATACTAAGTCACATCACTAACCTACAATCCTCAGCCGTACTCCTGCTAGGGTATGACCTTCATGCAATCCTATGAATGCATATTCTCAACAGTATACGATTCTGAGCTTCCATTGAGGGAGAACTCCTTTCACCATCCAACACTAAGACTGATACTGGAATGGATCTATAACAAATGACACATACATGATTAGGTTTTACTTGATTAATTAAGCTAATTGGATATCTTTTAGCATCAATCAAGTTACAACATACAAAGTCAAAACAAACTCTAGTAGAATGAGAGCATAGTACAACTTTAGAAGATATAAAATGTATAAGGTGTGAACTCATCACATCATCACATAGCACTGGTATTCTCAAGGCCGTCATGATTGTCACGCAACCACACAAGGCTGTCACCAATGTCACATCATTTTGGGATATCAGCCCCCCAATGACATCTCTGGAGGTCATCACCTCAATTCATGCACAAAGCATTTGTAGGTCATCAAGACCAAACACATGATCCCTAAATAAACAACATAAACTATGCCTTAACATTTCTCATAATAACCATCATGTATAATATGGGATACACCATAGCATCCACATAGCTATGTCACTTAAGCACACAGTACCTGCATGATTAGGAATATATAAACCAGAGAGAAGAAATATCCTAGATCTCTATGTCTCATCATTTTCTCAACATGCCTCAATTATTCATAATCATAACCAAACATTGGCATGCATTCAACTTGCAAGGTTAGAACCATACAAGTCGAAGGGAAACAGAGTAAAATCATGTCCCATACATCGAGGCAAGCTCAAAAACATAGCCTACCCTATAATTAGGGTTAGGGTTCACACACACAATCGATGAGGTTGTATAGTTAAATGCAATCACACGGTTAAAAATCATGATTAAGGTTGATTAAGTAACCATACAGACAACACTATACATGTCTTATTAATTACTTGTATACATATGTTGTGTATGTGTTCTAGTGTGTGTTCCAACCTTCCATCTTACACATGTCTCAACCATTCATCATCATTGGGTCATGACTAACAAAAGTTGATGACAATTGTGTAATACAATAATACATCATTAACATAATGAGGTGAAACTCTAATTGTATTGAAACTCACTAAAATTAGTCTTAAAAGTTAAACATAATTTCATAATCAGATTCCTCATGTTTAATTTTCCTAATGGACCATGTTCCACATTAAACAAATTATCATAGATGATTTAATTTCATTTAGGAAAAAAATATATAAGGTAAACTATATTATAGAAATTAATATGCTTCATGATGCCAAAAGTAGAGATGAACGGTAGATCCATATTCTACATGCCTTAATCGTCCTAGGTGTAAATTTTGTCTATATTGAAACCTTTCTTGAACCCTCAAACAATTAGGGAAAGAAACATACATGCCTTAATTAGCCTAGGAGTAAAATTTGGCAATATTTAAATCTTTCTTAATACCCCAAGCAATTAGGAAAAGAAACTATGTTGAATATCCTTTAGTATGATAACCATATAAGTTAATATAGTCAATTTCGTATGGTGTCTCGATTTCATCAGTCATGCAAAATAAATCTTGAGATGCCATTTTTTCTCGGTCTTTTCCTGTCATGTGCCTAATTTCATGAATTTTCTAAAGTTTTCTTGTCTGACATACTTTCCTACTTTGTTGATTTCACAGTTGTTGTGTGATGCTTGATTGTGATCTGAAAACATAGCACCTATCTCCCACCACAGGTAGGATAGGTCTTCTACACATATAGTTCACAGATTGACTCTAATCATCTCTCCATTGATATATATATATATATATATATATATATATATATATATATATATATATATATATATATAGAGAGAGAGAGAGAGAGAGAGAGAGAGAGAGTGAGTGAGAGAGAGATTCAAGCTAGAATACACTCAAGTGTATAGATTGCACAAATACACTCAATTGTGTTTGCATTTCAAGACTATTTTTTGCAAAATGTAAACCATTGATCTTCACCGTCATGCTAGAACTAGGCTACATACAAATTTTGAGCCCATTTGGATGAATGTAAGTCACTCATTTAAGGGCAACAGAATCGATGTGCGAAACTAATTTGAAATGCATAATATTTGCGGTCTTTATAAAATGACCTATAAATTTCAAAATGTGCTCAAATTTTGCGTATGAGCTATTAACAAGTTGTTTAAGAAGATCAATGGATTATATTTTTGAGAAAAAAATTGCATCATTAAAAACTACATGAGTGTATTCTAGCCTGACTCCTCTCTCTCTCTCTCTGTATATATATATATATATATATATATATATATATATATATATATATATATGACCTTACCCTTTTTTTTGCCTCACCTCTAGCGATACTCTTCTTTCTTCAATTGCTATAGATTATTCACCTATCACCATTACAAGCTTGGAAACCAGACCATCAAATAGGCTTCTAGGACTCCCTCTTTTTAACCTTTTAGACCAACTCCATCTAGGATAAGATTTCTCAGTCCCTATTGTTTGTTTTTAGATTATCAAAACCTCGGATCCATGACTTGTAGTTTTTACTTTATTTCATGTGGACTGGCCATGATGCTTCCCTCAAGAATAGGGTCAGGGTTAGGGAAGGAGAAGGCCATCCTATTGTAGATTTATTTATATGTCCCTATATTCATTTTGGTTTCGTACACCTTCATGGGTAGAACTATCATATAGTTTTTATCCATGATTTTAACTATGAAATTTTTTGTTTAGGGCCACGTTATTAAATACCATGTCATGCAATATGGTCCTAAATTGTCCAGAGTTTATAATTTTGATATTTCACTAAATTGACTTAAATTATAAAACTCATAACTTATTTTCTTTTCAATAGAATAATTGCAAGAAAAATACTCGGTAGAGTTAAAATTAATTTGATATGTGTCGTAGTGCACCAATCAATAGGAAAATTCCTAGAGTTTTGCCTTCTAACCAGGTTGTCAACTTGATGCAAGAACCAAGTTGACTAAGTATAGATAGTATTGATCCAAGGGACAACTGTGAGAAAATAGTCAAATTGCAAAATTGATTGTGACAACAAGAAAGGAAATTTTGGTTGTGAGAGTTCAATTTATGCTAATAGAGGGATAAATTGTAGAAATAAAATAATCAAGATCAAATGATACAAGAACTAGGGCCCTTGGGGATTGCCACAAAAATCCATGTTTTTACTCAACAAATCAGTTGTTGGATCTCAATAATCAAATTAGGATCATGTAGATTGTGTCCACTCAGAGCACAATCACACAAGGACTGTACTCCCTCCAAACCTATTGACCCTGGAATTTACAGATCATCATCCAACCATCTAACATGTAACTATCATAGATCAAATCAAGATATATGTAATTCCTATCTGACTTTTGAACCCATAGATCAAGTAGTTGCGCCATCTTGGGATATAACAAATAAACCATTAGTGTCGAATATATCATAATCTAAATCTGGTGATCACATCAACAGATTATCAGTTCATCATTGCAAGGGCATGAGATCTTGGAACCCACAAAAGAATATAAGCATTCGATTAGAAAAGCAACAATGAGATCAAAAGATAAAAAGATAAAAATCACAATTAAGGGATTATTGGTTGTGGGTATTGATGATCATATCATACCACAATAATATATGAATTCATATAATGATCTAAGAAGAAACGGAAAGGAAACATTGTTTTATTAAAACAAGTAGTTGATTACATCGAATAATAATAGGCTACGGGGCTAGCCTCCATGCCCCATATGGGAAACTAATCAACATAATGTAAAGAATAGAAGCAAAAACTAGATAATAAGGGATCCTGCAAGTAATGATGCAAAATATGATAGAGGAAGAGATCCCCTTTGCATAGGAGTCCCCCTTCCTTTTATAGGGAGAAAGGAGAGGGAAAAACCAAAGAGTTGAGGCCTTTTGGTTGCAACATCTATTGGATCTTCTTTGATCGAAGCTTGACTGCAATAATGACCTTTTTAATTTTAATTTTGAACTAGTCCATAAACGCATTCTTTCCACCACATTAAAGCATATGGAATTGGCTATATTTTCTAGTCAAAGGAGTAAACTTTTACAATATGAATTGCTTGGCCCCAAATAAAGGGATTAATTGAGTTGCCTTCTTTTAATATTTTGATCATCTAACTCTCTTTAATGTAGATTTCAGTAAGAAACATTTCAAGTGGATTTTTCTCCTGTAAAAGGCTCAAAAGCTGTCCAAATAATATGATTTTCTTTTAGTAAATTAAAGTTCCTTTTCAAAGAATATTTTCATTCTAAATATGGAGTTCATATGCAAATGTTACAGTACATTTGGTTTCGGGTGTATATGTATTTGATGCACTAGGGAAAATTGTGGAAACATCTTACAAGAGTAAGTTTAGGATTTTTTACATTTTGAAAAAAATTGTCTATTTTCCTACAAAATGCACAATACTACCATTCGTACTGCTACTGGTACTCCTCCTCCTCCTCCAACTGCTACTACTACTTGTACTACTGCACCTACTCTTGTTCTTGCTCTTGATCATTCTACTAATGTTGATGTTGATACCACTACTAATTCTACTACTATTGCTTCTCTAATACTGCTACTGATGTGGTTGGCGCAGCTAAACTACAAGATCTTGCTACCACTGCCACTGTTATCACTTATCCTACCTCTACTGTTGTTCTTACTCCTATCAGATGCCTATTCCCTAGTACCCATTGTTTTTGTTGTCGTGCGACGACAACTACTACTACCGCTATTGTTATTCCTATTGTTGCTCCTTGTACCAGCTATCTACTACCTATTGTCACACTGCCACTATTTCTTCTCCTCCTTCTATTGCTCCTACTCATCCTATTGTTGATTCTACTAGGTATTTCTACTACTGATACTACTACTTTTGCTACCACTACTACTCCTACTACTACATCTTTTGCTAGTACTACTACTTCTGTTGTTTCTCCTACCACTACTAGTACTACTACTATTGTTTCTACTACTATTGTTACTGCTACTACTATTCCTACTCCCTATGATACATGTATTGTATTGCTACCCCTACTACTTCTACTATTATTGTTGTTGTGACTACTTGTACTGCAACTACTACTACTACAACTACTACTACAATTGTTGCTACTATTGTTGCTACTATTACTGCTGCTACTACTACTATTATTGATACTACTATTGAATTGCTACTTCTACTATTGATGCTACTGGACCTGTTACCATTGCAGCTGCTACTACTACTATTGTTGCTACTACACCTACTACCATTGATGTTATTACTACTCTACTTCTATTTGTACTACTACATTCTTTAAATGTTAACATCCATTTTCAGCCAATTACCTACAAAACAACTTATATTCTTGTTATCTTTTATACTCCTATAATAATCATTCTTACAAGTCTATTGCAACTATCCATTCCCTACATATAAGGTTGAGATAGAGTTATCTAATATGACATCAATTTATAAACATATTTGGTACCTAGAAACATGCATTATCTATTCATGTAACCATTTATAAATCTTATTGACAACTTTCAAATAAATAAAATGGACTAAATACATCTTTTAATTATATCATCATTAATTATAGATGGATTGTTTCTTTTATATTTTTCATTCCAACTTCTCCTAAATATTTGATGCAACATTCATTCTCTATGTAGTAGAAAGTCATGAAGGGTGTGGTTCTGATGTTATCCAGATTCGCACATGTAATCCAATTGTTGAGTAATGGAGCAATTGGATCATGAATTATCAAAGCTTCTTTTGAACATGGCTAACTTTTCAATGATGAAAGTGCATAAAAGTTATATTAGTAAGACTTTGGGGTAGATTTGGTTCCTTGTATTTGTTTTTATCTTTTAATGGGTCTTCATTTCACACTTGAAAATTAGTTTGTTTCTCTTTTGAGAATAGAGTAATGTATAAAAACTACATGAGATGCAACAACAAAATTTATTTGTCTCTCATTCATTATGTTCTTTTGAGTTGAAGTGTTACAATTCTTTATATCTTGTACGTGTAGGTGGTCTTTATACTTGTTATCTTGTATACCATATGTTAAATAAAAAAATTTGTATCTTCTTATTAGTATCAAGATGTAGAATGTACTACATTTTCCTGATAGGTATGTCTTATATACAATATAAAAAAAGTTGCAAACTTGTTGTCTAAACACATTCGAGGAACAAATTTTATATTAGCTCACAAATGAGGTATAAATATACTAATGATGACAAGTTATGTTTTAAAATAGATAATTCAAACAAAAGTTTGTATGAAAAAGATAATTACTCATAATACATATATGGTGCACGATCTTTACCTTGAAAAAAACCATTGATTTTCCACACTTATAAGTGTAGAAATAATTTTCTTCCAATGAAAATGATTAACATATAGTAATATTTTTTCCATAGTAAAAAGTGTGGAAAATATAAATAACACACAAATATTTGTGCAGAAAAAGTGTGAAAAGTTTTCTACACTCAAAATTTCCACACTTTTGATTAGCGTGGATAATTTATATTTTCTCACTTTTAACCGTAGAAAATAATGTTGCCAAGTGTGGAAAATAACATGTGTTTTTTGTAGTATGAGAAACTGTGCAAACATCTTACAAGAGTAGTATTGGGAATTTTTGCACTTGAAATAAATTGTTTATTTTCCAGAAAACTATACAATAATGAAATAAAAACTAAAATTAAGAAAGAAGTGCTAAACTAAGATAGCTTATGCTAAAACTTTTTGATAGCTATCAATTTGCTATCAATTAAAGATTAAAATCTAAAAATAAAGGTGATGAGTTTGACTCATCATTATTCTACCTAAATACATAATGTTCATAATTTAAATCAAACTATAATATTAATTTATAGTTTAGGTTCATATTATTTACATTAAGTAACTATGCATATATTCAATGTGTTTATTTGCGAGGAAATACCCTGATTGGGTCTAGGGTTTGGGCCTTATAGTAAACACACATCTTTGAGGCATGTTTCATTCCTCTCAAATCATATTGAGAAATTAATCAAAATTTTGTGTCTTGGTGTATATTGCATCTCCATTACACTAATCAATTGATCTATTTTTCTCTCTCTCTTAATGTATGTTGCATTTCCTTATGAGTCACATAGAGCAATTACTTCTTTACACTCTCTTTCTTTGGCCTCTTTGAGGTATTTCAATAATAGAATTACTCTTTCATGTCTTAATTACCTATATGGGTCTAACCTTATGAATTTTAGTACCTAATATTCTTAAAGTTCTACTTCTATTTGAAGGGTGATACAATTTCATTTTAGAAATGGAAGACATATTACATCTACAAAGGTAGGAATCCAAGCCATAGGAGAAAGAGACCAGGGAATCAACAAAAGGAAAAGACTAGAGGGATAAAATACACTTTTGCTCAGGATCCTTTTGAGAAGCACAAAAAGGCCTTTTTTATGGATTTTATCCTTGGTCTTGGACATAGAACACTTAGAAAAACTCCTAGTCATCAAACTCCATGTCATAAGAGGACCTATCCAAGCATCAACCATCAAAATCATCCTGAAGCAAGCAATTAAGAACCAAAAAGGCACCCAATCAACTAGAATATCAACAAGATCTCTAAACTCAAAAGATGTAGGGGTAAAACCACAAGCTATTGAAGCTTTGACGATGAGAGGCTGGTCGGAAATGAACCTTATGCCAGTAGACCCCTGCCAAACAATCATCAATGAGGACAAACTGCACCACCACAACACGCCAAGACCATTGATAGAGCATAAAAACAAGGAAACAAAGAAAAGAGGATACCCGACGAGGGAGACTACCACTGCTTTCGAGCTCGACCAACCACACCCAATAGGCTGTACCTCTCGACCAGAGTTGGCATTCCAGGGCAAACCAAGAATGTCCAAGTGAGGAGAAAATCCCACAGTCCCACCCCCACACTCGGGAGTCAAGCCGCCCAGCCGCAAATCCACCAACATCACAAACCCTAACCACAAACCAAAAACACACCATAGAGTCAACAGGAAGGATAGGTGAGAGGGAGAAAGTGCCCCGGGAGAAGGAGAAGAAGCCACATGGCTGCCTGCCCTCTCCCTCAGGTTGGGCATCAACATAAGTGAACCCTACATTTTGATGGGTTTAAGTAAACCACCTAGTCATTGGTGATCCACCTTACTTTAATAATCTAATTTCATGAAGAACACCTAATTTGTGGATTTGGATTTGGATTGCATTTTTAGGTTATGTGCCCATGTTATATATTTGGGATGAAGGTTATGTTTCCCATACCCAGTATGTGCCCACCTTGATGTATTTGGGAGTTCAGTTGTGTGTCATTCTATATCAGGTTTTGCATTTATGTGCCCTAACAACCATTTTTTATTTATATTTCACTAGTGTTATAATTATCTAACTTGCATGGATATTGATTATCATTATTGATGGATTATGCACCCTTATTTATATATGTATGTTTTTGGAGCATACCTTATTTGTTTCCTGGCAAGTGAAACTATTGATAACATCTCTGAAAATTCTTATTCTTTTGATATCCATTTGGATGGTACCTTTCTCTTGTTTAAGAATCCTTGTTATATTTTTTCTCCTTTTTTCTAATATTTCTTAATCCCTATCAATATACACATACTTAAACTTTTACGCAGACAACATCTACTTTGTCTTCTTTTGTGCAGTATGATTTCAACACCTCAGACAAAGTGGACAGAGGAGTTTACCAAGGTTAACTAGGACTTATTCAAGAGTAGTTGATATTCCCCGTGAGATATATTCAAGGTGATTAGATAACCCTATGCAAGTCTTTACTAGAGATTAGTTTCCTTTTGAGTCACCATACGTTTTTAAGGACAATGTTAAAATCAATTGTCATAATAGTTTAAGCCTTTATCTTCTATTGCAACATATTTGTATCTTAACAATACAAATTGAATAAATTAGATTTTCATCCCTTTGCATAATTTTGGTTTGTGTGTTTAGGAAATGGTGTGTTTCCTTTTATTCTATTTAGTAAGTGAGTGATCCCCTTTTTGGTCCCAAAACTTAAAAAAAAGATGCAAAAGCTCAATGATTACCTTTGTAGGTTTGTAGTTCCAAAATTGGTGCCACCATGATACCCTCTTACCCTCCAACTATCCATCTATAGAATATCGATGGTAGAAATCTTCATCTAGTCAATAGCCGATGACAAGAATGTCATCTATTATCTATACAAGAAGTTCAATGACACCAAGACCTACTACAATACAACTCAAAAGTATTGCCTAGACTACTACTTGAAAAAAAGGTGTGTCATTATCTAATGACATATTAACTTCCTCTAATTGCCAAATGTGGCCCACTCTGCTTCTTGTATGAATGACTCACCCTTAGTGTATGATGAACAAATTGGCAAGTATTGATATTAGAAATTGACATCATCTACCAATGAAGGAACTTCAAAGAACAAGCTTTAGTTGACCATCTAGAAAAATTATCCTTCCCTAGAGTATCCACACATGAGTTTTAGCTCCCAGATGAAGATATCAGAATTATTGGCTCACCTGACGTCATTATCCTACAAATCTTGACAATCTAATTTGATAGAGAAGTCAAACACAAGGAGTCAAGATAGAAATAGTCCTTTAATATCACCATGGCTAACAACTGCCTGTAGTAAGTCAACTCAAGTTTTGTGTCACCAAAACATTGATGTGGTTGAGGCATGCATTTTGGGGTTCCATCTTTCCAAGAAGCAAGGGTCACATTGTTTTCAAGTCTATGGTGACTACTTCCTTGTGAATGCTTAACTATAGAAATTTGGAAGATCCTTTATCAAGAGTAGTTATGTTTCATCACCTGAGACTTTAGGAAATTTAATATTCAAATCATGAAATGAGAAAATAATGCCTTGTATGATATTTTGACTACATTCACTTCATCGATCAACATCTACAAATTTCTCTTGTAAAGTACAAAGGACCTCAAATCCTACTTATAGCATGGTCATGTCAATGAGTGAAGTAGTAAAGAAAATTAATGAT
Organism: Alisma plantago-aquatica; assembly: GCA_963693085.1. Classification (NCBI taxonomy): domain Eukaryota; kingdom Viridiplantae; phylum Streptophyta; class Magnoliopsida; order Alismatales; family Alismataceae; genus Alisma; species Alisma plantago-aquatica. The sequence goes on along the minus strand of OY856413.1, from coordinate 521,903,017 downwards.
TCCATGACATCAAAGCATGCTTAGAAAATTCAATCATTCCAAAAAGTGTCTCCAGATGAGAAAAATAATAAATAAAATGACATGACATGTAATTCATCCGACATGCAGGGTATTTGTATCTCACATCATGTGGTAACCACATGAGTTGGATCATGCTAGAAACAAAATATAACTCTTGGGATTTAGTTAAAACATCATGGAGATAGATTGTTGCCAATATGTCCACAAATCTTGAGTATGTGAAATTCATGGTATCCATGCACCGTCAAAACACTATATAATATTACCATTGCTTGGCCTTTCTATGCTTAGGAATTGACATAATCAGAAAGATACATGCTAAATCTTCTGATAGATATTGCTTCACTTTGGATGTCATCAATTAGTTCACCTATTGGGTGGAAGTTGTCTTCATCACTGATGACTCATTCCAACAAGTAATGAAGTTCCTCAAGCACAACATCATAATCCAGTATGGGATATTGCATAATATCATCTCTCACAATGGTACAAAATGCACCGCCACATTTTTCAAAAAGTATTTGATATCCTAACAAATCAACCATCACTAAACACCATATCAATTCAAGATGAATGGATTTGTTAAGTTTATGAACAAGAACTTGATAAATATTCTTAAGAAGACAATCCTCTTTAAAGCCAACAGTTATGAACATATCCCAATTTCTCTATGGATTTATCAAACATGTATTTAAAAAACCATAGGGGATCTTCCATACTAAGTTGTGTATGTAATGGAGGTAGTCCTACTAGTGGAGGTTGAAATCACATCCTTCTTCACACTACAAGAAGTAGAGGTTTCTAAAGCTACATGGGTCCATTACTAGATCTAGTGCCTCAACACACATGAGAAAAGGTGAATGAGAGATCTACATGACACATAATGATATCAATCTAAAGAGGATCCAAAATTCAAAAAGGGGTACCATTATTTTAGCTTCTAAAAGTTGGATCTGGTACTCCACATCATCCATAATGTTGATACCAAGGTCAAGTTCAGACCCAAGGGGGATAAGCACCCTATGTCTTCCATGAAATTTAGGATAAAGGTGGTCTGCATTAGATAACATAAATGGTGATATTCATATCCATCAAACAAACATGAGTGTCACCAAGCGATATTACTAATATAAGTAAGATTCAATGTTGAAAAGCCGCAAATAAACAACCATGTATAAGAGGAAACTCCTACCCTTTAAAATGCACCTAAAATCTATTTAAATAGATCAATACATAGATGATGTCTTTAGAGTGGTGAAGTAAAACTACAACCATTGGACCATAGAGGGGAGGAGAATGGTCATTATCTTGAGGCCGTAATGGCTCGCCAATCCAAATTAGCCTTTAAATAAACTAATATTGACTAAATACGAAAAATATTCATGCTTTAGTTGAGACAATGGAAACGTCAACAATCTTGATGATGACAATCTCAAAAGGTTTATTAAAGATGTGAATTCCCAGATGTGAGTTAGACATGATATATAATGTCAACAAATCACGACATCTATATGAGGGTGAAACTCACAAAAGCATTATGTAAGGAGTAACATATTCTTGAATACAACTAGACACTTGAAGGACATGTGTATTAGTGTAAAGAATGTGATCTGTTGTGTTTGTCCACACCTCATACTCTTAAATAGTGTGGTACTTAGGTTCGTATGGACCAACTAGGGTGCAAAAAGATGGAAACCCTTCATTGTGAAAACTTGATTCATTCCTCATAGAATCATATCTCACATAATAAAGGCCCTGAGCATCAGTGTTCACTCAAACTTCAATTAAAGAGACCTTTGAAACATATGCACCTCTCAATGAACAATATCAAACTATGAAAATGGAAGTCAAATGAACCAAAATGTCCTCTCTATTAAATTTGAAAGTAATGTATGTAGGGAGTAAATCCCAAAGGGGAGTCTCTGACACCTAGCACATCAACCCAATTGAGTAGGGAGTTTCTTTTTGTGCACCCACTACATGGCATGGATTTATCCCCTGGTGTGACATCTAAGGTCAGTAGATCCTTAATACATCTTCTCCTATGAAAACGAAGGATCCTCTTATGGAAGAGTAGGCTATGAACATCCAAAGGGAGGAACCACCTATGAGTACAAGAATGAAACATAAGAAAATCATAAACTTGCTTGGGGTCTCATCCTTATATCTCAAGTAATGGAAAGGGAAAAGACAGAGTTGAGGCATATAGATGTTATTTATAAAGTGCCTTAACTTGCACAACCATCCTTGATATTACAATTATGTAGGCTAGAATATTTAGATTGAACTATGTCACCTAACTCACCAAAAGAAATGAATAGTTGCAATGACATCAAAATTTATTGAGATCTAAGACATCCATGCATGATAGACATCATGTTTGGAGTACCTAGAGTTAAGTATGACCCACAAAAATGTTCACAACTATTTCTGGAGATCTTAAGGAATGAACTAAAAATTTTAGGAAGAAGTATGGCAGATCTTTAATGTGGTATAACTGGTAGTGGACAAATTTCTTGAGCACCAAGATGAGAAAGTACGCAACACACCTTCTAAACCCAAAAGATTGATCAACCACTAAACGACAAGCACCAATATCCTACAATCCTAACTATGAAGAAGGAATATCATCCATCCACATCACACATCTAGATGTGTCAGATCTGAGAGCCTTAGAGACAAATGTCCATACAAATGGAGAGGTTCTCCAATCAAGATGTGCTTCAAAAAATATTCGTATGTGATAATATAATGTGGATCAGAGGAATCTTTGAATCTAAGAGGGGAAATGCACATTTCTTGTTAAATATGCAAGACCTTAACGGGCCCTCACCTCTTTCCAATCACCTAGCATTCATCGATACATTCATATTGATCACCCAATATCAAGGGAAAAATGGTCTCCTTTTGTCAAACTACTACCAAAATTCTTACAATTGTTGGCATCATCTGACCAATAATTTCTCCAAAATAAAATTCATCTAGAATGGTTAAAGTATGGGTCTACATACAGGGCATGTCTGAATATCTAGCTTATTTATGTGTCTCACTTCTGAATAAATCCTAAAGAGAAGATAACTTGATGTAGTGATTATCCTCAGTCAAGCACCGAGTAGCTATAGGTCTCTTCGCACCTAGAAAATTAGTCAATTCTACAATTTGACTTCCTTGTAACAATACACCAATATTCATGTAGAGGAATATAAGCTATCTTAGCCACATCACCCAGAATTGGAGTGTGATGACCTACACTTTCTCTCTCCTCCAACTACACTCTGATTGACTCACATGTAATCCATTGCTTTTGATGACATCCCTCACCATCAATTGGATGGCTTTGAGTCACATTATGCTCAATTGACATTTTGAATTTGATCAAATGTCATATTGATCTTAATTTCATAAATTTGAGTGTATTATTACATTTTGATTATGAAATTCAATTATGGTCACCCCTCAATATCATTATCTTAGATTCACTTTTTTAAATAAGAAGAAGAAGAAGTGGAAGAAAAATTTGTGAATAAAGTTGAAATGTCACCTCAGTTAGAGATGTATTCTGAATATTATGACTTCCCAAAGAAACACAAATTATAATTTTATTTTTAAAATTGACTTGTTCACATCACTAATCCGTGTGAACTCTTATCATGTAATGGCATGCTATGGATCCTCAACCACATATATCTCCCTCATCCAATCCTACAATAGAGGGCTTATTTTCCTCCATTGCAAAGCTACAAGGACAGTGCACCGATACCATGGTTGTCAGCACACCACCTGCCCCAACAAGCCTCCTTACATGCAATTGACATTCAATTTCTCTTTCTTTCTTCGTTCTTTTTCTTTCCCTTCTCTTTTCCTTACTTTTTGTGGAATGACATGCTCTCCTTCTTCGTCATTCTTCTTTCTTAGACAGTAACACTATCATCATGGTCCCTTATGGGAATATGCACCCTAGGCACCCTGTCAAGAGAGGAAGCTGACATTAGCTTCATCCATCAATGCCAAACTAGGTCATCTTGGTCATGACCTCTCCAAAGGTTTGGGGCCCTATTGCTACACCTACTCTAGAGATCATCTCATCTTTGTGCCTCCATGCGAAGGGAAGGGACATGGGAGGATTGCAAATGGAGGTGATAGCAAATAAGCATTAATCCCTTAGTCATCCATGCTAGGACAAGTGAAAAACAATCATGGTATCCCTCTTTCATGCTATTGGGTAGATCAAATGACTACAAATCTTGTGTCCCTCTGACATGGTGGACATGGTAATAAATCAATAAGCTCGCACCATTGTACCTCCATTTTGGTAAAATAATCTTTCCCTCTTAATTCTATAGAAAATATCAATTATTTAAAGCATAATAGAAATCAATCCTTTGGCCAAATGTGACAAGTTATTTATTCATTTTGATCTAAAAAAATAGATCTATCTGTTAAAATGTTTCCAAACCCTAGATCTCCTTATATCTTTGTTGATATGAAAAAAATGACATATTTCAATATCATTTAAATATTTGATGACATTTACTACTTAGTAGTACTCCAATATGCTTCAAATTGACTACTTGGATACATATCCATAAGATTTGACAAATGATAGCAAGGTTTCAACCTCGATCTCACACATGATCCCTAATGTGATAATATGACACTACTTGAGTAATATGTGACATTTTATGTGGGCTAAATAATTTTATACTAAAACTTGATGAAATGTTCCCTAGATGTTTATTTTTAATCTAGATAACTAAATTATGATACATTATGTACCAAGGTTCAAACTTGTTCAAAATTTATTGTTACTTGATGATGTGAAAAGTACCATAATATGAAACATTATGGAATTCTAACAATGATCTTTAAACCTTATGCAAAATATGGATCAAAAGTGTTAAATACTACTGTGTATCCTAAACTCAGTAATTTTTTATGCCTTTTATCCAAAAATACCACGTGGATCACTCTTGTTCCCTATTGTGACTATGTGACCTAAATAATGCCAGAAATGTGACTTAATTCACAAATTGATGATTTGAGGTTTAATATCGTACAAACTTGACCATATGATGATACATGTGATATTATACCATCAAGTATGTAACTTCTTGTTACCTATGAGACAAAATCAAGCTCATTCTCATTTTTACCCTATTCATGAGATATTGCATGAAAATTACTCAAAATGACTCAATATGACTATGTTGATGCCTAAGTCATAATCTCTACTCGAATCTCATTATTAATCCATTATTAATCATTAAACCATAATCTTGTGATTGATAATCTATATGTGATGTTTGATTCTAAATTAATGACAATTAGTCATGTAATAATAAAACATGATGAAGAACTTGCATGTCATTGTTGATAGAGATTGAAATAAATCAATGAATTGAATATGACATAGATTAGATTGAAGATCCATTCTTGATGAATATGATTAGGATTAATCTTGTTGATGTTAATTAGATCATATTGTTCTTGTAATCATAAGCCCTCTTTTAAATAATATAATTAAGGTTTCCTAAATTAAGTTTTTAATTTGGTGCTCTACTTAAGGTATAATTTATGATATTATTGGCCACACTTGTGTTATTGAAAATTGTTAATTACTATAGTCTAAAAATACTTGGCTATGTGGACTTGTTTGATATACATGTTCCCTACAACTACTACATTTTTTCTTAATTTTCCTACATTAACAAACGTCTAAACATAAATCAACTTGTCCATTATAGAATCACTATGCACATGCATGTCATCTTGGAAAAAAAACACAAGGTTGGATGCATGTTATCAAGTAAGGATCGACCATGTCAGACAAAAAGGATTAACTCTTGGTGCTTCCCTTGAGGTATCCCATGTTGAAATAGGATTAACCCTTGACTTTTAGTCTTGTTGGACCTCATGTAGAAATAGGTTTCGTTCTTAATGTTGACTTTAATGACCTTCATGGACACCTTCCTTTAGGAAGTTGGTCAAAGGCCTTACAATATTGTTGGTATGATGGAAATTCACCTGGAATATGTTGTTATGCTAAATAGACTGTCTTTAGTGTTTTTTCTTTCTTTCTTCTTATTATATTAAGCCTTAGCCAAGAAAATATGTTACTTTAACTTGCAATTTTATATGTAAGCGTAACATACTCAATACAACTATGTTGATGTGTATCGATTTAGTGAATTTAAGTATTAAGTATACCATGATTGTTTCTTCGACACTAACATGATATATTTTGCATATATATCTATTGATCATCATGAAATGTGGAAGTAACACCCATATGGTTTGAATCTAACAAGGATATGATCTTTACATTAGGTACTAAGTTAGTTTCTTATATGCATATACACGTGTAGTTTACACCTTATAGATATAATAGTATTTTCATTAATTTATTCATTTATATGTTATGTGAATATGCTATATTCTAGGGATAGAAAAACATGTCCTTTATCCATTTATTTTCTAGTCATTTGGAGTTTGGATTCAGATAATAAATGGTTATATGGGAAATGGTATCAGAGGCAATGACATATCCTCTATGTATGAGTAAAACTCAATAACACATATAAACCTAAGGAATAATTAAGTCAATACTGGTGAAATAGAGGTCTCTAGTATTGTCAATGTATAGGGGTTGGTAAATCTCATGTCTACCTAGTTTATAGTGGTTGAGGTCTTCACTGTAACCCTACCTAGATGAAATAAATCTAAAACTGGATTAAGGATTTTTCCCTAGAAGATTATTGAGTATTATGGAAAATCATCTATTCTTGAAGGACTACCCTATACCACCCATGTGATGATGATTATTGTAATGACCACGCCTCCCGGTAACCCCCAATTAAGGGAGACTAGAAGGTCAGAGCCATTATCACAATTAACAGGATCAAAAGGTTGACAAATAATCAATAACAATTATTAAATTCTACCAGCTATACTGAAATATGATAAAAATAAAAGCTTTGCATACCTTTTGAAAACTTGGATCTCTAAACTTCTATCCACATATGAATTCTACTCTAACTAATCCTCCTTGTATTTTAATTCATGTATTTCACAGTATGACTATTTGTCCTTTTGGCTTTGTACCTAAAATGCCGACAAACGAAACGTCGGTCAACATAAATCTGGTATGTGGGGGAAACAATAATCATGCAACTATGATAACAATGTTATCAATCAATTATGATTTAAACAAACAACTTTACATTTTTTGCATAACTGCTCAATCCCTACATACCCTAGCCTCTGTGTTGTCCCTGCAGTGGACCTAGTTGCTACCTTCCTTATGGTAGATCCCCATTAAACCCCTCATGATCCAACCTAACAGGTGAACCAGTTTCTAGGGTTGAGTCACATGGCACTACCCATAGGTAGCCCACTCCTTAACTCATGGCATGCTAAAGAGTCTCATGGTACTACACGTGGGTAGCCCAATTTCTAACTCACGATAACCTAGACCTTGCTCTAGGTTACCCCTTTTTAGCCTTTGCAAAGCCACAAAGGTGGACCAGGATCTGAGCCAATCATGTATGCACATTCATAGTGATAATCATAGTCACTTTATAGTTGCATGAAATAAATAAGCATCCAACAGTTATTTCCAAGCAACTGATAAAACGTTCAGGAATCACCATGAAACTAGAGCAGTTATTCATAAGCGTAACCACATACCTATCAGGCTAATTTGAGACAGAGTAATCCATGCAAGTAAGAAATCAAAGCAAGCAAGCACACATAACAAGATCCTGAAATAATCAAATAATCATACAATTTCCTTTTATTGCTCACGTCATCAAGATCTATTAAACCTAGTTCACTTTTAGGGTTTCTTTTGCAATTAGTGTTTCCCTTCATTCTTTACCATTTTAAACCCTAATTTAACACAATTGATCAGAAACCCTAATTATCTCAACATCTAATCCTCAGTTTCAGATTAAAGGTATACTTAACCATTAAATAAGTCCATTAAGCCTTTTTCACATTAAAGCTACCATTTTTATCCTTTTTGTCCATGACAAGATCATTATGCTCATTTATCATCAATTCAAAGTTCATTATGGTCTGAATCACATATGAACTCGATTTATCATTAATTCATTAGAAAACCCTAATTACTACATTAAGGGTATTTATGCACAATTAGGAATCTTTATACTCACAATAGCTTAGAAATATCATATTTCGACTTAAATCATGATTTTAAACAATTAAAGATATTAAAAGTCACCATTATCATCAATAGGGTTTCAAGGCCCATTAAAGCATATTTATGCACATAAAACTCTAAATTAACCAATTACGTGAAAAATTCATCCTTTTTGTTCCTAATGTTCCTTTTTATCATTAACAGGTTAATACCAACTTTAATCATCCATTAAACCCTACTAGACACATAAATCATCTCAAAATAGGGTTTCTTAATCATTAAAGTATTAAAGTTGATTACTTCCATTACTTTTCAGATTTCAATTAGAATCAGGCTTCCAACATAATTTCTTTGTGTTCCTCTCGTTCTGAGGATCAATTTTCATATATGACTTTTTTTAATCTGAGTTTCCTAGAATTAGTTACGATTTTAGCAAATAAAACATAAAGTAACCAATAGGGAGGTGCCACATAGGCAATGAACTCCCATGCATGTACCTCACGCGACCCAACTTCAGATATAAAGAAAATATGACTTTGCCCCTGGTTAAGTTTGATGATCTTTAGCCCGCGGAGGGGCATTTCTGTCCAATGCCACCTTCATCTCCTTCAACCTCACGTAGCTCAACCGCTGCTTCCCTAGCCGCCCAAGGCGCAACTTCTCCACCCAGATCTGGACCCATCGGCCACCAGAGTTCCTTCCCCCTCCTCGGCCATGCCCTCTCATAGGTGATGGTGCCCCTGGCATGCGGTTAGTTGGCCGGAAATGAGCCCAGCAGAGCTCCTCCATGGCTGACCTGCAGTCCATCTGCAGCGTCATGCAGGGGGTGGAGACGGGTTAGACTCCATTCCGGTCAGAGAGGAAGCGTCGTTCCTTCCTCTTACACTTGTCCTTGGCTCCTCCTCACTCCAAAGATCAAGTTGCTCTCCTAACCTAGGGTTTTGAGCAAAGAAGATGAAGAAGAAGATGAGGAAGAGAGTGGGAGATGTGGGATCTCTCTGGAACTCGACCATGGGCTCTACCCCTTTTATAGGGGAGAGTATCCACATCACAAGCTGCTTGCCTACGAAGCAACCAAGTTCTTTTCCAACTTGGAAACTTATTTTCCTTTTATAAAAGCAACCTCCTCCATCTTCATTATCTCTTTGATATTCCTTTTTCTTTAAATATTAGAATTTTGAAAATTACATGCTTTATCTTCCTTGTACTTGCCTTTTAATTTATTGGCACGAAATTAAGTTTTCCTTTTAATAGAAAATACTTCCTTTTTATCAAGATCACAAAATTCATTAATAATGTATCACAGTATCCTTTTATTTTGCAATTTTGGTATTTTCTCTTTCTTTCCTCTTTATTGGGGCTCCTTGGACCCCAAGAAATTATAATATTTCGAAATTGCTTTTCAAGTATACTTATTATCCTTCTAGATGCATCTATATGGATTATTTCTCATTATCATGTTTATTTCTTATTAAAATAGATATTTTTGAGGATTTCTCTTTATTTATCTTTTATTTTCCTCATTGGCATTCCTTTTAACATTAGGAATCCTTTGGATATGAAAATCCATCAAGGATAACTTAATTACACCTCTTTCCACTTGTTTTCTATGTTTTACCATTGTTTTCAATTTCTTTCTTAATAAAGAAATACTTAATTAATCTTTTCTTTTCTTATCGCCTTTTCTTTGCAACTTTGGACTCCTTGGAACCCAAGGAACCCAAGAGGCACGAAATCCATCTTTGGATTACATCCCTATGCCTTCTAAAGGTTTCTATCTCATTGTTTTCTCAAAACTCAATTATTCATTTACTAATTGAATGTTCTTGTTATTTGGGCCCAATAGCCAAAAAAGCCCACAACACAATCATAAAGGCCGTTGTAAATGAAATCCAATTATTCCAAACAAATTATATCATTATTTGTTCAATTATCTTTAATATGAGAAACTACATTTCTCACCAAGTGAACCCAAAAATTGGGGTTGTAACAACCTTCCCCTCTTATAGGAATTTTGTCCTCAAAATTCCATCAAGCAAACAAACAATTCAGGATAAGACTTTTACATGTCCATCATTGGCCCCTATGTGGCTTTGCCCTATCCATAGCGCTTCCAAAGAACCTTTATCATCACATATTCCTTTCTTTGAGTTCTTTCACCTTGGCATCTATAAACCTCAAGGTGACTCAGGTCATTACAGCCTCCCTTGGGGCTCACTAGGTTCATTTCTCCACACATGATCTGGGTTCTTCACATCGTGCTCTAAATTGGACACATGAAACTCATCACAAATCACATTATCCTGAGGGGTTAGGGAAAACTTAACATTCTCCACCAAACCATGTCAAAAGAACCCATGCATTGGGGACTCATCTCTCTTAGCTATAACTTAGAGGGGTCGGATTTTCATGTCACATATTCCCCCACAGTGAACTGCATGTCAGTCTACCTTGCATCATCTTACAACTCATGTCGTCTCTGGACTCCTTTCAGCCAGTGCATGATCAAAGCGACTTCCTCTGCACACATTGTGGTCCTTTCTTGACCTTCGCGAGGTCCCTTCACCAACATCATCTTAATGAAGTGGTGACCGACACAACCTCTCTTACAGAGCTTCCTTACAACCCGATACTAGATATGGTGGTTATCGTCATATCTTATAAAGGACAAAAATTGTCTCTATGTATCACCATGAATGAGCACACATGCTCTCATCAGACCCTCTAGTCTGGATCATACTAACCATTAGTTAGGGGTGATAAACTATACTATCATCAAGTTCTTCATGTATCTACTTCCACCTCCTAGAAGTGATACTTTAGGTTATACTCAAGAACTTTTGAACTCACATCATGGTGTAGTTGAACCATCTTTCTCATGTATACTTCAACTAGATCTGTCCCTTGACAAAACTCTTCCTTTCTCATGTCATCTAGGTAAGGAGATTTACCATAACCCATATTGCATCATAACCTTCCTTGGACTAGGGCAGACTTTCCACAACATTCATAGTGATGAACTCCCATTCCCTCTCGAGAACTCTTTATACTTTATATTGATGCACTGGGTTACTGATGTTCGTCCTTCACCTCCTAGCTTGCATGGCCACATGCCACATGCAACTTCATCTTAGGTATCCAAAGTACCATTGTCACTTATTATCTATATAGTACCAAAGTATATGGTGATCATAAATCATCATGATCCCACCTAACAGGTGAACTAGTTTCTAGGGTTGAGTCACATGGCACTACCCGTAGGTAGCCCACTCCTTAACTCATGGCATGCTAAAGAGTCTCATGGCACTACACATGGGTAGCCCAATTTCTAATTCATGATAACCTAGACCTTGCTCTAGGTTACCCCTTTTTAGCCTTTACAAAACCACAGAGGTGGACCAGGATCTGAGCCAGTCATGTATGCACATTTATAGTGATAATCATAGTCACTTTATAGTTGCATGAAATAAATAGGCATCCAACAGTTATTTCCAAGCAACTGATAAAACGTTGGGGAATCACCGTGAAACTAGAGCAGTTATTCATTAGCATAACCACATACCTGTCAGGATGATTTGAGACATAATAATCCATGCAAGTAAGAAATCCAAGCAAGCAAGCACACATAACAAGATCCTGAAATAATCATACAATTTCCTTTTATTGCTCACGTCACCAAGATCTATTAAACCTAGCACGCCTCCTAGGGTTTCTAGTTCACTTTTAGGGTTTCTTTTGTAATTAGGGTTTCCCTTCATCCTTTACCATTTTAAACCCTAATTTAACGCAATTGATCACAAACCCTAATTATCTCAACATATAAACCTCAGTTTCAGATTAAAGGTATACTTAACCATTAAATAAGTCCATTAAGCCTCTTTTACATTAAAGCTACCGTTTTTATCCTTTTTGTCCATGACAAGATCATTATGCTCATTTATCATCAATTCAAAGTTCATTATGGTCTAAATCACATATGAACTCGATTTATCATTAATTCATTAGAAAACCCTAATTACTACATTAAGTGTATTTATCCACAATTAGGAATATTTATACCCACAATAGCTTAGAATTATCATATTTCGACTTTAATCATGATTTTAAACAATTAAAGCTATTAAAACTCACCATTATCATCATTAGGGTTTCAAGGCGCATTAAAGCATATTTATGCACATAAAAATCTAAATTAACCAATTATGTGAAAAATTCATCCTTTTTGTTCCTAATGTTCCTTTTTATCATTAACAGGTTAATACCAGCTTTAATCATCCATTAAACCCTACTAGAAACATTAATCATCTCAAAATAGGGTTTCTTAATCATTAAAGTATTAAAGTTGATTACTTCCATTACTTTTCAGATTGCAATTAGAATCAGGCTTCAAACATAATTTCTTTGTGTTCCTCTAGTTCTGAGGATCAATTTTCATATATGACTTGTTTTAATCTGCGTTTCCTAGAATTAGTTACAATTTTAGCAAATAAAACATAAAGTAACCAATAGGGAGGTGCCACGTAGGCAATGAACTCCCATGCATGTACCTCGCGCGCGCCCAACTTCAGATATAAAGAAAAGACAAGTTTGACCCTGGTTAATTTTGATGATCTTCAGCCCACAGAGGGGCATTTCTATCCAATTCCACCTTCGTCTCCTTCAACCTCACGTAGCTGGACCGCTGTTTCCCTAGCCGCCCTAGGCACAACTTCTTCGCCTAGATCTGGACCCTTCGGCCACTAGAGTTCCTTCCCCCTCCTCCGCCATGCCCTCTCATAGGTGATGGTGCCCCTAGCATGCGGTTGTTTGGCCAAAAACAAGCCCAGTAGAGCTCCGCCATGGCTGACCTACAGTCCATCTGCATCGTCATGCATGGGGTGGAGACGGGTTAGACTCCTTTCCGGTCAGAGAGGAAGCGTCGTTCCTTCCTCTTACAGTTGTCCTTGGCTCCTCCTCGCTCCAAAGATCACGCTGCTCTCCTAACCTAGGGTTTTGAGCAAAAAATATGAACAAGAAGAAGATGAGGAAGAGAGTGGGAGACATGGGATCTCTCTGGAACTCAACCCTGGGCTCTACCCCTTTTATAGGGGAGAGTAACCACATCCTAGACTGCTTGCCTACAAAGAGACCAAGTTCTTTTCCAACTTGGAAACTTATTTTCCTTTTATAAAAGCAACCTCCTCCCTCTTCATCATCTCTTTGATATTCCTTTTTCTTTAAATGTTAGAATTTCGAAAATTATATCCTTTATCTTCCTTGTACTTGCCTTTTAATTTATTGGCACGAAATTAAGTTTTCCTTTTAATAGTAAATACTTCCTATTTATCAATATCACAAAATTCATTAATAATGTATCACATTATCCTTTTGTTTTGCAATTTTGGTATTTTCTCTTTCTTTCCTCTTTATTGGGGCTCCTTGGACCCCAAGAAATTATAATATTTCGAAATTCCTTTTCAAGAATACTTATTATCCTTCTAGATGCATCTATATGCATTATTTCTCATTATCATGTTTATTTCTTATTAAAATAGCTCTTTTTGAGGATTTATCTTTATTTCTCTTTTATTTTCCTCATTGGCATTCCTTTTAACATTAGGAATCCTTTGGATATGAAAATCCATCAAGGATAACTTAATTACTGTATTTTCATGATTCCTTAAAATCGATTCCTCAGAAACCCTAATCCACTCTAATCGGGGTTTCATCACCTTCCTTTTTAGAGAAGTGCATCTGAGGTTCTACTACCATCCTTTAATTGAATCAAGGACTAAGCTGGCTAATTAACCAAACAACCATTAATTTGATCAACCGTTATTGTTACAATTGAGTGTTAGCCAAACCTATCTCTTTTCCAACTGAAGGATAACCTAACAACCTCTTCTAGTCTCCATTTAATCTAGGTAGTTGCATCTCATCCAGAGCATCCATTACCACTTTACATCCTTAGGTGTTAGGTAATGTTGAAGACTTACACCTCTGTGCATTCCTCTTATTATCTCATCTCAACTTCTAAGTCTATCTTCATCAAGAAAACTTTGAGCTTATTCTCTTTCATATTCAACCTTGTATATCTCATATCTCATGATAAAAACATCCTCATAAAATGACTACCTTGTTTGTAAACCATCCATGTATCATTCACTCCACAAGGGCATGTTATCATCTACGTCCTCATACCTATAGCAACATTCCAACTCACATCATCTTTATCCTTGGTGTATGGCATGCATATTGTCCTATCTCTCACTCCCATAATAAGAGGAAATAAGCATTTGGCTATAGTCCAAATACACAGTTCTTCCTATTCTAAGAGTAGAGATGGTACATACCACCTTTCCAGTACACATTCAAATCTATGTTGAAACGTGCCACATATGTCTCTATATCACAAACATCATGATATCAAAAATAACTTCCATCGAAAATTGACCTCAAACCTACTTGGGTCACCACACAATCCTTGGTCATCTCCTCTAGGTCTATAGGGTGCTGGCACTTTTGGGGTCATCCCTCTTCCCTTATGCATCCAGAGAGTGCCCTACTCATCTGCCCTTTGGGTCCCATGAGTTCATGAAGGTGATCAATCTCCTAACCCATGGCCCTCAAACAATGATAATTGTTACCTCCTGACCCATTGGTCATGTGAAACTAGGGAATTAGGCAACTCCTACTTCGATCAGTCTCATCCCCACCTGACCCTAGGATAGGCTTAGGATTCCATTATAGTACATGTCCAACTTAGAACCATTCCCAAGCCTTCATCTTCTCTCTCTACATTCATGGGCTGACTTTCATCCTTTCATAGGAGTCATGGTGACTTGCCTTCCTTGGTCAGGCCCCATACCGGTTACCTCCATGGTAACACATCCACATGCACTTAGAGATGGATATCTATGGGTCTACAGGTTCATTCTCATACCATGTACTTTTCACTTAGCTTCTCAAGATCCTATGTGACCTCTTTAGGTTACTTTAAAACCACCAAGACTGGTATACACCCTACAAGAGGGTCTCTCTCCCAAGATGGGAGGAACTACATCTTGACAACAAGGTCACAAATGTGCTTAGGTCTAGCATTCTTAACCCTAGCAAGCTACTAAGGCACAAGAAGACCACCTACTAAACCATGTTAGGTCATACTTGTTCTCTTTCGTCAACACTGAATCAAGATCATGGCTTCCTATGTCATCAACTTATCTTTGAGGGGTTCATCAAACATACCTTAAACTTAAGGGGGTTTCCCTTTCCTCTGAACATAAGGATTACCATGCTCGAATCTATAGAAACTCAAATCCCTTCATGAGCATCAGGTACACCACTTCTCCTCTTAGGCCTCAGAACCCTAGATTCACTTTTGGGTGTCCAACTACATGCCCAATCTCTTAACCACGAATCAAGTGTGTATAAGGCATGACATGCACTTCTTGTCATCCTTCTACTCGAGCAACACTTCAGAGTGGATTCCTCCTCAAGGACAAACAACAAGGTACAAGGCCTCACAACATGTTATTAAACCTCTTCTGGTCAAAGGAACTCTTCTCCCTATCTCAGGAGGTAAACACCTATACCACAGGCACATAGGTACTAGAAGCATCAGCAGACTCATCCTCTCTCTAGGTTCGGTTCCTCTAGTGGTGACCAAAATATCATCGGCATGAGGCAACCACTATCATCCACTTAGGTTGCATCGTCCTCAACTCCCCACTATTCCTCATATCTCAGAGTCTAGGTTTCCAACCTTCTTGCTTGGGGTCCTACTCTCTCTCCCTAGAGCTAAACCTACAAACAACCGAACTACTAGAGGTACTCTCTTCATGAATATGGATCAAGCTCACAAGAACACCTCTACATGGTGAAGCCTATGCTCAAACTTATGTTTGCTCAGGATTAACTCTATCCTTATCTTACAAGCTATCCATCATACGTACTGGCCAGGGTTTCAACCTACTTCCACACCACTATCGTACTCTGGGTGCATGTTATCCCCTACGTGCATAAGCCCATAGGGTTTCTATAGGTTCTTCACTAACCTCATCATTGAAGGATCTATCCTTCACTCTAGCATGTGCGTCCCTTCCCAGGGTTGGGTCGCTAAAGGTACTCGGTCATCCAACCTCTCATGGCTCATATGGCATCCAAGACATGTCTACCCAAACACCTGATCTACCATGATGTCTGACTCATCATGTCATTTCTCTCTTTAACCTTCACTTAGGGTTAGGGTTAACATAATCCACATAGGATGTGCCAGGTCTCTACTTGTAATGGAGATCTTCTACCTCCAAGACTAACTCTCTTCACTTATCCTCCTGACAAGAAGGTCTAGCCTCAGGTCTCTCCTAAGGGCATGACAACTTATGTCATATGACCTAAGCATGTATCTATCCTTTAGTTTACTCTTAATCTATTAAGCTTATGTCCATGACATCTTATTTACATGCTTTTCATTAATTTGGTGGAGGATTCCTTAAACCTTATCAACCTTACCAATACCTCAAGAGGGTGAGGAAAAGAGAGAAAACCCTAATCCTTAAGGTCCTTAACAACATTTGAGTTGAGAAGGGAAGAACAAGATGAGAGAGTCCTAAAGGTATCTTATTTCGAGTCATATCCTAAGACATCGACCAGGCAGTCACACAATCCAGGATTCCTCGTATTTCGACTAGCAGTGCAGATGAAAATATTGCCAACCCCCGGATGTGATCCTTTTCTAGACACCTCAGTCTTTCAGAAAATCCTCTAATAACTCCCTTGGGTTCTACAGAATTTGTAAAATTTAAAAATGATTAAAGATTAAGAAAGGAACCTATGCTCTGATACCAAATGTAACGACCCTGCCTCCCAGTAACCCCCAATTAAGGGAGACCAGAAGGTCAGAGCCATTATCCCAATTAACAGGATCAAAGGTTAGACAAATAATCAATAACAAGTATTGAATTCTATCAGCTATACTGAAATATGATAAAAATAAAAGCTTTGCATACCTTTTGAAAACATGGATCTCTAAACTTCTATCCACATATGAATTCTACTCTAACTAATCCTCCATATATTTTAATTCATGTATTTCACAGTATGACAATTTACTATTTGTCCTTTTGGCTTTGTACCTAAAACACCGACAAATGAAACATCGGTCAACATAAAGCTGGTATGTGGGGGAAACAATAATCATGCAACTATGATAACAATGTAATCAGTCAATTATGATTTAAACAAACAACTTTACATTTTTCTCATAACTGCTCAATCCCTACATACCCTAGCCTTTGCGTTGTCCCTGCAGTTGTCCACTTATTTTCCATGTTTTACCATTATTTTCAATTTCTTTCTTAATAAAGAAATACTTAATTAATCTTTTCTTTTCTTATTGCCTTTTCTTTGCAACTTTGGACTCCTTGGAACCCAAGGAACCCAAGAGGCACGAAATCCATCTTTGGATTACATCCCATTGCGTTCTAAAGGTTTCTATCTCATTCTTTTCTCAAAAACTCAATTATTCATTTACTAATTGAATGTTCTTGTTATTTGGGCCCAATAGCCAAAAAAGCCCACAACACAATCATGAAGGTTGTTTTAAATGAAATCCATTTAATCCAAACAAATTACATCATTATTTGTTCAAATATTTTTAATATGAGAAATTACATTTCTCACCAAGTGAACCCAAAAATTGGGGTTTTAACAATTATGTAGTCTCCTCATGTCTTACTCTAGTGACAATTTCTCACATGATGTCTCTATCATGGGTAGTCAATGTATGGGGAAAAATACAACTTGAATGGATTATTAAATTTTGATTAAGATATAATGATGTCTTGATCTTATTGTGAATGTGAAAATTGATTATGGTTAAATATAGTACTTTTAAATTTGAGTACTTATGTATAATCTCTCAGATCATGAAAGCTCAAATTTACGAAACATGACATATATGCTTCCTATATTTGAGGTAAATGATAATAATATTTAAATGATGAAATAATGACAAATCATTCATTGTACCTCATTGTTTATGTAGTCCCTATTGTTTAATTTCATGCTACCCCGTTGATCATACCCCAAAGATTACTAGGATAACATTTCCTTATTTGAATGTATGATGCCCATGCTTTGTGATGACAATGTATTGGCACACTCAAATCATGATGGACCTTATTAAAAGAGAAAATTTGCCTATTGTTTATTTTGATTAATATGATATCTCAATCATTCCCTATGAGGGTCTAACTCTTGGAGTACCGAAGTTTGACTACTCGATTTCCATGTGTACCCCTAATGTTGACCACTAAAGCAAGGGAATGAAACTATGACATTGAATATGCAAAATCATGAAACATGGTTGCACTACACTGATAATTGAAATTTGACCTCATGAATTTGTGAAATATAGATTGATAATTGATTCTCTCTGTATTTACTATTCTTGATGTTTCATGATTAATGAGGGCGAATGTGCTAGTTTAGGGTGGTATTTTGTTTTATAACTCCTCTAACCTAGGTCACATCCATATAATGGTTCACTCTAAATTTTCATCTTATTAATTATTTAGTGTTTTAGATAGGAATGTCGTTTCATACAGTTTTCATATCTTGACCTAAATTTGTAATAGGTTCGATATAATGATAGTTTTGAAACTCAATCTCACATCATGATTTGATAATAATCTTTTACATGATTATGTTTATTATAGCTTTTGGTTATGTTCCTAGAATGACTGAGGTATAGATCATTTACAATGTTGAATACCATCATCATAAAATTGTTTTGATATAACAAATGATTCTCAATTGTTTCTTATGGATGAATTACCATTCACATGATGTAAATAGGAACCTATAAATTAGCTCAAAAAAATTTAAGACATGTGAAATTTGATGTCCAAACCTTGACTCTCGGTGTTGCTTAATGAAAAATGTTCTCATGATTATTAATCTTGATATTTATTCAACTCATATGATCACCCATTTTGGATCTTGAGATAACCTTCCAAATATGATTGAAGGCTTTATGTTCCCAAATCTTGAAAGCTTAAAATGATGATTAAATTACCTCCCAATTTATGAACTCACGATAAGATCTCATGTGGACTAGGGTGGGACCTTCCAATGATTTTGATATGAAACCAAAATAATGAAATATAAGATGTTTTCCTCAAATTATTGAAATATCAAATCTCAATATGGATGTATAAACCCACCATGGTTGTAATGACCTCACTTTTCAATGTCCCCCAATTAAGGAAGGACCTTAAAGTCAAGAGCAATTACTTATATTCACAAGGACCCAAATTTAGAAAATAACAAATAATTTCCACTATTTTACAAATATTAATTACAAGATGTATAAGAATGCTCCTATAAGGAGTTACATGAATTTACAATACAAGACTAATACATATGAGAAGAAGTATCCAACTAATCCTCCTTTACTTAGATTTAATGTCTTATATTGGTTTCATTTGATTCATCATGTCCTTATATCTTCAAATATGGTAATTACCTAAAACACCAACAAACAACACGTAGATTAGCATGTTGGTATATTGTGTATGTGGGGTGCATACAAAAGTGTGCAAGTACGATAAGAACATATAATCAATAAAGTACTTGAAATTAAGAACTAACATTTTTGTACACATTCTAACCCACACTTGATATGCTATGTTGGGGGAAATCATTGTCCCTTTGAGGGCACATGTGCATCACCCTTTGAGACATGTCATCTTAGAGTTCAAAATATGATATCTAACTTTCTTTAATGCTCATAGTGGCATTATAATTAAATATAATGTAAATAAACATCCAATAGATTATTTCATTAGTCCTCAAGATATCCTTGATAAACATCACCAATTGATATTTTTGATTATTCATAATGGTAACAATGCATCTCAATGTAGAACCATACATCTAATTCAATCATACTTGAAGTACTCTAATCATATAAACCAATAAAGAAAGAAATGATGGATCTGAGCAATCAACATTTAATCTGCATGTACGCATATCCTAGTGTCACCAATCATATTCAAGAATACTAATATAACATATTTCCTAAACTAGGGTTTAGGGTTGTCTCAAGTTTAGAAAAGGAATAAGGGTACAATCCAAAATTATTAGATCTATCATATCTTTACATACGAATAACTAGATTCAACTATAATCATTAATAACATTGCAAGTTATGATCATTGGCTTCTAAACCCTAATTACCCCTTTTGATGATTATTCACCTTAGGAGCCCTAGTTATAAATCATCATTATCATCATCATCTTAGATCTCGTTATGTTCAATGATATCAGATTATAACATGAACTAAAAAACTTTAATGTATTCAACACCTTAATCAACAATTCTAGGTTTTGCATGTATAAACCACTTATTCAATGTGTTTCTACTATACTTTTGAACTACAATGACAAATGGGCCACAATTATAATTTTTTCATATTCATCTCATTTTCCTGATCAATTTGATTTACACTTACTATGTCTTACGTTACCAATTATTATCTACAATACTTACAAGTTAACATTAATCTAACCCATTAGGGCAGGCTGCATCAGGAAAATATGTCATTATCTATTTGGCCATGCGGGTCGAGTCCAACTAATGGGCTTACACCACATAAGCGGCCTACTCCAAATGTGATACAATCAAGATAATGGTCAAATGAACCTAGTACCCATGCGTTGTGAAATCAATGTCTTGCAAAATGAGGGAACTAGTGTCAATTTCCAAGGGAAATTATTTTCCCTCTTTTCTCCCTCGCATGAGCCATGGATTGGCAAACCAGGGAGAACTCCCATATTGACTCTCTACCAAAGGTCACCATAGTGTCGGCTTAGGCCTTAGAACTCACCAACAAGCTTCCCAAAACTTAATATGTTCCTTGGGGCCGAGTCTTATGGTTGGCGTGCAAACTATATTATCAAAACATCACAAGCATGTCACAGTTTCAAGGAAAAATAGTTACCATACTACAATGCTTACTTGTGATTTCCGAAGCATGTTTGATTTCTGGTTGAGGACTTTCGCTACTCGTGATGTCCTCAGGTGGTCCAACCCATCTCATCAACAAGAATCTTTGAGGTTCTATGGTTGGAGGGTGTAGGGGGTCTTGGGGCCTACCAAGTGCCCTTCCAAATATTAAGAACTCCTAGAGGCCTCATAAGGAAGCTCTGAGATAGTTGAAGTAGATGGAGGTGGTTCATGGAAGTGGGTTTGAGTTGAGGTTTCCAGATAGGATGATGGAGATTGAAGGTGAGTTCCAAGGCTCCTTGCAAGCAATTGGATATTCAGTTCCCCAACTCTAGGGTTGATGAAGGTTTATGACACTTTATATAGGTGTCAAGGTGCCAGAACAACTGGTATCAGATATACCCTAGTTTCCTGGTTCAATTGAGATTTTGGGCACATTCTAGATTTAGTTAATCAAGAGTTGTATTAGTACTTGTTAGATTTGTTTCTCTATCCTAATTATTCTGGGACAAAAATCTTAGAAAATGGTTAAGACAGGAGCGAGAACAGAATGCGAGTAGTCATGACTATTATTGGTCGTTGTTTCCTTCTTAGATGAAAGCTAGGAGACAATGGATGGGCCATCGATTGTCGATATAAGGATCAGGATGCATGTGAAATATCAAGGGGAGTGTAGGTTATCACAACAAAGTTGGATTTATTTAACCATTTTTTAAAATAGAATCTCAAGAACTTATCACACATAGATCCCTCTATCTTCTCAATTTTCTATAGAATTCAGGGAGCATCCTTATTCTATAAAATTTGGGTAGAAAACCATTAATGACCTTATAGACTTATATCTAATTTTTGGGATTTATTGGGATAAATTTTATAGCCAAAACATTCCCATTGAGTATAATCTTAAATTCAGTTCCCACATCATATAGAAAGTCATTTCCTTCTCAAATTCTAGAATTATCTTAATTTTGTTATTATATTCAATTATTCCAAAATGCAAATTGAGATATCCTTATTTGATGCCCACAAATCAATTTTCAAGACATAGTTAGATAATTAATCCATTAATTATGTAAATCACACATTATCCTAGGATATTTTGGAAATTTGTCTATTATTGCATATTCTATTTTCTATCACACCATAAAGCCATTTTCCTTTACTTATGCATGTATTCCTTTTATTTCTATAATTTTTTCCACAAGGAGCTATTTGAAAAGCAAATAATCACATGTGTGTCACTTCGGATATGGGTTGGACACATGGAATAACTATAACTTTATTATTCCATAAATAATACAATTAGGGATTTTCTTATCAATTCAAGCCTTATATTTATATAATTCAAATTCAACAAGATTGAGGATATTAGATTGGACAATATAGAAGCTAGAACCCTAAATGATTGAATTGAAAGTTATGATTTACTTTTGAATCAAAGAGCTCTATTCATTTGACATAAATGGTGATCTCACCATATATGAGATTTATGTTTTGAAATTTCCTATATTATGATCTATGTGACTATTATTTGACATTGATGCTTGATTTCTCAATATTGGAATAATGTTGAGGACTGATGTGATGATGATTCTATATGTGGAATACTATTATGGATACAATATGTACTAGGATGTTCTACAAAATTCCTTCTAAGGAGGGGAGGATGTGACAACTTGGACTTTCTCTATCCTCCATTTATGCACTGTAGAGGAATATGGCATTGTCAGTTGCTGCAGAAAAAAAAATTCTTGGCATATTTCCATAACTTGTGAATTTCTTTAACAAATATTAAACATGAAGAATGGTGCAAGGCATATACCTGGTCCTGGAGCAAGTCCAATGAGAATCGTTACAGAGTTGTGCTTCCTTCTAAATTAATACATGGATAGTAATTAATGATGTCCTCCTGGTGTAGTGACCAAAGACGGCGGCTAACACTATCCTCCTAGTATGTCAACAAATGCCTCCACACCTCTATTTGATCAGATGATGTCCTATAGGGGGTTAAATAGAGCTAAAACACTTAAACCAAACTCATTATACCTTCAAATTACTTCAAGATATAAGATTGTAAAGATACATAGCAAGGACAAGAGAGACTGGATATGATCAAGAACAAGGTGCATATAGTGGTTCTGAACTCCAAACTAGGAGAGTGTACATCCACTACATATAGAGGTCAACCTATAGGATTTTTCAACCATGTATCACTCCTTATATTCCATTATAAGAGTTATAACATATGACCTTCCTTTTCTAGGATAAGGATACCAATGTTCCCTTTTAGGAAAAGGGAGCCAATAAACTCACAAAGGACTTACCCATCCAAGACCAAGAGACTTATAGCTCACCAAAGACATACCTAATTTTGCAATGAGTCTTCCACCTTCACCAAGGACTTACCCACTCTTGTAACAAGTCTTCTTCCTTGAAGGAATTACCCACTCTTGACTTAGATCTTCCACCGTTGACTTCACCTTAACCAAGGAAAAGCTTTCACCAAGGGAATCCTTCCCTTCTTCTTCTTTACGTCTCTTAACCAAGAGAGAGAACCTTCATCATCATGGTACAAATAGAGATTGGGATGTGGAGGAAGTGAGAGCCTCACAAGATATACATGTAGGAGTAGCTCTTTGACAAATCTCTGACTCACTCTAATGGATGTAGCAAGTGATTAAGCATAGGAGTGGAAGGAGGATTCTATAAGCACATAGCTATAATATAGGGACCTTCATAGCTCTCGACTAATCATGGGATGAATCTGAAGGGGTCCTCTTTATAGTTGATGATGCCTACTAGCCAGTAGAAGTATGTAAGGATGAATTCTAGCCATTTGGGGTGTTGTAATGGATATTTTTTTGAGTTTTATAACACTCGAATGGTGAGAAACACTTTTCCTACACATTTCATATGGTGAAGTTGGTTGAGTTTACTTTTAGAAAACTCGACCAATAACACTATGTGACAAATCAAATTTGAGTTGTCGGTCGAGTTTATTCTGGATGAAAATCAGACAATGGCTTAAATTTGGTTTACTTGTACATGGATGTGATCCTGGAAGTTCCCAAAATCCATCAAGGATGTCAGTCATGTTTATCCTAGATGGAACTTAGCCGAAAAAAGTGCTTGTGATGAATTTTGGAAAATTCCACAAAAGTGCTAAAATATTCAATTGAAGTGCTCCTGATATTTTCTAATCTTAATTAAAATTTATACAATCCTTATAAGTAATTTACAACATGACTTTATTTGATTTAAGGAATATAACATAAAAGTGCACTTGCATTGATTAGACTTGTATTTCTCCTAATTAGGATAGCAAGTTAAGGCATTTTTAGTGTGTCTATACCTAATCTAAAATCACCCAAGTTGAAGAATTAGACACAAATAAGTGGAACACTTAGTCATCATCATATCAAGGGTTTAGTAAATTAGACATTGAGAGTTAATTAGACTTCGTGTCAACATTCTCCCCTTTTCTAAGATGACAAACCATTCCATAAATGTAGTAAAAGCATTTAAGTAAAATCATACCTTTAGACAAATCTAGGGGTTTCCATGGATATTAGTTCATATGTTCCCCCCTTAATTGATGCTAAATGGAGTTTTCATATTCCCCCTAATTTATGTTGATTCTCCTACATGGTTAGCTTTCAAAACATGTATAGAAACTATGTCTTCTACTCATATATGTTCTACAATTCTCCTCTTTTCATGAGACGTGACTTCTCCCCCTTTGTCATTTCTAAAGGAGATGGGGCTGATGAGATAAAACACAAGTTGTTATAAAAAGGGAGTGTAGATGAGAAACAACTAAGGGCTTGTCGAAGAATTCTATAGAAGTCAAATTAAGACATGCATTAAAACAATCCTATATGAAGTTCTAGCAATTAAGAAAGGAAAAATAACATAGGGCCCTTGGGATTATAAAATAATGTGTTGGATAAATTATAGAAAATTATTGGTAGATTAGATCATGACAAGTTATATATGGAAATTGATCATAAAAATGAGTAGAATCTGAATAAAGTAGTTTTGTGGAATAATTATGGTTCTTGTTCCAAAAGTATGTGCAAAACATGTTTTGATGTGTTTAATGTAAAGCTCAAAATCACCCAAAAAAACATTACGGATCATGAATAAATCCATGAGTCTTCCTTAGGAGGCCATTTTTGCATATGAAGACTAGTCTTGCACCAAAATCTAGCACTGGAGCATAAAATTCAAAAACTACATAAATTCGTTAGATGATCCAATTTCTGCGTATAATGTAGCTCTAGATTACACATTACAACACTATGCAAGAAACTCAAGATAGTATATGCAAGTTAAGGAGCAAGATTTATATGTATGAAACAAGATATGTGCATAACACATAATTAATAATGCTATAACTGCATGTATATCAACAACTAGTAGATGATATTACAAGTAAGAGATACAAGTAGGATCTAGATCATAGAGAAATATGAAAAAGTTATATGTAGAAAAGTATCCAAGAAAAGAGATGAAATTTTAGAAGCATGAAAGGATTTTACTCACTAATAAATATGCATCACTACCAAAAGATGATTACATTTAAGAAACCCAAGTTTGTATCAAAACAATATCTACAACTATATAGTTGTAGCAAGTTAGAGAATAATGGAAGCAATTTAAGTCACAACCAAGAGATCCAAAGATATCATCATCAATTGTGCATAACAACCCAAGACAAGTAACTACAAGAATAGAGATAGGAATAAAAAATAAGAAAGATAGAGTTCTCTACAAGATAGGAAATTCAAAGCATGGAAATATACACATATAAAGGTACCAAGGGGGGTGCCATATAGTAAGGCTATTGGTTGAAAAAGTCTAGTTGAGAGAGAAATTCTCATTAAAAAATCCATATGTGTATTATGTGCACGATGTTGTTGGTCGAGTTTCTGGGTTGAACTTTTCCACCAACAACAGCTATTAGCAACACTCATTGGTGCTTGTCAGTTGAGTTTTCATCAAGACACTATTTTTGAATCGGGTTTCTTAATCTTTAATTCATTAAAGTTGACAACTTACACTACTTTTCAAATAGCAAGAGGATTTAACGTCTAAAACCATTTTTAATGAATTCCTATCTTTTTTCTTAGCAATTTTCATATTTTAAGCATATCCATCTGAGCTACCGATATTTAAATACGATTTTTGCAATAAAATATTACTTGGACCAATCAGAAGTTGCCACATAGCCGTTTCCATGCAACGTTGATCGGTGGGTTAGAAAACATAACGATTTGATGAATGTAACCTCGGTTAAGTTGTTGGCGCTTCATACCTTAGAGGGGTAAAACAGTCCAACACCACCCCTGCCCCTTCTTCCTTGTGCAAACCTAACGCTGCCGCCCTAGCCGCCGACCTACAAAGTGTAGCAGGCCGCCTCCCACCACCTCAAGGCTCAGATCTTTCTGGACCCCCCTTCCATGCCTCGGTCCCCCCCCCCCCCCGCCATAGTCAACCAGGCTGCAAAGCACGGCCGAGACGGACCGTTCCAAGAGTGTCCAGCCTATGCTTCCTATGAGTTGATAGTCCTCCTGCAGGCGCTGTGAGAGGACGAGAGCAAGGGGATGGTGGTTGATCACTCTTTGGTTGTCGTGGGAGCGTACTGCTTCCATCAAGACCACCAAACGAACCTCCGTTGCTCCAGGGATAGATCCCTACTTTTGATTAGGGTTTGTGCAAGGAGGAGAGCATGTGATCTCTCTCTCTCTCGGACTCGAATCAGGGCTCTACTCTATATATAGGGGAGGGTATTCGCACCCCAAGATATGCATACACAAGGACTCAAGTCCTTTTCCCAAAAGGAAACATATTTTCCTTTGATATGAAGCAACTTCTCTCTCTTCCTATCCCTTTGAAAATGCTTTGTTCTTTAGATATTAGGAAATTGAAATTCCTCTCACTTATTCTCTTTATTTCTTGACTTTTATCCCATTGGCATGAAATTCTATTTTTATTTAATAGAAAATACTTCCTTTTTAGCAATGCTAAAAAATTCATTCATTATCTTGTTTATTTCTTATCAAAATATCTCTTTTTGAGGATTTCTCATTTTCTTTCTTTTTATTTTCCTCATTGTCATTCCATTTAACATTAGGAATCCTTTGGATATGAAAATCCACCAAGGATAACTCAATTATACCTCTTTCCACTTATTTTCCACATTTTATCATTGTTTTCAATTTCTTTCTTAATAAAGAAATATTTAATTGTTCTTTTCTTTTCTTATTGCTTTCTCTTTGCAACTTTGGACTCCTTGGAACCCAAGGAACCCAAGAGGCATGAAATCCCACTTTGGATTATATTCCATTGCCTTCTAGAGGTTTCTACACCTTTCTTTTCTCCATTTTCTTATTTACTCAATTAATGGAGTTTCTTTTATCCTTTCCTTGTTATTGGGCCCAATAGTCAATAAAGCCCACAAAACAACCATCAAATATATTGTGAACAAAATCCATTTGTTCAAAACAAATTATATCATTATTTGTTCAAATATCTTTAATATGAGAAATTACATTTCTCACCAAATGAAACCAAAAATTGGGGTTCTAACATCCTTCCCCTCTCATAAGAATTTTGTCCTCAAAATTCCATCAAGCAAATAAATAATTTCGCATAAGCCTTTCTTATGTACATCATGGCTCCCATGTGGCTTCACCCTTTCCATGGTGCTTCCCAAGAACCTTCATCATCTCATATTCTTCCATCTGAGTTCTTTCTTACCTTGGTATATCTTACCCTCATAGGTGACTCGGGACATTTCAGCCTCTCAAAAGCTGAATAGGTTTAGGGCTTAGCAAATGGCTTGGGTACCTCACATAGTGCTCTAGATCTGACTCATGGAACACATTAAACATCATGTTATCATGAGGGGTAAGGCTAAGAACAACCATGTACAACAACCATGTACTTTCTCAACAGTAGCTTAGAGGGGTTGGATTTTCACATCACATACTCTCCCACAGTGAATTGCATGTCAGTCTTGCTTTGCATCAGCTCACGACTCATGTCTCCCCTGGGCTCTCTTTCAGCCATTGCACGATCAAAGCGACTTCATCTGCACACACTGTGGTTCTTTTCTGACCTTCGCGAGGCCCCTTCATCAACATCATCTCAATGAAGTGGTGACCGACATAACCTCTGTCACACCCCAATATTTGGAACCTAGAAAGTACATGATTAAGTTATTAATCAGATCAATTTATGACATAGTTATGTTTAGTAAAAGGTTCCATCCATTTTTCATGATCTTTGGATGTAAGGGGAAACAGAGTGTAGTATGCAATTTGGATAGTTTTGTAATGTCCTTGTGAAGTTTGATGATTTCACATGTAACTCGATAATGGTTTGAACCTAGACCTAGTTATGATCTTAATATTTAGAAAGCAATGTAATTTTGAGCAAAAGTATCATTAGGAAGTTTTGATTGGGAAATTATATTTATTCAACCTTTATTTTCATGATTTAGAACATGACTAAGCTCATGGGCCCTTTGCAAGACTATGGAATGCGACATGTGCCCTAGAGTCCAATTCTAGCTCATTTGGGCCAATTAAGTCTTACAAGTAGGTCCTTGGAGTATAAATTTAGAAATCTAGTATTCTTACACATGATAAGTACTTTTAATATTTTTAATAGATGAAGAACTAAAACATAAGATCATAGGAAAATTTTTAGATAATTGTGGATTATCTAGTGATCTGGGAAATTAATTTGGTAATTATCCCAGTCTTACTTAGAAGGCAAATTTGAAGTCTTTATCTATTTGATTTTGACCAAATCTCTTGTACTAGGGGAAGATAATAAAAAGATTGTGTTAATTATGAAATTTGGAATTTAACGAGATTAAGATATGATCTACATGATTATTTTTAGCAATTGGACTTCTATCAAATAGAAACATGAAAAGAAAATAAAAAAGAGGGCGACCCCAGTCCGCATGGACTGGAGGCCGTGACCTCTGTTTCCTGGTTCCAAACAGAGCGCCCATTATAGGAGTTTGTTGCCCAAGGTCGGGTGAGAGTTAGGGTATAAATCTTCTCGATCATGAACGCTTGGTGGCGGCCGAACCCTATGCTAGGGTTTTGGCACAGATCAAGAGAGAACAAGAGAGAGGGGGCATGGAAGAGGACCGTGACGGAAGCAGCTCTAGGGTTCATATGAGGCTTGATTTGGCAGGTGTCAAAGTAGCATAGCATCAATGGAGATGAAGGGGAGGAGGATCGACGGCCATGTAAGCCTTTGTCGGGTTCATCGCCAACCGGATATAAGACCACATTCACCGTCAGAAGCATCGATGTCTTGTTCTGTTCTTACAACAAAATAGGGGAAAAACGCCCCCTTTCCATCGGGTGAAGAAGACGGAGGGAGCGGCGGCCCTAGTCTGAGATGCACTTGAGATGAGGGTCACCTGATCAGATCTTAACGGATGAGATCAATGTAATCTAAGGTTATTAAAGTTATGGAACTTAGAATCGAGACTTCCTTATCGATGCCATCTGTACAAGAGGTAAGTGGTCCATGCCCATGAGTATTTGTATTTATCAAACTCCTCATATTTCCATAAGACATCATGATTTATGTCATCTGGTGTTCTAATACTTCATGTTAAGATATACAAGTAAGACCTTTATACATTCATGAATATGTCCTTACAGGTGCCTAATATCTCGAGAAGAGATATGTTATTAAGATTTTATGAGAATGATAGAAACTCATGAACTAGGTTCATGAGAAAACTTAAGCATCATGTTTCTATAAGAACTATTAGTAATGATTCATATTGATGGATACGACTACAAGATAACCTATGCAACCAATATTGACAATGAGGGATAAGAATGTTTTAATATTTCAAGTAGACATATGCTATTAAGATTTCTTAGATAGATTAATATCTAAGAACTAAGTGTTATTTATATTTCTTAGAATGATTTAGATTTAAGATTTAAGCATGATGTAAGTATATAAGTTTTCAAACATATCAAGACATGTTCAAGTTTCCAAGATAAAGATTATACTAAGATCAAAATATATTGTAAATTGAGTTTATGATGATGTTATAACATTATGATGGATAAAGTTACAAAATAATATTTTTATAGGGTTCATACTCCAAAATTTATGACTGAAGATGTAAGCTCACATGAATACATTAAAATTTAGGGTAAGATCAGATTTGGTGAGAGTTATGGAAATTGAGTTATATTGTTAGTAATCATACTTTTTAGAAATTTTTATACTTAAGATGATTTCATACATTAGACTTAAAGTTTAATACGTAAGTTCATATGAAGACATTAAGATTCAAGGAATGATCTATTATAATGAGTTTTTATATAGATTGAATAATATTGTCATATGGTATGTTTATAGATATTCTATGCTTAAATTAATCTCACATACGTTATTAAAGTTATTTTTGTATCCTTAGTATATATATTCAGATAAGATCCTCTCTCATAAGACATTAGACTCATTTATGATATAATTGGTATCATAATGTAATCCTACCAAATAAGAGTTTTAGAATAAAGTTTACCCAACTAATGAGATACATGCTCAAATCCAGCAATGAATTCAGTTTAGAACTTAAGAATAAGAAATTTAAATTCAGACTTAGACTACTCGTTGTGTGAGTAGCCAGATTTTGAATAAAGATATATGATAAGGGTTATAGACCCAATCTCAATTATGTTGTAATTTGAAATACATATCCAAATTCCATAATAGATTCAATTCAGATTTGAAAGAGTAAAGATTCAGATTCAGATTTTAGATTCAAAACTAAGTACATGTTTAGTACTCAGTTTCAGATAAGTTCAGATTCAGAGTTTAGTAAAGATAGACTTACGATAATTAATTCAAAACCTTTGCATAATACATTATATAATAAGTCCTCACCAGAGAGTCCTGGGACGATTCAGAGGGCGCACTGCGCCAGATACTACGGGTGTCACAGAGGGCATTTATGCCAACAGATGGTGCGTTGCACCATAGACGACACTTCGGTGTCAACAGAGGGCACATTGTGCCAACAAAGGGTGCACTGCACCATAGAGGACACTTCAGTGTCAACAGAGGAGGACTTATTGTATAATGGTGGCCACAAATAGATAAAATTTGTAAGTAACATATACTTTAGATTAGAGTATGTATGTAATCTCATCCATGAGTGTGATGAGAGGAATTCAGATGAGATAAGTATGACCTAGACACTTTTGGTGTAGGTCATGAGACCCATGGTATAGGTCTCCAGAAAAGATAGAGTGGAAAGATAAGAGTTAAAGAAGTCAAGAGACATTATGTTTTTAGATTTTAACCAGCAATTGCTATCAGTTTTATAGTGTCCAAGAATATTTTTGTAACATTGTTAGCTCTTCAGTAATGTGCATTTTAGAATACTCATGCCACTTACTCTAACGAATTTTTTTCTCAATGCATGGCTGGGGACGCGATGTCCACAGGGTTTGGAGCAGCGGAAGATTTAAAGAACAAGAAAAGGTGTAGTAGGTTTTCAAGCTTGCCTAGTGGGGTGCCATCTACCGA
Organism: Alisma plantago-aquatica; assembly: GCA_963693085.1. Taxonomy (NCBI): domain Eukaryota; kingdom Viridiplantae; phylum Streptophyta; class Magnoliopsida; order Alismatales; family Alismataceae; genus Alisma; species Alisma plantago-aquatica. The sequence continues at coordinate 521,871,260 of OY856413.1, read as the reverse complement.
GACGATGCAGAGTTTAGACTTATTCTTTTATGCATGGTCCTGTTATAACAGTATATTAGATGACTTGTTTCCCTTTGTCAAAACTATGTATGAATCAATTTTTCTTAAATGCAAAGTGTTTCATTTACTTTCATTGCAATGATAGTCATGTTTGTGACACTCCCAGTTAAAAAAAAATGCTTCCACTCATTTGATATGAAAATCGGGGTGTTACAACCTCCCTTACAGAGTTTCTTTTCATCCCGATACTGGCTATGGTGGTTATCATCACATATTATAGAGGACAAGAACTTGTTGGATAAATTGGATATTATGATAAATCCCTTTGTTTCGATGATGACAAACATTTCATTCTTATTAATCTAACAAGCTACTTAAGTGTGCAGGAACAAGGTGATGACAAAGTTCTAGGGAATCCTTACGCTTGAATGTTTATAAATGTCATGCAATGTAATCATTTGTAAACTTGTACAAATATATAATGTACAAGTACTTAGACTTCATGTAAATCAAGCGTTAGATCTCCCTAACTAAACACCACACTTAGTTAGGTCATCTCCTTCTAATAGGATCACATAATGCACACTCATGCACACACTTAGTATCTTAATTGAAAGATTGAAAACAGAGTCAATCTCGGTCGACCACACTCCTCGACCGAGACACTCTCGGTCGACAAACTTCTCGACCGAGATTGACCAAAAGTAGTCGTTAGACACAGCAGTTGACAGGTGCAAATAAACGTTAATCCAGAGAGCCTTTCGGTCGACAAATCCTCGACCCACTGGGCATCTCGGTCGACAAGTCCTCGACCGAGATGGTCTCTGACAGCAACTGCAGAAATAATTAACTAGCCGTTGCTAATGCGCCTAACTTATTCCTAACGGCTAGTTAAGCACTAGGAACCCCCTAGAAGTTGTCTAGAATGTCCTTAAGCATACTTAGGCCATTCCTATAAATAGGACAAGCCATAGGACACTAGAACTTCACTTCTTACACTTGCTATACTTAAGAAAATACTTGAGCCCTCTTGTGCAATCTGTGTGAACTGAGCTTTGTGATCAATTGGCTATTTTTTCTCCCTAGCTCAAGCTCGTCCTATAGGCTAGATTTTCCTAACCCTAGCAATCACAAGTCCATCATATTGGCTAGGAAAATCCAAACGCTTGATCTAGGGAAATCAAGCCTTGAGCTACAAGGATAAGTTGTAATTTCTGTTTTCCTTTCTTGTTCCTGTTTATCTTTTGTACTCTCCTTGCTACTCCTAGGTTTGGAGGCTGCGGATTGGAGAGGGTTGACTTCTCAGGTGGAGAAGGGGACTTCTAGATACTTCAAGAAGGCTATCGCAAGGGAAGCTACTTCAGAAGGCTGGTGCAACGGGAGTTGGTGCATCTACTTCAAGGGAAGGCTGCTTCAAGGTTGGCGATTACTTCTAGGTGAAGGCTGCTTGAAGGGTTTAGGAAAAGAGATTGTATTTTATGTAAATTCCTTGAAGAGGTAATAAAATAAATTTCTTTTCAAATCCCGGTTGGGTAAGCAACCCGGTAGTGGACTGACGGCTATAGTATTTGCTATAGTTGGAACCACTCTAAACCTTGTGTCTCCTTGTCCAATACTTTCTTTGTGGATTGTTTAAGTGCAATAATTGTTAAATTTTCTATAAAACTCTATTCACCCCCCCTCTAGAGGTTTTCAATTGGTATCAGAGCAGGCTTCAAGGAGCCCTAACAAGGTCTTGAAGAGATAAAGGGAGGAGGTGACTACAACCACAAGAAAAGGAGCATGGACCAAAGTTCGACAAGTTGCAATTGGTGCTTAGGAACAAAGCACTCTACGTCTAAATGTCCATGGAGGTCAAAGAAAGAAGATGCACATAAAGAGTGTTTCGTTGCTACAATAAGTGGGGAAGAAGAAGAAGAGGTAAGCTTGCTTGATTTACCCAAGGAGGAGTTAGTTGCTATTATTGAAGAAACACATAATAAATATGTTGAATGCAAAAAGAAGTTAAAGAAATCTAGTAAAGAAAATGATGATCTAAACACTAGACTTCTTGCTCTTACATCCGAAAATGACGATTTATATGTTAAATTGAATACTCTTGGTTTTGAAAAAGACAGCATTATGTCTGATAATCGTACCTTAAAATCATCTCTAAGTAACAGTGAAGTAAAGATCTTTACTCTAGAAACAAACTATGATCTTCTATGTCAAGAAAAAGCTGAATTGCTTACAAAATTAAATGATATTAAAAAACAACCTATATTGTGCACCCATGTAGACTATGACAATATAGTGAAAGAAAGAAATATGTTATCATCCAATCTAGACCAAGCAAAATTAGATATCAAGAAAAGAATGGATGAGATCAGTAAGTTGCAACAAGAAGTTAGTAAGTTAAGCAACAATGGAATCCTTGATAGAATATTAGAAAACTCCTATCATCAAATAGGGAGAAGAGGACTAGGTTATAAGCCTAATGAGAAATCCCATCAACAATCTAGAAGGACACAAGCAAGTCAATCTAGAGGCACAAAAATGTATATACCCAAGAATAACCTAGATCAGAACCATAGAAAAAGGCTTGAGGTTGATTCAATTTGTTGTCACTATTGCTCACGCCTTGGACATTATTCTTTTTCATGCCCATACAAGAAAAAGAATGTCGAGATGGTATGGGTTCCAAAACCCCCAAATTAAATAGGTTCGACTAAGTTGAGATATGACCAAAGACCTAAATTTGTATATCCTTATGTCTATCTCAACTTAACATTTAGGGATAACAAAAATTAAAAGATTTACTAGCACCTTGATACACATATGTTTATCTCAAACTGATCTTTGAAATAATTGAATAAGATACAGCCTATATTGCACTTGAAATATATTTCTGAAACAGTTTCCAGAAACTTGATCGGTCGAGAAGTTGTCGACCGAATAATCCTCGGTCGAGCAACTGTCGATCGAGCATATCACTATTCTCAGACTGCTGTAAATCTTTACACTGTATGTGAAAATTATTCTTGAAAGATTATATGAAATAAATATTAACTGATCATGCTTACATTTCTATTTAATCATGCTTTTTCAGAAATACTTGCAATAAATAAAATGTTTCAAATAAATTTTTGTGTGCTTTTATTAAGCATCACTTATTCTAGCCTATCCAAAGTAATCTTAAATTCATGAATGGATATTATTCTTGAATATGCTTCATCATATTTGATGTCCTTACAATTAGTACACTTTAATGAGTCTCAAATTGATATTTGCAAGATACCTGCAGAAATCATACTTCGCATATGAATACTGGAAACCTGCAGAATATGCCTCTTGGTTGAAATAAAATTTGACCAAGGGGCGCCATGGTCGTAATCAAGGGCGACCTAAAATAAACTTTGATAAAAATTGTTTATTTGAAACATTATTTTATTGAACTTATTCTTAGCATATTTTTAAATCAAAATGTCAAAATCATTTGTGGTAATTAGAAGCCTTAAATATTATTACTCTCTTGGAATATACATATACATATGCTCTACAAAAATATTCTATGATTTGCATTAAAATTCAGCCAAAAATTGAACTCAGTAAGTTAGTCGGTCGACAAATGCTCGACCGAGAACCACTCGGTCAGCCCATCTCACTCGACCGACAAATTTCTAAACAGACTCGGTATCGGACGAACTGTCGGTCGACGAGTGCTCGACCGAGACAATGTCGGTCGACAAGCGCTCGACCGAGAAATAGCCGTTGGATATGACCGTTGCGACCCGACCGTTATGACAGTTTTCTTTACCGTTGGAGGACCAAGTGGCGCGTCTGCAACTCGACCGTTGCGGACGCTCGGTCTACGAGTCGTCGACCGACCAGGTCGCTGGAATTCTATAAATAAGTTTAAAAACGAGCCACTTACTCACACTTGCATTTCCTTGCTTCCATAGTCCATCTCTAGTGCAATTTCGTGCAATCCTTTAGCTTTCTTACCCTCAAATCCTCCTTGCTTCTTCTCCAAACACAATGGCCTCATCATCAGCTATCCGTGGGAAGAAGAAAGTTGCTGGAAGAAAAAGAAGAGAAGAGCGGGAAGCCACTCCGCCACTGACGATCATCAATGACATCACCTTCGTCGACGGAGATGCTGGAGATAGATACTTTCGGCTTTCCTCTAAAGCTCCTCTTCCCCGACGCCCGGTCGAAGTGATGGACTTCATCAACATAGTCGACCTGGAGCATCTCTTTGGAGTACAAAAACTGAAGGACTTCATCAATCCATCCTTTCCTTCCTATTCCATTAAGGTAGTCAACGAATTCTATGCCAATCTTCTCTCCCACACCGAAAATGACACCACATTCTTCTACACCATGGTCAATGGGCATAGTTTTAAATTTTCCGAAGGGGATATTCTTGACATGCTTGAAATTGATATAGATGAATATCAAGATTTCCTTGACCTTACCACCGGCAATCCAATAAATTTATTTTCCCATGATGACCACACCACTAGCCTTAGTGATATAAAAAGAGCTATATTTCAAGCCAATACCACTTGTCATGAAGATAGGGGAACATATTATGCAATAAACCTAAAACCGGCATGTAGAATAGTAAACCTCATTGTTTCCACCAACATACATCCACGAGCCAATAAATCTGAAGTTCCTATTTTCCGTATGTGTCTAATTTATGCTATCATAAAAGAAATTCCCATCAACTTCATTCGCATAGTACTTAAAAATATGCTTGAGTTTTCTGGCAATCCACCATATGCCGATTTTGTATGCCAGATTACTCAACATTGTCTTAAGTTAAACATTGAAGATATGGGATACATATGGGAGCGTAGACCACCAAAGATAAGTAAGAACACCGTAGAGAAGATGGGGATTGACTTTGGCCATAAAAGGGCAAGAGTAGAAGGAGAGTCATCACATCAGGATATACCACCCCCTCCTCCTACTAACCTTTCCATTGATCCCATCCAAAATACCCTTACTTACATTGCTGGCTCCCAATACCATCTTAGTAGACAATTAGACTACAATCACCATGCCATGACATACTTAAATCAAAGAATGCAAAACCTTTCTCCTGGCCAAACCGATGAATATCCGCATTCTTTAAATCCTGGCATGCTCAACCCATTTAACCCCTCATACAACTACTATCAACCTCCACCTTCACCATCAATGGATCTTGCACATACTCAATTTTCTTCCATACAATTGCAAGACATAGCTGCTCACTTCCGATTTGACCGAGTTCCCACTTTCCTGGAAGCATATGCGTTGACTACAACTGGTGCTTTGGATTGGAAAACTCTGGTCCAATACTATGGAGCCGAGCCATTCCTTGGGAAAGATCCGGACATCGATGTAATTCTTAAATCTTTCCTGTGAAGTGTTGGAGTTGTAATAGTTGTAATACAAATGATTAGTCAAATTCTATATGATTGTAATCTTCTTCATGCTATTGAATGAAATTTGCCATTTGATTCACATGGTTATTTGTTTGGCATATAATGACATCTTCAAAATATGGGTTATAAGTTTATTATTGTAGAGCATAACAAATAAGGGAATAATAATCAAAACAGGCAACTATTACAAATTAAAATTAAATTTTCAAATAACAAAATAGTTCTCCAGAAACATTCTCGGTCGAGCAACCAGTCGACCGAGAACATTGTCGGTCGAGCAATTGTCGACCAACTGGGTTTCTGTTTTTCCAGATTGACATAAATTGCATACATCTTTGTTAAATCTTGGACATTTTATATATATATTTGCTCAGTATTCAAACTTTCATCTGAGATATCTATCGAAGGGGGAGCAAAACATAAGAAAAAGAGGGAGATCATCAAAACCTTGATCATTGATTAAAGAAGCTTACAAAAAACTTTGTAATCACTATGTGTAGCTGAATATTTTCAAGAAAGATATGAATCTATTGAAATTGGTATCTTGTACTTGAAGGAACTCTCTACTCAAAATGGAGCTTAACATCCTTTGCTTTTGAATGGAGACATTTTTAGGTACTCTAAGCTTAGAGGATTCTCATTTAATCTAGGGCTTAACATTCTTTGATATATGAGAAATCCATATACATTTCATCTTATGCTTAAGGGAATCTCATATCATTTCAAGGCTTAACATCCTTTGCGAATGATTGAGAAACAAATTGTGGATAAATTAGATAAAAATCCATGTTCCTAATAGGATATCTAATTAAGGAGGAGCATTATATTAAGGGGGAGAAGAAAAATAAAACATTCAACTTGGATGTCTTTTTGAAATGACAAAGGGGGAGAAAGAATATAAAAATATATATAAAAGAGTTTCATCACATCTTGGCCAGCACTTACTTGAAAAACATAAATGGCTACAAAAGGTAAATTTTCAGGTATGAAACTCACATGCTTTATATTTCCTTATTTCATATTTAGGAAATGTTTGTCATCTTCAAAAAGGGGGAGATTGTTGGATAAATTGGATATTATGATAAATCCCTTTGTTTCGATGATGACAAACATTTCATTCTTATTAATCTAACAAGCTACTTAAGTGTGCAGGAACAAGGTGATGACAAAGTTCTAGGGAATCCTTACGCTTGAATGTTTATAAATGTCATGCAATGTAATCATTTGTAAACTTGTACAAATATATAATGTACAAGTACTTAGACTTCATGTAAATCAAGAGTTAGATCTCCCTAACTAAACACCACACTTAGTTAGGTCATCTCCTTCTAATAGGATCACATAATGCACACTCATGCACACACTTAGTATCTTAATTGAAAGATTGAAAACAGAGTCAATCTCGGTCGACCACACTCCTCGACCGAGACACTCTCGGTCGACAAACTTCTCGACCGAGATTGACCAAAAGTAGTCGTTAGACACAGCAGTTGACAGGTGCAAATAAACGTTAATCCAGAGAGCCTGTCGGTCGACAAATCCTCGACCGACTGGGCATCTCGGTCGACAAGTCCTCGACCGAGATGGTCTCTGACAGCAACTGCAGAATTAATTAACTAGCCGTTGCTAATGCGCCTAACTTATTCCTAACGGCTAGTTAAGCACTAGGAACCCCCTAGAAGTTGTCTAGAATGTCCTTAAGCATACTTAGGCCATTCCTATAAATAGGACAAGCCATAGGACACTAGAACTTCACTTCTTACACTTGCTATACTTAAGAAAATACTTGAGCCCTCTTGTGCAATCTGTGTGAACTGAGCTTTGTGATCAATTGGCTATTTTTTCTCCCTAGCTCAAGCTCGTCCTATAGGCTAGATTTTCCTAACCCTAGCAATCACAAGTCCATCATATTGGCTAGGAAAATCCAAACGCTTGATCTAGGGAAATCAAGCCTTGAGCTACAAGGATAAGTTGTAATTTCTGTTTTCCTTTCTTGTTCCTGTTTATCTTTTGTACTCTCCTTGCTACTCCTAGGTTTGGAGGCTGCGGATTGGAGAGGGTTGACTTCTCAGGTGGAGAAGGGGACTTCTAGATACTTCAAGAAGGCTATCGCAAGGGAAGCTACTTCAGAAGGCTGGTGCAACGGGAGTTGGTGCATCTACTTCAAGGGAAGGCTGCTTCAAGGTTGGCGATTACTTCTAGGTGAAGGCTGCTTGAAGGGTTTAGGAAAAGAGATTGTATTTTATGTAAATTCCTTGAAGAGGTAATAAAATAAATTTCTTTTCAAATCCCGGTTGGGTAAGCAACCGGGTAGTGGACTGACGGCTATAGTATTTGCTATAGTTGGAACCACTCTAAACCTTGTGTCTCCTTGTCCAATACTTTCTTTGTGGATTGTTTAAGTGCAATAATTGTTAAATTTTCTATAAAACTCTATTCACCCCCCCTCTAGAGGTTTTCAGAACTTTCTCTAGGTATCACCCTGAACGAGCACACATGCTCTCATCATACCCTCTAGTATGGATCGTAACCATCAGTTAGGGGTGATAAGCGGTAATAACATCGAGTTCTTCATGCACCTACTTCCACCACATTGAAGTGAATCTTTAGATTAAACTCAAGAACTCGCATCATGATGTAGTTGAACCATCTCGTATGTCATTCAACCAGATATGTCCCTTGACAGTATTCCTTCTTTCTCATGTCATCTAGGTATGGCGATCTACTATAGCCCATATTGCATCTTGACCTTCCTTGGTCTACGGGAGACTTACCACAACATCCTCTATATCAATACAGTGGGTTACCGATGTTCGTCCTTCACCTCCTGTCATGCATGGAAACATGCCACATACAACATTATCTTAGGCATCCAAAGCACTACTATCACTTACTATCTTCATAGTATGGTGTATGGTAATCTTAAAATCATGATCTCATGTATATCATGATTTCTTAAGATTGATTCCTCAAAAACACTAAACCACTCTAGTCGGGGTTTCATCACCTTGTTTTCCAAGGAAGTGCATCTGAGGTTCTACAACCATCCTTTTATCATGATATGCCCTAAGTTGGCTAACCAAACAATCATTAACTTAATCAACCAATATTTTTACATCTGAGTGTTAGCCAAATTGATCTCTTTTTTCCAACTGAGGGTTAACCTAACAACCTCTTATAGCCTCCATCTAAACTAGGCAGCTGTATCCCATCCAGAGCATCCATTAACACTTCACATTCTTAGGTGTTAGGTAATGTTGAAGACATAAAACTCCATGTATTCCACTTATCATCTCATCTTGGACTCTAAGTCTATCCTCATCAATAAACTCTGATCTCATCCTCTTAGTTTTCAAACTCAATCTTGTATAACTCTTAGCTCATGGTTAAAACATCCTCATAAGATGACTAGCTTATTTCTCTTAGTGTTGGTAAACCATCCATGTTTTGTTCACCCCATAAGGGTATGTTATCGCTTCTGTCCTCATACCTCATAGCAACGTTCCAACTTACATCATCTTTATCCTTGGTGTATGGCACACGTACTGTCCTATCTCTCACTCTCATAATAAGAGGAAATAAGCATTTGGATGTAGTCCAAATACTAAGTTCTTCATGTTCCAAGAGTAGAGATGGTACATCCCACCTTGCCAGTACACCTTCAAATCTAAGTTGAAACGTGCAACTTATGTCTCTATATCACAATCATCTCAATATCAAGGTTACTTCCATGGAAACTAGTTTCGAACCTTCTTGGACCACCACACAATCCTTGGTCATATACTCTAGGTCTATAGGGTTCCGACACTTTTGGGGTCATCCCTCTTCCGTGATGCATCCAGAGAGTGCCCTACTCATCTTCCCTTTGGGTCCCATGAGTTCATGAAGGTGATTAATCTCCTAACCCATGGACCTGAGACAATGATAGTTGTTACCTCCCGACCCTATGGTCATGTGCAACTAGGGAATTAGGAAACTCCTACTTCCATTGGTCTTATCCCTACCTAACCCTAGGGTAGACTTAGGATTCTATTATAGTACCTGCCCAACTTAGAACCTTACCCAAGCCTTCATCATCTCTTTCTTTGCATTCATGGCTGACTTCCATCCTTTCTTAGGGGTCATGGCAACCTACCTACCTTGGTCAGGCCCCATACCGTTACCTCTATGGTAACACATCCACATGTACTTATAAATGGTTATCTATGGGTCTAAAGGTTCATTCTCTTACCATGTAATCTTCACTTAGCTTCTCAAGATCCTATGAGACCTTTTTAGGTTTCCTCAAAACTCACAAAACTGGTATACACCCTACTAAAAGGGTCCCTCTCCCAGTATGGGAGGAAACTACAACTCTTGACAACAAGGTCACAACATCCTTAGGGTTTATATTCACATGAGCATGCTTAACCCAGTAGCTTCAAAAGGCACGAGTAGACCACCTACTAAACCATGCTAGGTCATACTTGTTCTCATCCTCAACATTGAATCAAGATCATACCTTCCCATGTCATCCACTTAGCTATGAGGGGTTCATCAAACATACCTTTAAACTTAAGGGGTTCCCTCTCCTCTAACCTTGAGAATTACCATGCACACATCTATATAAACTCAAAACCCATCATGAGCATTAGGTACACAACTTCCCCTCTTAGGCCTATGTTTTCTTTCTGGGTGTCCAACTACATGCTCAACCTCTTAAACATGTATCAAGCATGTATAAGGCATGACATCCACTTCCTGTCATCCTTATATTCAAGCAACACTTCAGAGTTGAGTCCTCCTCAAGGACAATCAACAAGGTACAAGGCCTCACCACATGTTACTAAACCTCTCCATGTCTAAGGAACTCTTCTTCTCATCTATACCAAAGGTACAGAGGTACCAGCAGACTCATACTCTCTCTAGTGTTTGGTTCGTCTCATGGAAACCATGACATCATCAACCTCCAGGGATCAAGCATGAGGAAACCACAAACATCCACTTAGGTTGCATCATCCTCAACTCCCCACTTTTCCTCATATCTCGGAGTCTAGGCTTCCAACCTTCTTGAGTGGGTCCTGCTCTCTCTCTCTGGAGCTACTCCACAACCAGCCTTATTACTAAAGGTCCTCTCTCCATGAAGGTGGATCAAGCTCACAAGCATACCCCTACCTGGGTGATACCTATGTTCAAGCTTATGTTTGCTCAAGGTTATCCATAACCCTTTATGCATATCTCATAAGCTATCCCTCAACTCTCTTGGATAGGGTTTTAGCCTACTACTCACACCACTGATGTACTCTGGGTGCATGATATTCCCTACTTGCATAAGCCCATAGGGTTTCTATATGCTCTTCTCTAACCTCATCATTGAAGGAGCTATCCTTCTCTCTACCATGCACCACCATTTCCAAGGTTGGGTCACCAAAGGCACTAGGCCATCCAACCTCATATGGCTCATAACGTCTTGGGAATCCAAAAGCATGTTCACCCACATGCCTGGTCTATCATGACATCTACTCATCATGTCATCTCTCTCTCTAACCAACACTTAGGGTTAGGGTTAACATCATCCTCCGAGGATGTGCCAGGTCTCTACTTGTAATGGAGATCTCTACCTGCAAGAATAAATCTCTTTACTTATCCACCTGACAAGAAGGTATAGCCTTAGGTCTCTCCTGAGGGCATGACAAATTATGTCATACGACCTAAGCATGTATCTATTCTTTTACGCTTAATATATTAAGCTTATGTCCATGACATCTTATTTACATGCTTTTTATTAATTTGGTGGAGGATTCCTTAAACCTTATCAACCTTACCCATACCTCAAGAGGGTGAGGAAAAGAGGGAAAATCCTAATCCTTATAATCCTTAACAACATATGATTTGAGAAGGGATGAACAAGATGAGAGAGTCCTAAAGGTATCTTATTTTGAGTCAAATCCTAAGACTTTAGCCAGACAGTCACACTAATTTGGGAGTCCTTGTATTCCGGCTAGTGGTGCGGAGGAAAATCTTTCCAGCCCCCGGATGTGATCCTTTTCTAGACACCTCTGTCTTTTGAAAATTCCTCTAATAACTCCCTTGGGTTCTACAAAGTTTGTAAAATTTTATAATTATTACATATTAAATGAGGAACCTACGCTTTGATACCAATTGTAACGACCCCTCCTCCCAGTAACCCCCAATTAAGGGAGACCAAGAGGTCAGAGCCATTAACCCAATTAACAGGATCAAAGGTTCGACAAATAATCAATAACAATTATCAAATTCTACCAAACTATACTGAAATGCTGTAATAAAATAAAACTTTGCATACCTTTTTAAAAAATTTGGATATCTACTTCTATCCACATCTAGAGTATATTCTAACTAATCCTCCTTTGTACTTTAACTCTTATTTAATTCCACATATGCCACTTTACAGTTTGTCCTTTTCAATCTTGTACCTAAAACACTGACAAACAAAATGTCGGTCAGCATATCAAAATATGCCGGTATGTGGGGACAACCAAAATTTTGCAAATATGGCTAACAATCTAAATAACGCAATCAAGTTAATTAACAAGCAAAATTACACTTTCAATGTGACATTCTCCACCGCTTTTGCCCTAACCCTGGCATATCCACCTTAGGGTTTCTCTTTTGCCATTAACTTAAGGCCACCTTCTCAATCCTGAGCTTGGTGCCTGGGGTCACCTCTCATGGTGCCCAATAGTCATGAAATATAGACCACATTCTCATTCCCGAGCTTGGTGTCTGGGGTCACCTCTCATGGTGCCCATTGGTCTTCCCTCTTGGGTTTGACCTTTATGCATCATTCATCAGGGTGGCATGTAGGTGCGAGAATACACATTTATTTATAATTGTGATAACCATAGTGACTTTATAATTGCAATATGAACATCCAAATTGTTTAGTTGCAGTCAATGGAATTAACCATCTGGGAAACCTTCAGGAAACTAATGTGATTAATCATAATTAACCACATACCTGTCAAGTTGACTTGATTATAGAAATAATTCATCCAATTAAGAAACCAAGCAAACACACACCAAGTTGATCCTGAAATAGGCATCCGATTTCTTATTATTAATCATGCCATCAAAATCTATTATACCTAGCTCACTTCCTAGGGTTTCTAGTCCAATTTTAGGGTTTCCATTACAATTAATCACAAACCCAAATTATCTCATCTATTCTTCATGAAAGTTATTAAGGTTACCTTTTAACAACATATAACCGTAATTCAGCACAATTAACCATCAATTAAGTCCATTAAGCCTCTTTTACATTTAAAGCTACCATTTTTATCCTTTTAATCCATGACAAGATCATTATGCCCATTTATCATCTTCGGTTCCTTCTAGATTAACAACTCATAGTCCATTACGATCTAATTCACATATGAACTCATTAATTCCACCTTTATCCATTACAAAACCCTAATTTCCATATTAAGGGTATTTATTCACCATTAGGAACCTTAATACTCAAAATAGCTTAGAATTATCATATCTTAGATTTATTCATGATTTTGAATAATTAAAGCTATTAAAAGTCACCAAAAACTAATATTTGGGTGTCAAGGCCCATTAAAGCATATTCATGCACACGAAACTCTAAATTAAACTAATTATGTGCAAAGTTCATCCTTTTTGATATTAATGTACCTTTTTACAATTAACATATTAATATAAACTTTTATCATCCATTAAACCCTACTAAACACATTAATCATCTCAAAATAGGGTTTCTTAATCTCTAATTCATTAAAGTTGATAACTTACACTACTTTTCGAATAGAAAGATGATTTAACTCTAAAACCATTTTTATTGAATTCCTCTCATTTTTTTGAGCAATTTTCATATTTTATGCGTATCCATCCAAGCTACCGATATTTAAATATGATTTTTGCGATAAAATCTTACTTGGACCAATCAGAAGCTACCACGTAGTGCTTGGTGGGTTAGAAAACATAACGATTTGATGAAAGTACCCTCAGTTAAGTTGTTGGCGCTTCATACCCCGGAGGGGTAAAATGGTCCAACACCACCCCTTCCCCTTCTTCCTCGTGAAAACCTAAGGCTGCCGCCCTAGCACCCCCCCCCCCCCCCCCCCCCCCGCCCCCCGCCGCAGTCAACCAAGCTGTAAAGAATGTTCGAGACGGCCAGTTCCAAGAGTGTCCAGCTTGTGCTTCCTATGAGTTGAAAATCCTCCTATAGGCATTGTGAAAGGATGAGAGCAAGGGGATGGTGGTTGATCACTCTTCGGTTGTAGTGGGAGCGTCATGCTTCCATCAAGACCACCAAAGGAACCTTCGTTGCTCTAGGGATAGATCCCTACTTTCGATTAGGGTTTGCACAAGGAGGAGAGCGTGGGATCTCTCTCTCTCTCTCTTGGATTCGAATCAGGGCTCTACCCTATATATAGGGGAGGGTATTCACACCCCAAGATGTGCATACACAAGGACTCAAGTCCTTTTCCCAAAAGGAAACATATTTTCCTTATATATGAAGCAACTTATCTCTCTTCATATCCCTTTGAAAATACTTTGTTCTTTAGATAATAGGAATTCGAAATTCCTATCACTTATTCTCTTTATTGATTGACTTTTATCCCATTGGCACGAAATTATATTTTCATTTAATAGAAAATACTTCATTTTTAGCAATGCTACAAAATTCATTCATTATCTTGTTTATTTCTTATCAAAATATCTCTTTTTCAGGATTTCTCATTTTCTTTCTTTTTATTTTCCTCATTGGCATTCCATTTAACATTAGGAATCCTTTGGATACGAAAATACACCAAGGATAACTCAATTATACCTCTTTCCACTTATTTTCCACATTTTATCATTGTTTTCAATTTCTTTCTTATTAAATAAATATTTAATTGTTCTTTTCTTTTCTTATTGCTTTCTCTTTGCAACTTTGGACTCCTTGGAACCCAAGGAACCCAAGAGGCATGAAATCCCACTTTGGATTATATTCCATTGCCTTCTAGAGGTTTCTACACCTTTCTTTTCTCCATTTTCTTATTTACTCAATTAATGGAGTTTCTTTTATCCTTTCCTTGTTATTGGGCCCAATAGCCAATAAAGCCCACAAAACAACCATCAAGGATATTGTAAAAAAATTTCATTTATTCAAAACAAATTATATCATTGTTTGTTCAAATGTCTTTAATATAAGAAATTACATTTCTCACCAAATGAACCCAAAATTTGGGGTTGTAATAATATTATTCCCTCTATTCTTACCATTTCTTTTCCACTTGTTGTCACCCCATACACATCTCATCTTTTAGATTGAGAAACCAATTTCCAAAACAATAGTTCATGTTAATCAATTTGCAGACCAAGTCCTATTACTCTTGGGTGTTTTTCTAAAAGGGTAATATGTAGAATAATGACCAATTTCATTGCAACGATTACTTGATCTCATAGCCTTGGAGCTAGAGGATTCTTCATTGAAAATTTAAGGTCTTTTGTCCTTCTTGATCCTTTGGCTACATGAAGTCCAATACCATCTCTACCCATTTGTATTATGATCAAAGATTTGATTAAGATTCTTTTTATCATCTAATAATCTTTGCATAGAGGATCTCAAACTATGATTGTCATGCATAAGAGAAGTAATACTAGAAGACAATTTATTGATATCATCTCGACCATACAAAAGGTTAGTTTCTAAGCAAAGAGCTTTGGTCATATAAGAATCTTTATCAATATGAAGGGAACCAACATTATTCTCTCCACTAGTAGAACTACAACAAGATTCAAGGACATTGATTTTAGCAAGCAAGGAAGCATTTAATTTTCAAGAAAATCAATCTTAAAAAGATAAATACTATTTACAAATTATATTCCTTCAAACACAAAATATTTGTCATGATTTTCAATTCTAAGAGCATCAACATCAAGCATGAGAGAATTCACAATTTTACTATGCTCTCATTACAACTAGGCATAAGAATTTGAGCTTCTAGAAATCTAAACTTATCAAGAAAATTAGCATTTTCAAGTTTAAGAGTCTACTTGACTAAGATAAGAATTGTTTTCATCTTGCAAGAAAATTTGATCATGTTCAAGATCATCTTTTTCTCTATAAAAGTTATCAACTATCTTAGCAAGATTTTTTTATGCTTATTAGAGTTCAAAATGCATGAGTAGTATGAATAATGACAATTAAGGATTCTTTATCCAAATAGTTTAGATTTACTGCATTTGAATCTTCATTTGCACTTGACATGAGAGAAAAATGGCATTCTCCATCTTTACTAGATCTTGAGCTAGATCCGCCACTAGAGTCTTCACTTGAACTAGAGTTGAAGGAGTCATAAAGCTTTTGTGACATTTCTCCTTCTTCTTGCACTTTTCTTCCCTTATCTTGTGATGATGGGTCTTTTTTCCTTATGGAGAATCTTCTTTGAAGTCCTTTGTTTCCATATTTTAAGCACCAGGTGGAGGAGGAGGACTTTCCTTTATAGAACTTACCCTTCAATTTGATCTTTTATTTCAGCCGTATCCATTCTCTTGATCTCTTTTTCTTCTTCTTTATCTTCTTCCTCTTGCTTGTCAAGTGTAACTTCATGGGCATGTAGATTTTCTATGAGATCCTTAATGGGAATTTCACCAAGGCTCTTGTTTTCTTCAATGGAGGTCATCTTGGAAAGCCACCTCTTGGGAAGAGATCTATGGATCTTGGTGTTGATTTCTCCTCAAGCCATAGGATGACTTAGGATGACATGATCATTTACAATGGTGTTCAGCCTTGAGTGGATATCTGCCACCCTTTCCTTCTTTTCCATCTTCAAGTTTTCAAGAAGCCTTTTGAGCATGTAGACTCTTCTTTCCTTCACTTGCTTTGTCCCCTCATAAGTGACACATAGCTTTCTCCATATCTCATAGGATGTTTAACATGAAGAAATCCAATTGAACTGAGAGGGAGAAATAGAGGCATAAAGAATGTTGATGCCCCTTGAATTCAAGGTTGCTTTCTTCAAAGTAGCCTCATCCCATTATTCTATCTATGTCTCTGGTAGCTTTTATGGAAGGTTCACCATTATCCATAGCTCAAGACTTGATCCTTGGATGTATGATTGTAATCTACTCTTCCAATAGAGGAAGTTTCTCCCATCTAAGATCGGAATGTTGATGAGGTATCTCCCTCCATGTAATCACCCATCTTTACCTACTTGTAGAAGTATTACTTGAATATGACCTACTCTAATGCCAAATGTTGGATCGAATGATGGACTCTAATAGGGAGTTGAATAGAGCTAAAACACTTTAACCAAATTCATTAGGCCTTTAAATTACTTGAAGATATGAGATTTCGAATATGGAATTTGAGTGAAGCTAAACATACATACCAAGGATAAGAGATATTGAATAAGATCAAGAATAAGCTATTTATAGTGGTTCCAAACTCCAAACTAGGACAATGTACATCCACTACCTAGAGAGGTCAACATATATGATTTTACAAGCATCTCACTCCTTGTATTCAATTATAAGAGTTATAACACATGACCTTCCTTTTCTGGGACAAGGATACCCAACCTTCCCTTTGAGGACAAGGGAGCCAATAATCTCAC
Source organism: Alisma plantago-aquatica (assembly GCA_963693085.1). Taxonomy (NCBI): domain Eukaryota; kingdom Viridiplantae; phylum Streptophyta; class Magnoliopsida; order Alismatales; family Alismataceae; genus Alisma; species Alisma plantago-aquatica. Next base: position 521,854,253 of record OY856413.1, on the reverse strand, counting down.
AAAGGACTTACCCATTTATGACCAAGAGCCTTCAACCTCACCAAGGACTTACCCACCTTTGCAATGAGTTTTCCACCTTCACCAAGGACACCCACTCTTGCAGTAAGTATTATGCCTTGAAGGAATTACACATTCTTGACTTGATCTTCTACCTGTGAGTTCACCTTCACCAAGGAGAATCTTTTACCAAGGGAGTTCTTCCCTTCTTTTTCCCAACCTCTCTTACCCAAGAGAGGGAACATTGATCTTCATGGTAGAAAGAGAGATTGGGAGGTGGAAGAAGTGAGAGAATCATAAGATTTACTTGTAGGAGTATCTCTCTTACAAATCTCCTACTCACGCTAATGGATATAGCAAGTGATTAAGCTTAGGAGTGGAAGGAGCTTCTTAGAGTCACTCAACTATAATATAGGGACCTTCATATTTCTTGTCTAACCATGGGATATAACCCAAGGGGTCCTATTTATAGTTGAGGATGCCTACTAGCCAATACAAGCACTTAAGGACGTACTCTAGCTGTTTGAGGTGTTGCAACAAATATTTTTTGCGTTTTGCAACATTCCAACTGTTAAAAGAAACTTTTTCTGTACATTCTGTACAATGCGGTCAATTGAGTTTAATTTTAGGAAACTCAACCAATAGCACTATGCGACAAATCGAATTTGAGTTGGTGGTTGAGTTTATCCGGGATGAGACTCATTCAACGACTTAAATTTGGTTTTCTTGTACATGGGTGTCGGTCGAGTTTGTCCTGGTGAAACTTGGTTGACCCTGGAGGTTCCCAAACTCCATCAAGGGTGGCAGTCGAGTTTATCCTAGATGAAACTTGGCCAAAAAAATTCCATGTGATGAATTTATGAATTTTGAAAATTGCCATTAAAGTGCTTAAATATTTTATTTAAGTGCTCTTGATTTTTTCTAAGCTTTATTACAAGTCATACAATCATTACAAGTGATTTACACCATGATTCCAATTGATTTGAGCCATATTTCATACATGTGCACTAGTTTTTATTTTAACTTGTCTTTCTCCAAGTTAGGATGCCCAAGTTAGGGCATTTGGAGTGTGTCTATACCTAATCTAAAATCACTCAAGTAGAATATTTAGACACAAATAAGTGGAATGGTTAGTCATCATGAAAACAAGGGGTTTAGTCAATTAGACTTTGACAGATATTTAGACTTTGAGTCTAAAACCTCTACATAGTCCACACATACCACCAAGAACTCCATGTCACACTTCCACAGCCGATGGGAAGGAGTTGTCTTTCCATTGTCAATGTTCTAGTGTCGACTTCCTTTCTCCTTAGAATGCATTGACTTCCTTTCCCATTGTTGTATCTCTCTCTCTCTTTCTTGGGTAAGAATTCTCAGGCTCACATGTTACCACAATGTTGGGAAAATGTGTGTCTAGATCCTTGTCCACCCCTCCTTATATACGAGTGGATGGGGTAGATTTTCTAAAACCTAGGAGATATGATAATACAAATCTCATGATTTGATGGTTGCTACATCTAGCTAGTCAGTCGACTAGCCTAGCCAATCAATCCTTTGCACTATCCTGTCATTCGATTGACATGTGGTCGGTAGTGAAATAACTTTGGTTTGTAATGTGATGATCATTGCACATTGTTACACATGTCGTTAATCATTTGACCCAGTCAAACTGGTCATTTTTCATGCAATCAATCGATTGGGACACTCAAATTAGTTGATTGAGTAATTTAACCATCTGTTAGGAACAATGCCTAGTCATTTGGTTGGACACTTCAACCATTTGACTGGATGGTTCCATCAGATAGTATCAAATTGTATTTAGTCAGTCGATTAGACATCTAGTCAATCGACTCGCACACCAGTCAGTCTACTAGACATCCCATTCAGTTGACTCGTGGCCAGTTTCACTTAAGTGGATTACATAAGAACTTTTAGTAACCATGTTAAATATTTATCCATGAGTAAATTCCTATTACAAGTGCATCCTATTTGTTTATCTGTGTAGGTCCTATATTTTATGGAAGTGAATGTCCATAACCAGATTATGACATCACTAGCAATGAGTGGTATCTAGAAGTACATCATTGCTACCCAAGTAAAATTGGACTGTTAGAGTACAACTTCAACATACAATCTATGATCAGTGTTACCATGATTGTATAGTTCCATTTTCTCTAATACCCAAATTAAATATGAGGCACAGAATCATCATCCTCCGATCATTCAATCTATGTTCTTTGACATGGAGAAAACTATATGAGATGCATGTAATCTCACATATCACATATTGACTCACATGATTACGACCATGCATTTCTTAGTCTATCTAATCAAGTGGCCAGGATATCAACTCCTGTAGGAGGGACAAATCCCATCTGCAACACTCACAACCAATCCCCATGTGTCACAACATACCCGAGCACCACCTTTATGGCAACCCTCATTCAAGGTCATGTTGGATAGTGTCATAGTTCATAGAATGGCATGTGATGAGTGTATTGACTTCAAGTATAAGAATCAAAATTACCAACGTTACTTTGAGAGCTAATTATGACTATGATTACATGGTTTCCAAGTATCACTCTCAAGGTGGGTCTTCCTAGCACACTATTCTTTAACATGTGACTTTAGACAAGAAACTTTCTATCTATATATATATATATATATCTTAATTCTTAAGACATAGGATGGTTCGCCTAAATTCTTCATAGATAAGGTATTTCCATTAAGGTGTTTTCCATTTATAGAGTAGGAATGTTATTCCCCATCATCATGTTGAATATAATTATGCTCCCCCTAACCTTCTTGTAAACACATATTTCATCTTCATCTTGAATAAAGTCATACTCATTGATTACCTCGTCTATGCAAAGATTTCGGCTCTGAGATGCTTGCTTCAACCCATAGATTGAATGTTCCAGTCTAAATACAATGGAAAGAATGATTCTGAAGGGGTTAGCCATGGCAACTGGTGAAAAAATTTCACACTGTTCAACACCTTGAACTTGTTTAAAATCTTTTGCAAATAATCAACTTTCCATGTGGGTCTTCTTCTTAAAGACACTTTTGCACCCTTTGGGTTTTGCCCCTTCAGATGGATCCATAAAGGTCCATACCTTGTTGGTTACATGGAGTCCATCTTGGATCTATAGGACTCAAGCCATTTTTCGTACTCTGGTCCCTAAATATCTCTTTGGTAGGTTTTTGTCTCATCATAAATGACCAACTCATCACCTTCTTGAGTCACAGGATATTTACATCTTTCAGGATCAAGGAGTGTCCAACTAGATCTATGAGGTTCATGTGTTACTTGAGGAACTTGAGATTTCACAACAATTTGTGACTCTCCATATTTGATTTGTACCTCTATAAGTTCAATGTTTTCTTTTCAATCATGAACTTTTTGAGTTCTACGTTTCTCCCACTATATCCTTTGGAAATAAATTCCTCTGCTAGGAATACAACCATCATGGAAACAAACATTTTATTGTAAGATGGAATATAAAAGTAGCATCCTTTAGTTTCATTAGGATACCAACTAAATAACATTTATCTAATTTGGAATCAAGATTTTTAAGAAACATTTTATCACATAAGCTGCACATTCCCAAATATGCATTAAAAACATATTCAGATACTTTCCATGCCATATCTCATATGGTGTCTTTTTGAACCAATTTAGATGGTAAACAGTCTATTGTAAATGTGATGGTTTGTAAAGCATGTCCACAAAAGAAAATCAAAAGATCAGCTAGACGTATCAATGACCACACCATATCTAACATGGTATGATTCCTTTCTTTCTAATACATCATTATGTTTCAGATGGATCCATTGTGCTACTATATCACAACCTTACAGAAGGTCCTCAAATGTTAAATATTCTTCACATCAATCATATCCAAGTGTTTTAATAGTAGTAACCAACCTTAAAATTTGTTCTAAAAGGCCCACACATGTCTGTATGTATGAGTCCCACTTGATCATTCACTTTCCCACTATTTCTAGTGATTGGTGCTTTTGTCTTTTTTCCCAATAAACAAGACTTACATGTCTCTATTGGTTCAAAATCAAAAGTGTCTAGATAACCATATTTATCGAATCTTAGAGATGTGTTTCTCATTTATGTGCACTAGACGAAAATGGTATAAGTATTTTTCATTTGAATCATCAAGTGTTGTAATATTTACATTATATACACTTGAATATAGAACTAATGAGTATAGACTATGAGACATTGGGAAACTACCACAAAATATCTTACCTTTGAAATAAACATCAACCTTCCATTATATGAAATTAGAATCCATTATTGTCCAAACAAGATACAAAGATGATGTTTAATGGCAGATATGTAACAACAATTAACTAATTCTATTACAAGAACATTTGGGCTAAGATAAATAGCATATTCCAAGACAATGGAAGCAACTCTAGCTTCACCCAATTCCACCTTATCTTGCTTACTTCTTCTCACATCTTTCCCATCATAGTATGTCTGAGATCCTCATATAACATCAAATACCAAAATGATTAAGTAAACATATTTATCTCAATAATGTATATACAAAAAGTGAAGATCACTATATCCATCTTTTTCTTCTTGAGCTCTTCTACATAAAGCGTATAGTTCCTCTTCTAGTGTCTAGGCTGGTGATAGTGGTGACACCTCCCTTCCTTATTCACTCCTCCCTTTTCTTTAAGTGTGTAAAACTAGGGTTTTTGGTTGGCTTTAGAACTCTTCTTGGCCTTGAATTTTCCCTTGGAGTTTTCCTTTCCTTTGCAGATCATCATCATCATAGATCTAGGATTGTGCTTCTTCATTTGTAATTTTGCAGTTCTCAACATACCAATTAACTCAAACAATTGTTTATTAAAAGTGTTCATGTTTTACTTTATGTAAAATTGACTATAAGATTTAGGAAACAATTTTAGAATCACATTCATGTCCATCTCTTGGCCTAAGGAAAATCCTAGTTTTGCTAGGTTCTCCATATATGTGACATCTCGCTATCACACAGACAACGAGATGTCACACGAAAATGTGCGGAACTACCATAAACCACATATTACAAAAAACACATGTTAATTAAAATTGATTGCGGAAAGAATATGAAAAGAGAAACATTACATCCAGATCCTACAAGGAAACATGTTATATAATTATTACAAGCCTTCATACCACTTACAGAAACCAGCTTCTTTGCCATCACATGAGTTCATCACCTTTTTATATGTGCATATCATGCTACGTAAGGCTAACAACAGGATATAACAAATGTACAACAGCTATACATCATGAAACTTCGACAAAACACCTTCGAGGACCTGAGAGTATAGGGATGACTCTAGGACTCTACTACAAATCCACCAAAACAACAACATGTCCATCTCTTGCCTTCTACTGTTCTTCCTCTTACTACTCGGTCGCAATCTTGCGGCCACCACCACATCTAACGCGATCACCTAAAAAGGTTGTAAACCAGTGGGGTGAGACACATAGTCCCAGCGAGAAACATAACTCCCCGCCGAAACTATAATACCTCAGAAGGTTTAAAGAAGATAAAGCAGATAGCTGGTAAAGACATATAATAAGAGAAGCATACTGGGAAAGACTATTATTACCATCAATCTCACCAAGATATTCATGAGGCCTATATCCAAATCTTCCTTATGGAACATGATTGACAAGATAAGCTTTATGAGAACTTATCACAAGATATCAAGATCATACAAGTAATTGTAAGAGATAACTGGTTCATCCACATAAGCAAGTCCTCAACCAATGTTCCATGTTTTGCTCTAAGTAGTATATACTATTCGTCTGGATTACATTTTATTATGCCATAAGGAAGTAAGACATACCACTCAAATCCAACCATCGATTGTGTAGCACAAACCGGTTCCATACAAGGTCAATGGAAGAGGCGGACTCCACGACCTCACCACCTTGTGTTTAGTGCACGAGTGCTCAACAAGCAGGACCACAGTCTCATGCTTAGGTGGTCGCAGCCACAAGGTCAGCTCCGCAAGCTACCCATATCTCTAGCTCACATTGACACAAGTTCTAGTATACTTTTGAGCCACATGCCTAATCATCATGCTCTTGAGCTATGAACGCATTCATGCTCTAACTCATTGAGTCATGGGCTTGTTCACCATTCTCTTTACCATACAGAGTCTACAACCGCAATTGTACTCTAATCCTCCTATTTTTGGCTAGGCAAAACCCCGCATATTCAACAATATGCGCTCCAGGTAATCCCGCAGGATAAACCTGTTTCACCATCACCAAATTATGACGATGATGGATCTATGGCCAGGGCAAACTACATGATATGTTCCACTGTAATTAATTTGTTTATTTTAAGTGAGTTGTTGAGGCAACCAAGTTATACAACATCGAGTTACATTATCATTGGCACTATCATGGGATCTCAATCCCTACTCACAGATTGCTACTGCCTCTCCAGGGATCATCATCCTGCATCAACATCTTGGGATAGCAATTCCTTATCTCGTCATTAGAGGATAACACCTCAACTAGGCACTCAACCTTTATCAGGTCCTCATACCTATCTCATCATACTGGTGATGCATGTTATCTCATCAACAAGCATTATTATCATTTAGTGTTATTCAAAGCACATATACCTCATAGCTCTTACCTGCCTATGAATCTATTTAATATACCTACATGGTTAGTATACATATCAAGAGAGATAACTTAAATCACTGAACATAGATCTTTATGATTATCATGCTATCATGTTTGGAACAACATCCATGATTATATGAAGCATAAGTTGTATCAATCATATTATTGTTATCAAACCATGAACATACACTATTCCCTATTCTTGTGAACATAACCATGTATCTTATCATCTTATGTAGCAACATCTTAGATTCCCAACATACCCCGATTTACAACCTATCATCAAATCCCATTACTAACATAGATGAGGGTTCAAGGTGATTAATCCATTTATTAGGATTTCCGGCTTAAACATAACCTTCACCAAAGATTCCAACTTCCCTCACTATATGTGTGGCGAGTAGCTCCACCCTTACCAAAAGAAAAGAGGGCAAGATTTTATCCCTCATAGCCTATCGACTAGGGTTTCCAAACCCTAAAACACTTATGTCACCATATCGGCCATCAACACTTCACCCTATCATGTACTAGAGAGAAACCAACACTGAGTTGTGTCATGCAACTTGGACTAAAGGTGTGTATCGTACACAAGTAGCTAGGGTATCATAACTTATCCTATTGACCAAGAACCCTATTGTTTACTAGGGTTAGAGTTTCTATTGGCCAACCCTCACAACAAGGATCATATTGACTAGGATCATGGCGCCCAAGACACCCTATCGCCCAACAATCAAACCATATCGTCCAAGGGACCTTAATGTCAGCCAAGGCACTCTATCACCCAAAGCATCATGTCATCCATGGGCAAGGTGGCCACTAAGGCATCTTATCTGCTAACTCAACTTAGGGTGTGTCGTGCATACAAAAACCCCAAGCCCGACACAAGGTTTACCCATCTTACTAAAATCATTCAAGGATGAGGCTAGGGTGTCGCCCACCTATAACAAACAATACTAAGGCACCAAAAGAAAGCATATCATGCAACTAGGTCAAGCACCTTATATAGGGCACCACTAAGGAACCTATTAGGGTTTCACCATTCAAACACCAGATCGGGCAACTCATGACCAAGCCATGTCACCCAAAATAGAGATAACTTACCAGCCACCATGTTGACCAAGGGGACATCCAAAGCAAGGGATCATCTCGGCCAAAGCATATCGTCCAAGGATACTTACAAGGTGAAAAGGGGTCATATCAGGCACAAAGCCAATAGGGCTCAACTGAACATATCGGCCAAGCTAAAACCCAAAAAAGGGTGTATTGTGCAAGGGCTCAAGAACCTCATCAAGATGGTCATCTTCAACCTCAAACTGATTAGCAACAAACCCTAATTGATCAAGATAGTTGGCTCACCTCTCAACAACCAAGTGAGAGGGGTTTTGCACAACCTCCATCACAAATTAGGCAACATGATGGATCATCTCCATATCGGTCAAGATCCCAACCTCTACTAGGTCAACATCCCACCAAGGCTCATCTCTCAAATCCATGGTAACAGAAGGGTATCGCCCAAGCAACTAGAGTATAGACTCACCTCTCAACACTCAAGTGAGAGGGGTTTTGCCTACACCACTAGAGCTCAAACTCACTTCTCAAAACCAAGGAGAGAAAGGGGTATTGCCCCAAAGGAAACCCTAATCTATGGGTCCAGCCAAATAGGACCAAAGGTACACAACAAACAACAACATCATCAACAACATGATCACTATATCCACAAGATTAAAGGTACATGCTAGAGCAAGAAACATATCTAACAACATGCATGGCGGATTATGATCATATATGAACATAAAACATAAAAGAAGGTAGTATAGTTAGGGTTAGAAGTTATGTAACCCGCCTTAAGCAAGCTCCTCAAGCTCCAAAGCTCCAAGCTTTGAACTCCTAGCTCCAATGTACACCACCTTCGGCCACCTCAAGGAAAGGAACAAAGCTCATAACCACCATGGATGGAGAGAAAGCAAGAAGGAGAAGGAGATGCTAAGGGGAGAGAGAAGATGTTTACCAAGGAAGCTAGACTCACCTATGGTTCATCCACCAAGCTAGAGGAAGAAGAACAAAACTCCTTCAAAGGGATCGGCCACTGAGCACACCAAGGGAAGGTGTATCATGCACCAAGGAAGAGGGAGGCAACAAAGAACTAAAGGGATCCTAAGCAAGTGAAAGGGAAGGTATATATAGAAGAGGATGAAGGGGGAACCAAGGCAAGGTGTCGTCCCACTTAGGGACACTTGTCCATGGGAAATTCCACCTTCTCATCTTGACACATCCACATGTCTGAGGCATTTTCCACATGCAAGCATCAAGAACTAAGTTTCCACAAGGGGGTGACACAAATGATGCTAAGAGTCAAAGATGGTCATAGGTCGATACATCCTCTTGGGCGATACACTCATGCCCGATACAAACCATGGTCGACACACACTAGGCTGAGACAAGCACCGAAACACTCCCTTGCCTGATACAAGGTCCACCAAGGAAAGGAAAAGCCCAAACAAGGCAAAACAAGGACCAAGGCTACTCAAGAAATAAGCCCAACCCATCCTCTCCACTCTAGAGCATGCAAGGAGAGAGAGAAACACCTCTCAAGGTGACAAACTTGCTCATCAACCCTAAACATGGGTTATTTGCAAGTAGCACCTCCAACTCTCAATAAAGCACAAACAAACCCTAATCACCACTTGAGGTGATTAGCAAGCAACTAAACACCAGGGTTAGGCAAAGAAAATAGGATAGGCCCAAAATGGAGATCAGGGTCCTTACAAGCCATAAACCTCTACAAAGGGATTTCGTCCCTGCAATCTAAAGAGAAAAGTGAGGGATACTTCCTCCTCATCTCTTCCTCAAGCTCCCACGTGGCTTCCTCAACACCACGATGATGCCAAAGAACTTTCACAAGAACCAGGTCTTTCCTTTTTAACTTCTTTACTCTTCTGTCAAGGATCGTCATTAGACCTTCCTCGTAGGTCACATCTTCATCAAGCTCAACCTCAACTGGTTGTATCACTATCCCTGTGTCTCGATGACTTTTCTTCAACATGCTGACATGGAACACCGGATGTAACCTATGCAACTCTGGCGGCAGCTCTAACTTATAAACTACCTTGCCAACACGTGCTAATACCGGGTATGGCCCCATATACCTGGGTGCCAGTTTGCCTTTCCGGCCAAACCTCAACATGCCTTTCCAAGGTGAGACCTTCAGATACACTTTGTCTCCCACCTAGAACTCTAAAGGTCGTCGACGATTATCTGCGTATGACTTATGTCTGTCTTGTGCTGCTTTCAACTTTTGTTGTATCACTCTGATCTTCTCTGTTGTGTGTTGCACTAACTCATGACCCAAAAGTTGATCCTCACCAGACTCATACCAACATAGAGGAGATCTGTACTGCCTGCCATATAGAGCCTCATAAGGAGCCATGTCGTTGCTCCGCTGGTAACTATCGTTGTAGGAGAACTCCATGAAATTGATATGTTCATCCCAACTGCCTAAGAACTGCAAAACACAAGCTCGGAGAAGATCCTCTAAAGTCTAAATAGTCCTTTCAGATTGCCCATCTGTCTGCGGGTGGAAAGTAGTACTGAACCTCAACTACGTTCCCAATCTACAACTGAGTCCACCTTCTTTGGGTCTACTCTGACTCCTTCTACAGATATCACATGACCCAAGAAAGTCACTTCTTTCAATCAAAACTCGCACTTACTGAACTTGGCATACAACTGGTGTTGGAGAAAAAGAGTCAACGCTTGTCGAAGATGTTGTGCATGTTCTTGACTGTCCCGACTATAGATCAAGATGTCATCTATAAAAACTACAACAAATTGATCTAGAAACGGACAGAACACCCTGTTCATTAGATCCATGAAAGTAGCAGGTGCATTGGTTAGCCCAAACGGCATAACCACAAACTCAAAGTGACCATACCTCATCCTAAAAGTTGACTTTGTTATATCCTCATCCTTAATTCTTAATTGATGATATCTAGACCGTAGATCGATTTTTGAGAACATTGTAGTGCCACACAACTGATCAAACAGATCGTCAATCCTCGGCAATAGGTACTTGTTCTTGATTGTAACTTTGTTCAACTGTAGGTAATCTATGCACAAACACATCGATCCATCCTTCTTCTTTACGAACAGGACTAGAGCACCCCACGATGATGTGCTTGGCCTGATGAAACCTTTATCCAAAAACTCCTATAACTGCTTCTTCAGCTCTGCCAACTTGGCTGGAGCCATCCTGTACGGTGTCTGAGCAACTGGTTGTGTTCCTGGGACCAGATTGATCTCAAAGTCAATCTCTTAAGGTGGGGGGACACTGAATAACTCATCAGGAAACACACCAGCAAACAATCGGACAACAGACACCTCCTCAAGACTAGGATCTTTTGCCTTGGTATCCACAACATGAGCTAGGAATGCCTTACATCCTTGCCGCAACCACTTTTTTGCCACTATTGCTAATACTAAACACGTCGAAAGAATCTTCCTATCTCCTTAGAAGATCCACTTCTTACCACTGTCATCAACATGACTTCATCAACTCTAGAAAGAGAAAACCCTAGATTGTCATCTTCTCCACCTTCTCCATCCAAAACCTAGATCTCTCTCTGGAATTTCATTTCTATGGATTGAATAATGACTATGAGATATCCTAGTGTATTAGATTGATCATATAAAAAATTGAGGTGCTTGGGTCAATTGCAAATTGACCCTTCACTATACTTTCTTTTATTTCAATAGAATTTCAGTCATAATAATGTTACTATAAATTGTCTACTGAATACGTCTAAACTCCTCCAAAAATTATGAAAATTGAGCATGGTGTATGAAATGTAATTTTAGAGCTCCAAAAACATTTAGATCATTCTGAGCTACCAATAAATAATTAAAAATCAAACTCTAGAATGGTTAATATCAGTCTGCAACATGGTCGGTCGAAGTGTAGTTTGACTGAGAACCTCATTCAAAGAACATCCAAATTTTCTAAAATTTTGCACTAACATTCATGATTGAGTTATCCATATCATTGATCAGTTCATGATAGAGATTGATGATATTTTATTGATTGCAAATTTCTAAGATCTTCTAATAACTTGGGATCATAACTTTCTCTATTTCATGCTCCCTCCTTCTTCTCCTTCCACATGTCTTTTTTCCTCTGTGTTGGCCATCCATCCCCTATAGAATGGGAGGAGACCTCCTCCCCACCTCTGTTCAGATCATTTTTTGGATTGCTTCTATTTACTAGAGATGTTAACCCCTAGAGACGGTAGGTAGATGTATGTATGTATGTATATATCGGAATTTGGTAAATTTTATTCCAAAACCCCAATGAATTTGGGACAAAGTACATAGTATGTATGTATATATGTATGTATGTATGTGTGTATGTATGTATGTATGTATGTATGTATGTATGTATGTATGTATGTATGTATATAAAAAATATGAAAAATTATTTGCCACATTGTTTTCCTAGTCACATTCTATATACATGTACTATCAAAACCCTAATTTTTTCTGACTAGGGTTTACACTCTTCAAACCCTATTTATTCAATTAGAAGCATGCTTAGAGTTCCTCATTACATTTACAACATCATAAATAAGATACCATCATTAATAAATTTTAAGTGATGATCTACCTAATTAAGCATATGTAAACCCTAATTTACCAATTAAGCTCAGTCGTGGTCATAACAATTCTCCCCCCTTAAAAGATGTTGTCTCTGAAAAAAAATACACAACAAAAAGTACTTTTAAGATTTCTATTGTCTCTCTTAGGGCAATTTATCCTGAAATGCCCAACCTGTACACAAAGATGACATGATTGGTCTCTTCGTTGTGGCCTAGACGGCCCTGTCACTACCATTGAAGCTGTACTGTGGGCTTTAGATGGAGAAAATCCATGCCCTCTTCCCTTACTCAGAGACCACTGTGACAGCACATTGGAACCTTGTATCACCAAAGGTGTTGAAAACCTTGGCTTCTTGAAGCCATCAAACCTCTATCTCAGGAACTGAGCAGGCCATTTCTTGGTCATGGACTCCCTTTTCTCCCTGATAGACCATTCAATCCTGTATATGGACTCCACAAATGTGGCAAACCACTACCGATTTTCCAAAGCAGTAGGTGTTGATAGCTCCACACTCAAACCCTTCTCAAACCGTCTAATTCTCTTGTCATCTGTTGTTGCCATGTGAGGACAAAACCTCAGTAGGTCCATATACTTAGCTTCATACTCAGTGACACTCATCTGTCCTTGGTGCAGACGCTCGAACTGGTTGATCTTCTCATCTAGATACGTCTTTGGGAAGTATCGGCTGACGAACTCCCGTTGGAAAACCTCCCAACAGATCACCTCACCGGGTCACTTCTCTTCCTCGATGGCCCACCAGTGGCCAGCACTACCTTTCAGAAGGTAGACATCGTGCTTTACTTTGTCTACTTCTAGAATATCAAGGATCTGGAAGGCCTTCTCAAGACCTGTCAGCCACAGATCTGCATCCGCTGGATCATCCGTCCCTAGCAAAATCCGAAGCTCCGACTCGGTGAAGCCGTTCAAAGGTCTTCCCACTGCCCGATGATTCACCATGGGGATCCTGTGCTCTTGGCGAAGGCATTGACACTCTTTCCACCACACTACTACAGAAATATCATTTAGTGTCACTTTTCTGGGCGTCGGTTATTAAGGAAAACCGACGCCTAACATATAAGGCGTCGGTTGTTTAAGCAAACCGACGTCTATATTCGAAGACCAGCCAGACACGGGTACCGCTTTGTATTCAGCGTCGGTTGTTTATAACAAACCGACGCTTAAAGTCGCCCACGAAATCCAAATTTTGATAAAAAAAAATAGTGTCATTTTCAGCGTCGGTTATGTAGGTATAAACCGACGCCTATGTGCGATGAAAATTTGCGCGAAAAGTGTCACTTTCAGCGTCGGATATCCTTGTATAACCGACGCTGAAGGTGGTTCCCGCCAAACAATTTCATGAAAATATTGTCCAATTGGACGTCGGTTGTTGCAAACAACCGACGCTAAAGAGGTTTAGGCGTCGGTTGTTTGAAACAACCGACGCTATTTGGGAACTTTATTACCCGCGATCGCCCGACTCTTCCCCTTTCTTCTGTTTCATTGTGAGCCGATTACCTTTTCTTCTCTGCTGCCACCGATTTCTTCTCCGGCGATTTCTTCTCCGGCGCCCCCTTCTCCACCGCCACTCCTGCACCTTCTTCCCTTCTCCGCCGCCCCTGGTGCTCCAGTGCCAGTGCCTGAGATTAGGCACCACCACGCCTGAGATTAGGCGCCGCCACGCCCCTAGTGCTCCTCCACCGCCGTCGCGCCGCCGCAACCATCATCTCCAGCCTCGCTGCTAGCTGCTCCTCCACCGCCGTCGCTGCTAGCTACTCCTCCAGCCAGAGCCACCGGAGCCTCTACCTTCTTCCCTCTAACAAGGTTGGTCTTCCCGCTGCTAGCTGCTCTACTTTTTTTTTGCATCGATTAAATTGTTGTGATAAAAATGCATGTAATGTATTTGATTAGAGTTAATCTAATATGGATGTTCATAATAATGTAGTATGTTAAATATGATGATTAGGGATACATATAATGTCTAGTACACAAATATTAGATGATATTCAAGAAAACCCTAGTTTGATGAGCATGTTGTTAATCATGTTAATTATGATTCTTCTATATATTCTGATGTCATTATATAATTATGTGATCCCAACATATTAAATTGAATTAGAATGATTTCATGAATTATAGGGTTTTAAAGTTGATAAACATGTACATGCGGAAATAGGGTTATTAAACCAATGGTTATAACATAGTATGATCTTAATCTAATCTGGATGTTCATAATAATGTTGTATGTTAAATATGATGATTAGGGATGCATATAATGTCTAGTAAAGATTCCTAGACCTTTTGTTTGAAACTATTGATTTCTTGATTTATTATTTAATAATGCTCTGTTGATTAGGATTAACCATTTTGCCTGTAGTTTATAGACATTTATTATATATAAGAATGACAACACATGTATTTGTTGGCCTAGAAACCCGTCCAAGATTTACTCATTAGGAGTAAATCTTAGATAGTCCCCGATTTGGGACTGTTCTTGAACACCTAATCTCACTTAGGATGTAAGTGTATAATGTGTATTGGGTTTTCGAGAAAATTTCGGTAGCATTTCCCCGTTTGTTCTCTAAGTACATATGTACTTAGAGAACAGCGGGGAAATGCTGCCGAAATTTTCTTGAAAACCCAATACACATTATACCCTTACTAGTGAGATTAGGTGTTCAAGGATGGGATAGGTGGTACACATTTATTATATATAAGAATGACATCAAATGTGTTTGTTGGCCTAGAAACCCATCCAATATTGACTCATTAGGAGTAAATCTTGGATAGTCCCCGGTTTGGGACTATTCTTGAACACCTAATCTCACTTAGGATGTAAGTGTATAATGTGTATTGGGTTTTTGAGAAAATTTCAGTAGCATTTCCCCGTTTGTTCTCTAAGTACATATGTACTTAGAGAACAGCGGGGAAATGCTGCCGAAATTTTCTCGAAAACCCAATACACATTATACACTTACTAGTGAGATTAGGTGTTCAAGGATGGGATAGGTGGTACACATTTATTATATATAAGAATGACATCACATTATACACTTAGGATGTAAGTGTATACCCTAATCTTTTCCTAATATATACTTGTTTCCTAATATATACTTGTTTTCTCTGATCATAGAATGGATAGATCATGGATGTCCATTCGTAATCGTTGCACCCCAGAGTTTATATCTGGTCTTGATCAGTTTATTAGATTTGCTGAGGAACATAGGAAAAAACCTACAGATAGGTTCTACTGTCCATGTAGGCATTGCGGTAACAACTTGAAAGTCAACATTGGTGAGGAAATCAAAAGTCATGTCATGTGCAACGGGATTGTACAAGGCTATACAGAATGGCACTGGCATGGAGAGATTTCTCAAGGGAAAAAAGACTTGATATGGAAGGATTTATGCATGAGTTATTATTATTTGCAATTCTATTTTGTAGATTACAAATTCTATTATTTGCAATTCTATTTTGGATACTAGTTAATAACATTTCTATTTTACAGAATCTGTTTGCATTGGATGAGAAGTTGCATCGTAAAAGTGTGATGCAATGCACTGGAAAGATGCTTAGGAATTATAGGACAAATCTGAACAGAGAATACATAAAAGAGGGTGATAAGAAGAAGAAGTCAGCCCTTGAACAATGGAACTTCTTGGACAAAGAAGATTGGGACAATTTTGTTGCTTCAAGAAAATCTGAAGAATTCAAGGTATTAGGCGTCACTCCCAATTTAATTAATATACATTGTATTCACCTATTCAAGATTAACATTTAGTGCTACTAACCAAATCATTAATGTGCATACTAACTAGGCCCTCAGTGACGCACAAAAAGCAAGGCGTGCACTGAATGTGCATGACCACACTATGGGTCCAAAAGGCTATGCAAGCGTTCACCAAAGACTACAGGCGGAGTCTGCGGCTACTCAGCAGTCTGCTGCTACTCAGGAGTCTGCTCCTACTCAGGAGTCTGCCACACCCATGCCTCGCCATGATATCTGGATAGCTGGTAGGCGAAACAAGAAGGGTGAAATAAAGAAGCCTGTAACTGCTGAGGCGGCTGCAAAAATGGTAAAATACAACTCTTCGAGAAATCGTTTGAATATTGATTATTTGTGGTGTTAACTCACCAATTTCTGTTTATGGTGATTAGCGGGAGCTGCACGAGCAGAGGAAACAAGGCATGTTCATCCCTCAGGGCACAAGGGATGAATTGACACTTGCTCTGGGTAACCCAGAGCATCCTGGACGTGTTAGAGGTGCCGACGCTGGTGTTGGCATCAAAGCATTCTTTGGGCCATCCCAGCGCAAACCCAGAGAGGGACTTTCTCAAGAAGAGGTAACCTATTCTTTTTTTAGAATGTTACTACAAAAGGAAATTCATTAATAAGAAGCTAATGTTTCTTTTATCCATGTATAGGAGAATAAGAGAGTTGAGGATTTAGTTGCTAAGAAGGTCAACGATGTAGTTGCTGAGAAGGTCAAGGAAGAATTGCTGCGGTGGCAGGCATCTCAGGCTTCCAATCAGCCTATGGCGACCCACTCTTCTCCTGATGCACAGACTGCGAGTAATCCTGGAGACCCATCGCCTAGCACGTCTGTTGTAAGTATTGTTTATGACATTGTAGCTAGTCTTTTCAAGATGATATGTTTTCAAGATTATATGTATATATGTATAACATTCTTTACGTAAATTTGTAGGCATTGAAGCCATGCCGCTTAAGAATGCAAGACTATGTTGTTGCAGAGGCGCAGGCTTACCAGTCCCTTCCTGGGGCAACGTTTCATGGGACTCCAATGCCTCAGGGCTACATTCGTGTGAGCCCGCTACATGTATTACCCGATTGGAGGGAAGTTGCGTTGCCATATGCCCACCCAGATATTGATACACTTGGTGAGGCAGAAGACGGGGTCATATTGTGGCCCAAAGCAGATGTCGTCTACACGACTAAAATTGTAAGATAAATTTACATTGATTTAGACTGTTAATGTGTATATATGATGTCAACTGATCTGAAATTATATATACAGGTTAAAACGAAGACACCAGGAGCACCTAGGCCTCCACCTCCACTTCTCGCATTACCAACTTGGGTTCCAACTGACCTAACATACATGTTAGGTCCTGCTTGTAGGGGAATGGCATGTTGGCTATGGGCACATAATATACATTGCCCTATAATAGTTTCTTTAGATGCAGATTATGCAGGTCAATCATACGATAGCTCTTTATTTATACAAGATATTATTGAGCTGTTTATGTATGATTGGCTGAATACATCAATGATAGAGACATGGATAAGGTGAGATCTTGTTTATACATCCATATACCTTGTGTAAGATCCGGTGATCTGGTTTCTTATATATTAATGCATACGCCTATATGTTTTGCAGCTACTTAGTCGAAGATCATTGCAAACAATTTGCATTTGATCATGTGGGATTTTTGATTCCATCATTGATTAGTTTGGTAGCTAAAGACCCTGATAATGTTCAACAATACTGTATAGATGCTTTTACAATTTTTGGTCAGCAAAAGAAGACGATAATAATAGCTCCATTCAATGTCAAGTAAGTTTACTTTATTTATAATTTGGACTTAAGAAAATTCCATTTTTATTTTGCATTTTGAGTTATTAATTGTTAACTTCTTACCTCTAGCGGTAGACATTGGGAGTTACTAGTTATTGTCCCCGGGACATTCAATGTTTATTATCTAGATCCTGCGGGGAGTACATTGAACACTAAAATTGGACACGTAATGAGAATGCCATTATTCTGGTGAGAAATATTTCATTTTTATATCCGTTAATATCTTTTATTACATTACTATTTACTTATGCAATTTATTGTGTTATATTAACATGTAGGGGTTTAGATGCATTCAAAAAGGCTGGAGGAACGGTCCCAAGGAAAAAGAACCAGCCAATAAATTGGCAGAACGTACAAGTAAGTTCCCGACTCGAATATATATATTATTGATGTGAATTGTGCTTAGTTGTATTATTTTGTATGTTTCAATTTATAGTGTGCTACACAAGACAATGGCTGGGCATGCACATACTATGTGATGCGATTTATGCAGATGATTATCAAACATGCCGCATTGGACATCGATAGCATACATGAGGTATTATATATAGTCTCATTAGTTAGTATGAAATATATCAATCTTATTTTTATATTATTACTTATATATATACATCATTCTCTTTGCAGGTGTTTAAAACTGACCACACTACAGGTAAACGCTTAAAAAATATACATGCTCCATATACGATGGAAGCATTAAATGAAGTAAGAGAAGAATGGGCAAAAGCCATACAAGCAGTGGCAACTGTAAGATATAATTGGGATGTTGATAGCGATAATGAATGATACTTTGTAAATGAATATTTCTGAATGTTAATACATGTATTTGAATGTTTTTATATGTGTGAATGTGAGAATTGAATTGATGTCTGAATGTATGTACTTGTGTGAAATTTTCCTTGTGACTTTTGTAGGTTTGCGGCCTGTTTGTAGGCTGATATCAATGGATGTCGTAAACCTGCAGTTCAGAAAACTGAACTGCAGGTTCTCATCCTGCTGACCAGCCACAGCAGGCCTGCAAACTGATATGAAAAAAAAATAGAAATAGGCGTCGGTTATTTATAGAAAACCATCAACAAAGACCTACAGCGTCAGTTTTTTTCAAAAAACCGACGCTTGATGTGGCCAAAGCAGTCCTGGAAATGGCGTCGGATATTCGTATCAAACCGAAGCCTATTTAATCTATAGGTGTCGGTCTTTTGGTATATAACCGACGCCAAAAGTGTTCGCGCCACAGAAAATGGCGTCATCTAGGGCACTTTATGCGTCGGTTATCTACTAAAAGACTGACGCTATATTCCATATAGGCGTCGGTTGTTTAGTAAATAACCGACACAGAAAGTGCCCTAGATGATGCCATTTTCTGTGGCGTGAACACTTTTGGCGTCGGTTATATACTAAACGACCGACGCCTATAGAATAAATAGGCGTCAGTTAAACAACCGACGCCGAAGTGTTCGACCTTTAGCGGTGCCCACATAGGCGTCGGTCGGAAACCGACGCCAAATGGGGTTAAACGACCGACGCCAAAGGCCGTTTCTGTAGTAGTGCCATGTCATTCATCATATACATTAACTATCCTATAAGGTGTTGATAGGCAAGCTTTCAAGAATGGCTGGGTCAAGTTGGGGGACCTCAGACACCCGATCTTCATGTGCCTGCACTCTTGCTCCATCAACTGATGTAGCATCACTGCTCTCGGCAACATGTTCTTCATAGTTTCCAGACATATTTAAGCTTTATCTTCCGCTGAGGGAAGAAGGTTATTGTAAGAAAATCTGGAAAACTCACAAGAATAGACACAACCTAGTCCTAGATCCCTATAGACTCAGTGAACCTAGAGTTCTGATACCAAAAACTTATTGTGACATCCCGATATCACACAAACAATGATACGTCATGCAAAAATGTGCGGAACTACCATAAACCACATATTACCAAAAACAAGGGTTAATTAAAACTTATTGCGGAAATCATATGAAAAGAGAAGTATTACATCGAGATCCTGCAAAGAAACATGTTATATAAATATTACAAGCCTTGATATTGCTTACAGAAATCAGCTACCTTGCCAAAACATGAGTTCATCACCTATTTATATGTACATATCAGGCCACGTAAGGCCAACAATAGGATATAACAAAGGTACAATAGCTATACATTGTGAAATGTCAAAAAAACACCTCTGAGGACCTGAGAGTACATGGATGACTCTAGGACTCTACTAAAAAACCACCAAAATAGCAACATGTCCATCTCTTGCCTTCTACTTCTCTTCCTCTTGTCGCTCGGCCGCAACCTCGTGACCACCACCATGTCTAGCGTGATCACCTATAAAGGTTGTAAAGTAGTGGGGTCAGACACACAGTCCTAGTGAGAAACATAACTCCCCTCTGAAACTATAAAACCTCAGAAGGTTTAAAGTAGATAAAGAAGATAGCTGGTAAAGACATATAATAAGAGAAGCATACTAGGCAAGACTATTATTACCATCAATCTCACCAAGATATTCATGGGGCCTATATCCAGATCTTCTTTATGGAACATGATTGACAAGATAAGCTTTATGAGAACTTATCACAAGATATCAAGATCATACAAGTAATTGTAAGAGATAACTAGATCATCTACATAAGCAAGGCCTCAACCAATGTTCTGTGTTTTTCTCTAAGAAGTATATACTATTTGGCTAGATTACATTTTATTATGCCCTGAGGAAGTGAGTCATACCACTCAAATCCAACCATCGGCTGCGAAGCCCAAACCGGTGCCATACAAGTTCAATGGAAGAGCTAGACTCTATGACCTCACCACCTCGTGGTCAGTGCACGAGTGCTCAACAAGCAGGACCACAGTCTCATGCTTAGGTGGTTGCAGCCACAAGGTCATCTCCACAAGCTACCCATATCTCTAACTCACCTTGACACATGTGCTAGTATACTTTTGAGCCACGAGCCAGATCACCGTGCTCTTGAGCTATGAACGCATTCATGCTCTAACTCATTGAGTCATGGGCTTGTTCACCATGCTCTTTACCATACGGAGTCTATAACCATAGTTATACTCTAATCCTCCTATTTTCGGCTAGGGGAAACCCCGCATATTCAACAATATGTGCTCTAGGTAATCCCACAGGATAAACCTATTTCACAATCACCAAATTCGGACGATGATGGATCTATGGCCAGGGAAAACTACATGATATGTTCCACTATAATTAATTAGTATATTTTAAGTGAGTTGCTGAGGCAAGCAAGTCATACAACATCGAGTTACATTATCACTGTCACTATCATGGGATCTCAATGCCTCCTCATAGATTGCTACTGCCTCTCAAGGGATCATCATCCTCCATCAACATCCTGGCATAGCAATGCCTTATCTCATCATCAGAGGATAACACCTCAACTAGGCACTCAACCTTTATCAGGTCCTCAGACCTATCTCATCATACTGGTGATGCATGTTATCTCATCAACAAGGATTATTATCATTTAGTGTTATTCAAAGCACATATATCTCACAGCTCTTACCTGGCTATGAATGCATTTAATATACCTACATGGTTAGTATACATATCAAGAGAGATAACTTAAATCACTGAACATAGATCTTTATGATTATCATGCTATCATGTTTGGAACAACATCCATGATTATATGAAGCATAAGTTGTATCAATCATATTATTGTTATCAAACCATGAGCATACACTATGCCCTATTCATGTGAACATAAACATGTATCTTATCATCTTATGTTGCAGCATCTTAGATTCCCAACATACCCCGGTTCACAACCTACCATCATTCCCATTACTAACATAGATGCAGGTTCAAGGTGATTAATCCATTTATTAGGATTTCCTGATTAAACATAACCTTCACCAAAGATTCCAACTTCCCTCACTATAAGTGTAGCGGGTAGCGCCACCCTTACCAAAAGAAAAGTGAGAAAGATCTTATCCTTCATAGCCTATCGGCTAGGGTTTCCAAACCCTAAAAGACTTATGTCACCATATCGACCATCAACACTTCACCCTATCGTGCACTAGAGAGCAACCAACATTGAGTTGTGTTGTGCACCTTGTACTAGAGATGTGTATCGTGCACAAGAAGCTAGGGTATCATAACTTATCCTATGGACCAAGAACCCTATCGTTTATTAGGGTTAGAGTTTCTATCGGCCAACCCTCTCAACAAGGATCATATCGACCAGGATCATGGCACCCAAGACACCCTATCTCCCAACCATCAAACCATGTCATCAAAGGGACCCTCATGTCGGCCAAGGCACTCTATCGCTTAAAGCATCATGTCGTCCATGGGCAAGGTGGCCACTAAGGAATCATATCAACTAACTCAACTTAGGGTGTGTCATGCAAACACAAACCCCAAGCTCGACACAAGGTTTACCCATCTTACTCATATCATTCAAGGAAGAGGCTAGGGTGTCGCCAACCTATAACAAACAATACTAAGGCACCACAAAAAAGCCTATCATCCAACTAGGCCAAGCACCTTATATATCGTCCACCACTAAGGCACCTATTAGGATTTCACCATGCAAACACCATATCGAGCAACTCAAGACCAAACCATGTCACCCAAAACAGAGATAACTTACCAGCCACCATGACAACCAAGGGGACATCTAAAGCAAGGGATCATCTCGGCCAAAGCATATCATCCAAGGATACTAACAAGGTGAAAAGGGGTCATATCAGGCACAAAGCCAACATGGCTGAACTAAACATATCGACCAAGCTAAAACCCACAAAAGGGTGTATCATACAAGGGCAGAAGAACCTCACCAAGATGGTCATCTTCAACCTCAAACTCTTTAGCAACAAACCCTAATTGATCAGGATAGTTGGCTCACCTCTCAACAACCAAGTCAGAGGGGTTTTGCACAACCTCCATCACAAATCGGGCAACATGATGGATCATCTCCATATCGGTCAAGATCCCAACCTCTACTAGGTCAACTGTTACGACCCCACCTTCCGATAACCCCCAATTAAGGGAGACCGAGAGGTTGAGCCGCACCCATTAATCCCGGATCAAAGGTTCGACATATAACCATAAACAATTATTAAATTCTAACAGACTATACTGAAAATGGTAATAAAAATTTTCTTTACATACCTTTTGAAAACTTGGATCTCTATTCTTCTATCCTCACCGATACTAATCTATCTAATCCTCCTTTGCACTTTAATTCTCATTGAGTATCACATGTGCCACTTTACTATTTGTTCTTAGCATTGTACCTAAAACGCCGACAAACAAAACGTCGGTCAGCTGTAGCTGGTATGTGGGGGAAACAATAAACATCCAACTATGATAACAACGTAATCATTCAATTACGTATTTAACAACCAATATTACATTTTCGATATAACTCTGCGATCCAAGAGTACCCTATCCTCTGTGTTGTCCCCATTAAACCCCTCATGATCCACATATAAGTGAACCAGCTTCTAGGGTTGAGTCACATGGAACTACTCGTAAGTAGACCACTCCTTAACTCGGGATTTGCTAAAGAGTCTCTAACTCACGGTAACCTAGACCTTGCTCTAGGATTACCCCTTTTTAGCCTTTTCAAAGTAACGGAGGTGGACCCGGATCTAGCCAGTTATATATGCACCTTTATAGTGATAATCATAGTCACTTTATATGTTGCATGAAATAAATAAACATCCAACAGTTTAGTTGCATTCAATGCGATTAAACATTCGGGAATCCATCGGGAAACTATAGCGATTATTCACAATCATAACCACATACCTAACTTGGCGAGTCATGCAGATTATTCAACATATACTTCATGTGTATACAATCAAATCAATCAACAGATCCAAGCAAGTAATTCAATCATCACATAGTTCCTGAAATAAATATGTACTCTATTTATTACACACTTTATCAAGAATCTACTTTATTGACTTGGATTCACTTTCTAGGGTTTCTAATCCACATTAAGTATTCATTAATACTCATTAGGGTTTCTTAGATCAATTTCTCGAACTTTACCTCTTTTAGGTTAACAAACCCTAATAGCACTCTTTTCCATTTATAAAAACCCTAATTGCTCAAACTATTCATTTAATAGTCTTTTATACCCAAAATTGACTTAGGATCATCATATCCCTATTTATTTACAGATTTGAACAATTAAAACATTTAAAAGTCATATTCACCTAAATTAGGGTTTCCAAACTCATTAATGCATATTCATGTACGAAACCCTAAATTAAGCCAATTATATAAAAAGATTATCTTTTTAGATCTTATTTTCACTTTTATGAACAATAGGCTTAAATTATCCATTGATCAACATTAAAACCATTTATCATCAAATCTAAGGTTTTTCATTAATTAAATCATTAAAAATGATAGCTTTATGCATATTTCAAACATATTTATGCAAAAAATCTCTTAATTAACCTAATTATGTGCAAAGATCATCATTTTTGATCTTAAAGTACCTTTTTGCAATTAACATGTTAATATCAACTTTAATGACCCATTAGACCCTATTGAACACATTAATCATATCAACATAGGGTTTCTTAATCATTAAAGTATTAAAGATGATTACTTCCATTAATTTTCGGATTGCAATTAGAATCAGACTTCAAACATATGTTCTTTGGATTCCTCTCGTTCAGAGGATCAAAATTCATATATTAAGTTCCTTCATCCGAGCTACGGTTCATTAGTTACGAATTTTGCAATAAAACTCTTACTTGGCCAATAAGGAAGTGCCACCTAGGCGCCTTCCATGCAAAGCCCACGTGGTTGGAAATATAACGAAATGACGCACCTACCCTTGGTTAAGTGGCGCGCGCCTACAGCCCATGGAGGGCAGAACGGTCCAACATGCTTCCGCCCTTCTTCTTCCTTGAACCGCTGGATTGCGGCTGCCCTAGCTGCTGTTCTTCAGCCCTGGCGCGGCCTCATCTCCTCCATCTGGACCCCGGCGGTCACCGGAGTGCCTTCCCCTGCCTCCGTTTTGCCCTAGCGCACATGAGAGCGCTGCTGGGTCGCGGCCAGGTCGGCTGGTTCGAGACCTTAAGCTCTGCAACACGTGGGCGGTCTGCTGCCCTCCCACAGCTGCTGCGCAAGAACCCAGGCTCAAGGAAGATGGGCGCGTATTCCTTAGGGTCCGTGGTTGCGTTATGCTTCTCTCGTACTCATCTACTCGCTCCTCGTCACTCATAGACGCCCTACTCCTCTCCCTTAGGGTTTGTTTTCAAAGAAGGAGAAGAAGAAGATAGGAATGTGTGGAACCTCTGGGAACTCGTCCCCAGGCTCTACCCCTCATATAGGGGAGGGTACTCAAGCCCCAAGACGTCCTTATAGGAGGGAACAAGTCCCTATTCTAAAAGGAAACCACTCCCTTTAAAAAAGAAACAAAACTTATCTCTCTCTCTCTCTCTTTCATCCCTTTTGATATTCCTTTTCCTTTAGTTATTGGTATTTCGAAAATTACCTCCTTTACCTTCCTTGTACTTGCCCTCTTATGTATTGACACGAAATTCTATTTGTTTTTAATCAAAATTACATTCTTTTTAACAATACCTCATAATTCATTAATAATGCAACACATTATCCTCTTATTTTGCCTTTTTATTATTTTCTCTTTCTTTCCTCTTTATTGGAACTCCTTGGATCCCAAGATACTCCATTATTTCGAAATTACTTTTTAAGGATACTTATTATTCTTCTAGATGCATCTACATGCATTATTTCACATTATCTTGTTTATTTCTCATTAACTTATTTCTTTTTGAGGATTCCTATTTATTTCCCTGTTATTTTACTCATGGGTATTCCTTTTATCATAAGAAACCTCATGGATACGAATTATCACCAAGAAAACTCATTTATGCCTCTTTCCACTCATTTTCCACATTATATCATTATTTCCCATTTTCTTTCTTCATAAAGAAATACTTAATTAATCTTTTCTTTTTCTATTGCTTTCTTTTTGCAACCTTGGACTCCTTGGCACCCAAGGAACCCTATAGGCACGAAATCCTCTTTGGATTTGCCTTCTAGAGGTTTCCACATATTTCTTTTCTTAAAATTCAATTATCCATTTACTAATTGAATTTCCTTTGTTATTTTCCTTTTATTGGGCCCAATAGCCAATAAAGCCCACAAATCATACAACAAGGCTATTTTAACGAAATCCAATTATTCTCAACCAAATATATGATTATTTGTTCAAATATCTTTAATATGAGAAATTACATTTCTCACCAATTGAATACAAAAATTGAGGTTATAACATCAACATCCCACGAAGGCACACCTCTCAAATCCATGGTGAGAGAAGGGTATCACCCAAGCAACTAGAGTATAGACTCACCTCTCAACACTAAAGTAAGAGGGGTTTTTCCGACACCACTAGAGCTCAAACTCACTTCTTAAAACCAAGGAGAGAAAGGGGTATTGCCCCAAAGGAAACCGTAATCTATGGGTTCCACCAACTAGGTCCAAAGGTACACAACGAATAACAACAACATCAACAACATGATCACTATATCCACAATATTAAAGGTACATGCTAGAGCAAGAAACATATCTAACAACATGCATGGATGATCATGATCATATATGAACATGCAACATAAAATAAGGTAGTATAGTTAGGGTTAGAAGTTATGTAACGCCTTAAGTAAGTTCCTCAATCTCTAAAGCTCCAAACTTTAAGCTCCTAGCTCCAAGGCACACCACCTTCAGCCACCTAAAGGAAAGGAACAAAGCTCATAACCACCATGGCTGAAGAGCAAGCAAGAAGGAGAAGGAGATGCTAAGGGGAGAGGGAAGATGCTTACCAAGGAAGCAAGACTCACCTATGGTTTGGCCACCAAGCTAGAGGAAGAAGAAGAGAACTCCTTCAAAGGGATCGGCCACCAAGAACACCAAGGGAAGGTGTATCGTGTGCCAAGGAAGAGGGAGGAAACAAATAACGAAAGGGATCTTAAGCAAGTGAAAGGGAAGGTATATATAGAAGAGGATGAAGGGGGAACCAAGGCAAGGTGTCGTCCCACTTAGGGACACTTGTCCATGGGCAATTGCCACCTTCTCATCTCACCACATCCACATGTCCAAGGCATTTGCCACATGCAAGCATCAAGCACCAAGTGTGCACATGGGGGTGACACAAATGATGCTAAGAGTCAAAGATGGTCATAGTTTGATACATCCTCTTGGGCTATACACTCATGCCCGACACAAGCACCCAAACACTCCCTTGCCCGATGCAAGGCCCATCAAGGCAGGGCAAAGCCCAAATAAGGCAAAACAAGGCCCAAGGCTACTGAAGCAATGAGACCAACCCATCCTCTCCACTCTAGAGGATGCAAGGAGAGAGAGAAACACCTCTCAAGGTGACAAAGTTGCTTATCAACCCTAAACTTGGGTTATTTACAAGTAGCACCTCCAACTCTCAACAAAGCAGAAACAAACCCGAATCACCACTTGAGGTGATTAGCAAGCAACTAAACACCAGGGTTAGGCAAAGAAAACATGATAGGCCTAAAACAGAGGTCAGGGTCCTTACAATATACCCAATCAACTTGAGCACACAAGGCCCCACTAGATCTCTCTCTGCCATATTGCACTTGAACAATGCCTTTGAGATATCATATCTCTCTTTTCTTGCTTGATCCTAAACGATGTTCTTGAGATGTGTTATGATCTCAATGACTTCCATGTTTTCATGTTGTCTTCAACTCATAGTTCATTGATCATAGCATTAGACATTTGACATTTGTAGAATCTTCAAAATTCTTCTTGTAAGCATCCCTTTTCTACCTTAGGCACAATGATAAAGGGTTCATCGGGATCTAGTATCTCCAGGACATAGAGCTTGTGTTCTTGAGTGAGAATGATTCTCAACCTCCTAAACTAATCATGGAAGTTATTCCCGTTCAACTTGTCTTTCTCAAGAACTGATCACAATGAAAATGTATTCATGTTTACCATATGTTTCTACATTACAAAATTTGTGTTTGTCAAAACACTTTTGATTTGCTTTCAAAATATTGATGATATTAATTAAGCTTTTAATTAACTACCACTTTGATGGGGCTCTAAATGTCACACCAAGAAAAACCCTAAAAGAATAACTTCAGGGTTTAACCAAAAGTAGTGCACTAATTCCCCACTCCGCACGAGTAGTAACCTTATTGTAGTATACTTAAGGATTGAAACCAAAGGACAAACATTGTAATTAGTTATATACATTCAAAAGTATTCAGAGCAATATTTATCACTGAGTAGTTGAAAGATTAATTAAACTATGTTGTTGCCAAAAGAAACCAAGATTAAGGTAGTAAATAACAGACAATAAGGAGAACCAGGGCATGTGGTTTCACTACTCGGGCTTGCGTAATTATCCTAACAAGATCTAACTCTCCAATAGTCATTGTTAAATCAAGGCTTAGATGATGCACCCTCACAGGATATAGGCCATCACTTGGTATAAAATCCCTTAGAACCGACCATCCTCGATACCCAAGTTCCCTATCTATACAAACTAAACTCCCTTACTTGCGACCGATCATCCTCGACACATAGAACATCAAAGTCCAATCACCTCATTATCCCTTGTTGATAGCTTGGGGGGGGGTAATAAGATCATTCTAGTATTCTATTCACTCACACAGAAACCTACATATCCATGATTATAACATATGTGTGAAACAAGTCATAAATTTGCAAGGAAAGGCATTGAGAAAAACAATACTTTATTTAGCAACTATATTATAGAGTTTGGATATAAGCTAAGATAAAATGTGGGTGATTGGGGATAGTCCCCATGATGCAACACAAGGTGTATACTCACTAATGGTGAGGGAAAAAACAAAGATATAGTAGGAACGATGGAGAAGGCCATGGTGCAGGAAGACCAATCTCTTCATTGTTGTTTCCATCTCCGCTCCCCTTGCTAGGGTTTATGTTGCACAATGTGGCTTCTAATCACTTATCAGAGACCCTTTTGAAGGAAGATAGTAGTTCCCTTTTATAGATGCATTCCTTACCTAAAAAACCCTAATGCTACATGATTTTGGTTGAAGGCATCTGATTGCATGGCCCGTACTCGGTCCAACATGTTATGCACATGTGTTACTCAATTTAGACCTCACATACGATTCATTGGAGGAACAACAT
Organism: Alisma plantago-aquatica; assembly: GCA_963693085.1. NCBI lineage: Eukaryota > Viridiplantae > Streptophyta > Magnoliopsida > Alismatales > Alismataceae > Alisma > Alisma plantago-aquatica. The sequence goes on along the minus strand of OY856413.1, from coordinate 521,825,167 downwards.
GGGGTGAACTGGAATGGAATGGATGTTGAGAGCGTGCGTCAAGATGTAAGAATCTGGAAGACTCTGGGTGGAGAGCAGATCGTGTCAAACAAATGGCAGGGTTGCTTGCTTGACTAGGTGGTTGGAAGGTAATTGAAAGGAAAGATCTCGAGTCTTCCTTCGCTTGAGGTGTAGCATTGTAAGGGATAAATCGTTAATCTAGGCATTGTTGCGCAACTTTGGCTGATTCTGCACAAAATATATATGAAAATGCATTAAAATTTGGAATAGGGAAATAATTGCAATTGAGTGAATAGAAAGCTTAAACTAGGAAACAGAAAAACAAATCCCTAAAAAGTGTGTAAAATAGAGTGTAAAAATGGGTATAAATACACTCATCAAACTACCTTAGAATGGAAATCCATAATTGATATTGGGTTCTAGGCCTTCCTCTCCCAATTGAACAAACGTTGTGGTCCCCTTTCCACCAATTATGGTCAAGCAACCCTAATCCTTAGGGATCACGTATCCACACTTGGATATCCCCCAACTGGGGCTTCTTCCTCTAATAACTAAACCCTAGGACCTGTAACAAACTACTTTCATATCAATAAAACTCTTGATCTATCTATGCAATTATAAGTAAGCACAAGTCAGGGCTATTTGACTATTTAAGGAGAATTTTTTATAAGTCCCTTGGGCATGAAAATTTGGACGAAATGGGGAGAAGGACTTGGCACAAACCTATTTCCCTGGTATCTCCTCTAATCAACTCGAGACCTTATTTGGGATCCAGTTATTTTATTTGTCTCTCCTCTATTCGATTCATGATTTTTTGTTTGTTTGTGATTACATTGACTGCATGTTTTCTTTTGGGCTCATTGGCCTCTTTTATTCATGCCATTCCTATAGATGAAAATCGAAAAGGAGGAGCATTTATGGAAGGGATGCCACCCCAGACTTAGGGTTTGGCATATGGTGGGAATTTCACTTTTTTCTTTTCGTGAATAGTGAAGAGGTAAGAGATGATGGAAGAACAATGAGGACAAGAGATTGACTTGTGCTTCTTAATTTTATTGCTACATAGGGGTCAGATCATCATATTATATCAATTGATTCATTTAATGTAGGGTAAGGGAGTGTTCACAAATATTGTTACAAGTCATGTTGAGGCATGTGTGGCTTGACCTTTCACACTCCATCTGCTTACCATCACATCCAAGGGGAAAGAATGCTTAGTTATGGTCATCAAGACCCAAAACTATTCAAAACATGTTCATTCCTTAAAACTTCATTTTACATGGGTTAGCTTGAGAAAAAGAAAAATGGACTGTTCATTTATATATTTTCTATTTTACATACATCAAGGTGACCAACTAGATATGGGTCACAACTCACAAAAATAACAAAAAAAACAATGTAGAAAAAAATACAGATGCAAATAAAAGATGGAGAAGAAAAAGAAAGAAGTGTTTGACAATCAGCAAGGGCAAGATAGAGTTTACGTGGTGGAGATGACGTACCACCCACCCTCCTCCCCCAACGTCAAAATTTTACCCATCCTAGGGAAGTTACAAGTTAGATATGGAGGGGAATTGATACAGAGAGCAATGGAGGTGGAGACAAAGGGGTTGGATGGTGATTCTTGTCCAAGAGCACAAAATATAACCCTAAGAGTGAGTTTTTCTCCCGTTGGTGACAACTTGATCCCAGAGTGGTTGTGGCCACCAGTTGTCATGATATTCATTTGGTGGAGGTGATGGTGACATAGTACGCACACCCCTTTCTCCTCATCTTGCATCCAACCAACGCCTTACTTCTAGGGCGATGGCTTGTTGATCACATAGCTAGTTGATTAACGGATCCAAGTCTATCATTGGCATCCCCTCTTGACGTTTCGAGTGCACAAACCAGAGATACCAAGGGACATAAGTGTTCTAGGAGTAATAACAGAGTAGATCCTAGTCAAAAAAGATATCATCAATCGGTGGAGGGTCTCGACCTCTTTGTCAGAATTTGTCATTGATTTTGGTGTTTGTTTCTGCCATTGTTGGTGTCAATGAGGGACAAATATGGAAACCTAGGTTGTGCTTCATCGTTGGAAAGTTCTAGTGTTGCCAAGCCCTATGCTTTAGCCTTCATATAGATGCATCGATGAGACATTATGAGTTTCCCAAGAAGGAATCGACAGTTACACCATGCACATGTTATCCCTAGTACATAGGGACTTTACTTCAATTGTTTCCTAGAGAGTCTTGATCAAAATATGGTAGTGAATATTAATAATTGGAGTGAGGAGAAAAATGTCTATGATTTCTAAGGAATAACGTTTCTCGTAGAAGATAAGGAAAGATTCTTTGAGAAAAGGACGTAAAATAATTTATGGAAAATATAAAGAGAAATCCCATATGGCCACATCTCCCACTCACTACACTTATCATTTCACAAGATCATGAAATCTCCTTCTGTTAGTTGAACGACTTGAATGCAAGGGATTGATGGAAAGATGAGAGAATTTCATCATGTGGATTGCTCGTCATTCTGACTTATCCATGCATGATGCATGCCAAACATGTGGTACTCTTCCATCTCTTCTCTCCTTGATATTTCTCTCTCTCTCTTTCTCATATAAAAAGGTTTGCTAAAAGAAAACAAAAAATAAATGCGAAAATTTTGAAATAAAATTAAACGAAAATAGAGAAAAAGGGTTGGTTTGCCTCCCAACAAGCATCTCTGTTTAACTTTGTGGATCCAACCGTTGATAGCTGTTTTCACATCAAGTGCTCAGATAGGGTATCCTAACCCTTGTCTTTTAAACATGTAGACCCCGAATCATGGTTGGATGATGTGCATACCTTTCTTGTGGGTGAGATCCTTTTATCTTGACTAGTATCCTACATCTCTTATACTTATGGATTACCTTTTGCCTTGAAAAAATCAATCGAATTATGTACCCTCTTCAAATCATCGAGGACCATGTATTCAATAGTCTTCTTCCCTAGTCACATAACAAGTTTGTCAGACCTGACGTCCACTAGGGCTTGTGTAGTGGCTAGGAATGGTCTTCCCAATATGACTAGGAACTAGTTGTCTTCTTTGATATGCATAACCATGAAATTGCATGGGACATAGGTGTCATGACCTAGCTTCACTAGGACATCTTTGATAATTCACAAGAGTTTAGTGATAGATGCATCAACTAACTGAATGGTCATTGTCATGGGTAGGAGATCTGTGAACCCCATGCATTGGTATAGAGTGTAAGGAACAATGGATATGCTAGTGCCTAAGTCAGGGAGTCCCTTACGACATGTGTCATCACCCAAGAAATAGTCTATCCTGAATGAGCCTGGGACTTTCTACTTCATGTACATCTAATTTTGAATTATATTGGAAGCTGCATGTGTGAGTTTCATAGTCTCACATACCTCAGTTATATATTTTATAGATATAAGGGTCTTAAGGTGCTTACTCCAGGATGGAATTTCTTCTAGTGCAACGAGGAATGGGATTTCAATATGCAACTTCTTCATGGTGTCTTTCAATTTGATGAATCGATCATCCAAATTGGTTTTCTTGAGGCGTCTTGCATAGGGTATTTTTGGGGTGTATACAAGAATTGTGGGAGCTTTAGAGTTGTCTCCCAAGGAATCTTGTGTTGTATTATCACTAGTGTTGGACTGTGTTGGCGTCATGGGAGGTTCTATTGTCTGACTAATAACACTTTATTTTATGCACTTTTTGCATACATTTTATACCTTCCCTAGCATATCCTTTACTAACTTTCCCCACTATTTTAGCATCTAATGTCAAATACTTCACTTACACATTTTCCCCTTGATTTTAGGTACATATCTAGCCCAGGTCACGATCATCACCTCGACCGTGACTCACTCACCAAAAAAAGACCATTTCACCAAGGTTGAGTTCTCCAAGTACACCCTAATACCATGTGCTCACAATCAATTTTGCACTCAAGCTCTCCACGACTGTGACCAATGCGAGATCGTGACCAACGCAAAGGATGTGACCCCGACTTTTCCAAAGTGAGGTATACCTCGACCGTGGTCCAAACAAAAGGTCACCCAACTGGACCACGACCAAGGGAGTTGTTAAGTCAACCTCGGCCATGATCCTCACCTAAGAATGCAACATCGAGACCACGACTAAAGAATGGGTTCAACTAACCTTGAACGAGGAAAGAATGCCAATGAAGCCTCGACCGCGATCGAGCTCCATTCATGACTACGATCACGGTGCAGACCGCGGTCGAGGGGTTATGTTGGTGGAGTGTGCCTATAAATAAGCCACCCACCAGACTTGTCAAATCATCAGATCATAGATCAGATCAAATAGTACCACGAAGTGCTACCATTTTCCAGACTCATCTCCATCCATCCATCCAATCAATCTTGGATCTCTAAAGGCGGAAGCTAAGAAGAGAGAAGATTGAGGGCAACATCTTTTTTGAGAGAAGAAGACTATCTGTACCATCAACCTTCTAGATCTAGATCTGAAGAAGTACTGAGTTGTATCACGTTCCTCTCTCTCCATCAAGATCTATCACTTCCATCCCACTATACTTCTCTCATCACTTTGTGGAACTTGATGTATCTATATTCTTATAACATCGTTATGCTACCCATGAACATGTGTGTCTAAACATCTTAGCTTGGGTTGGGAGTAGCCACTAAGGCTCTCCCAACATATATATTTTCTCTCTGTTTTGAATATATATACTCTTGCCAAGATTATCTCCATGCACCATTTTTAATGCTTCACTTGTATGCTTAGCTACCATCTTCTGATGTTTGTTTTTTGATATCTCGAGAGAGTAATATCACTTTTATCTTTTGTTATGGAGTAGTATGAATGAATGAGAATTTTGGAATGCTAAATCTTAAGATCATATGTTTTTCTTTCTGGGTTTTTTTAGTAGTCGTCTCGAGAGAGAGGCTGCCCTTAGACTTAGATCTATCCTCATCTTGAGAGAGAGTGGAATAGAAACATTTATGGTTGTTTGTAATCTTGATGGGAGTATACGTGAGGGAGAGATGATTTTTCATGTTGGTGAGAAGTCTTAATAGGTGAAACCCAATCCATGTTTCCCTTCCATATCTTTGTTTCCGTCTTCTTTTATTACTCTTTGTTCTTCTTATCTTTGTTTTATTTGCTTTACATTGGTTTGAGTAGCATTGTTCCCTTGGGAATACCCTTTTAAACTACCCTATTATCCAGAGTATATGAGTGTGAGACCTTATGCGCTTAACACCTGCCAACCTTATCCTTGTGGTTTGACCCTGATTACTACATCATACCCCATATAATAGTTGTGGGGGCTTAAGTGTCAGGTTACTTTCCTAAAAGTATGACTACTCTAGATCTGCTCCTTTTTAGACGCGTGATTTAGGCCGGTCAACTTTTTGGCACTGTTACCGGCGACAAGGTGAAACAAAACTGTAAGAACTTGAGTCCACTCACTATACTCCTGTGCCTCAAGCTTAGTAATAAGCTTGAATACACCATCACTTTAAGTCTACTACCCAGCATTTGTGTAGAAAAGTTCATTTTTACACGTCCAATTTACTAACTCGATTGTGTGATCCATTCAGGCACCCCAGAGGAAGCAACCTTGTTCGACTTAGCTCCTCAACCATGAGTCAACATGCCGCCTCACATGGATGTTACTCTCATTGGAGACGAGCGAGATGCGAGGAATCAACACCACCAACAACCACAGCCAGGGTCGAACAAAGATAGAGATGGCCGTTACAATGACGGTCGTCAACGTGAAGAACAACGTAGGGATGAAAATCATCGTGATGACAATCGTCACGAAGAAGATCAACGCAGTGAAGAATGAGGCTATAAATGTCGAAGAAGACATTGCCACAACCATCATGACAATGAGCGAGAGCATGCTGATTGGGATAGCGACAACAAGGACAATGACGAGGGAAAGACTCTTAGAGAATTGGTAGCAACAAGTGCCAACGAGTCTAGATGCCCGATCTTCATACCACACTTCAACGCAGCAAAGTTTGAGTTAAAACTAGCTATCATTTCGATGATCCAGAATAAACCTTTTCACGGGAATTCGAGGAGCGAAAACCCATACCATCATCTCGATGCATTTAAAAATATCTATAATTCCATCAAGATGAGGGGAGTCCTGCAACAGGTGATATACTGTAAGGGCTTCAACTTCTCTTTGGAAGAAAAATCTCTATCTTGGTACCATAATCTCCCTCACCAATATATATATGGGTGGAGACCCCTGGCAGATGCTTTCATTGCTAAGTTTTATCCTACAGAGAGAGCTCTCTGCAACATGCAGAAGATCACTTCTTTTCCACAAAAGTCGGGAGAAAACCTACACAATGCATGGGAACGTTTCCAGGAGTACCGGATAGATTGTCCACACCATAATTATCATAAGGGGTTCCTCGTGACCACTTTCTATAATGGGATAACTACTACTAAAAGGACTTCATTAAATGCAGTCGCTGGTAGTGATTTCCTTGGGAAGAAGTGAAGCAGAACCATGAAGATAATAGACAACATGGTTGCACTGCAAGCATGCATAGACTATAATAGGAATGACAGAGGGTCAATGAGGAAAGTAGGGTCTGAAGGATTGGCTATTGAAGCCACAACATTAGAGACCATAATGACATAGATTCAGAAAATAGCAACTGATGTGAAGCAGTTAAAAGATATTGGAGTTAAAGGCAAGAAGCATACCGAGAAGGTCATAAAGTATGTCACCTATGGAGAAGGAGGACATGGGGTCAATAATAGTATCTATACTAGGCCTGAGGAAAGTGATGAAAGAAAAAGTGAAGAAGAGACACAAAATGTTTCCTACACCAATTTCAAGAGGCCAGACCACCCTAGTTTTAGTTACAAAAATAAAGATGCAGTCGAGAATTCACACCAACTTAACAACTCACAAAAACCACCCCCAGGGTTTTAAAAGAGAAGCAGACATACCCAATATACACGAACAACAAACTATCAGACAAATAAGAACAACTATCAGGGTCAAAGTAAGAACATGAACCATCAAGGCACATGACTGAGTCAAGGGCAGAACCAAAACTAAGGGACACGTCAGGGAATAGATAACGAACACCAAAATCTAGTCGCCCAACTATTTGTTTTTGCTAAAAGGAAAGCTACCATGAACGATTAGTTAGCCCAAATCACTCTTCCTAACTCTGGAGTTTTGACTACTATGCAAGTTCAGATGGGTGACATGCATACCCATCAACATCAAATCAACCAAAAATTGGCGCGATTAGCAGAGATGGTAAAGAATCCTTCTAGAAAAATTCCCTCAAACACTAAAACTGCAAAGATGGCTAACCTTTGATCCAGGAGGATTTTAAGTAACTCAAGAATTGGAAGCAACAATGAGGAAAGAAGAGATGATGAACAACCACCTGAGAAAGAGGGCACTCCTAAAAAATCTGTTGATAAAGAAAAAGTCAAAGAAAGCAAGGAGAAAGACGAAGAAAATAGGAAACATGATGATGTCGAGGAGATTTTCACGAAAAAGAGTCCATATGAACCAAGAGTTCCATTCCCATATAAGTTCATTAAAGCAAACTTGAAGACAAGGTATGAGAAGTTCATGGAAGCGGTAAAGAAATTTCATCTAGACGTTATGTTCCTGGATGCTATAGAGGAGATGTCGACCTATGCTAAGTTCTTCAAAGATCTCAGCACCAAAAGGAGGAGAGGGGACCATATCGAGATAGTCTAGTTAGCTTGTATGTCGAGTTATTTCACCCAGGAAGAACTGCCAACAAAGAAGAGAGACCGCGGTGCATTCAATAAACCATTCAGTGTTCCAAACAATGTAGGGAGATACGGTTTGGCAGATTTGGGAGAGAGCATCAGTCTTATGCCTTTGAGTCTAGCCCAAAGACTTGGGATGATGGATATGGTTAAAACAAACATGAGTATTGAATTGGATAATCACACTTTCAAATGACCTGTGGGAATAGTCGAAGATGTACCCATTGGCATCGAAAAATTCTTTATTCCCTATGATATCGTGGTGATTGACACAATTGAAGACCCAAAGTGTGCGATGATATTTGGGAGATCATTCTTGGTAACTAGAAGAGCATTGATAGATGTCACAGAGGGGATTATCACCCTATGCGTGGGCAATGACCATGTAGACTCCTGAGTTCAAGATGCCATGAAGGGATCGCCTCTTTTCGAGTCAGTCTACTTTATGGATAGTTACAACCAGTACTACGAGGAAGTGCAAGAAGAAAAGGCAATTGTAGACCCAATGATGTGGGCCTTGAACATCCCCAATCTGACCGTAGAAGACCCTGAGGTAGTTGAAATCATATATTATCTGAATCAGGACGTAGGAGATCTCACTAATGAAGAAGAAATTATCCAAACAGTTAAGTATGCTTCACTCAAACAGTCTCCCAAAGAGAAAGATGCACCCAAGTCAAATCCCAAATTGAAACCACTTCCAGAAGGGATAAAATATGAGTTTCTAGACCATGAGGAAAGGAATCATGTTATTGTGAATGCAAGCATGATAGAAGAACAAATAGAAACACTATTAAAAGAGTAGATAGAACATAGAAAGGTGATAGGATATTTTGTAGAGGACATCAAAGGGTTTAACCCAGCTCTTTGCATGCACATAATACATTTGGAAGAGTCTGCTAAGCCGCTAGTTCAGCCCCAGCGAAAGCTAAACCAATTGTTGAAAGATGTTGTAAAGAAGGAAATCTTGAAACTGTGAGACGCCAGAATTATCTACCCGATTAGCGATAGTAATTGGGTGAGTCCTATTTACTTCATGCCTAAGAAAGGAGGAATGACAGTAGTAAAGGGAAAGAATGGTGAAAAAGTCTCTACTAGAACCGTTACTGGGTGGCGGATGTACATTGATTACCGCAAGTTAAATGCTTCCACAAGGAAGGATCACTTCCCCTTGCCACTCATCGACCACGTATTACAAAGGCTAGCTCATCATGACTATTTTTGCTTTTTGGATGGCTATTCAAGTTTTTACCAAGTCACTATTCACCCAGATGACCAGTAAAAAATGACATTCACATGCATCTACGACACATATGCATTCAGAAGAATGCCATTCGGATTATGCAACACACCCGCAACAATCATGCATTGCATGATCTCAATGTTGTTAGATTTTTTAGAGGACATCATAGTAGTCTTTATGGGTGATTTCTCAGTCTATGGGATGGATTTTGACACATGTCTGAGAAATTTGTCCCTGGTCCTGAAAAGATACAAGGAGAAACATCTGGTTCTGAATTGGGAAAAGTGATACTTCATGGTACATAATGGCATAGTCCTGGGACACAAAATTTCTAAAAAGGGGATTGAAGTGGAAGTGTGTAAAATAGAAGCCATATCAAAATTGTCATCGTCGAAGTCTATAATGGGAGTAAGAAGTTTTCTTGGTCACGTCGGATACTATAGGAAGCTCATAAAAGACTTTTTGAAGATTTTGAAGTCCTTGTACAATCTTTTACGGAAAGATGCCAAATTCGATTTCAACAACGAATGGTTAGAGGCTTTCAATACCCTAAAGAAAGCATTAACAACTGTGCCGATCGTACAAGCCCCGTATTGGGAGTTGCCATTTGAGATAATGTGTGATGCTAGTGATTATGCAATAGGCGTTATCCTAGGTCAAAAGAAAGACAAAAAAACACCATGTAATCTTCTATCCCAGTCGCAAATTAGATGAGGTACATGTAAGCTATACCACAACTGAAAAGGAGATGTTAGCAATAGTTTTTGCTTTTAACAAGTTGAGGTCATACCTAATAGGATCAAAGGTGAAGGTATATACATACCATCGAGCAATTAAATACCTGATGTAGAAAAAGGACACCAAACCATGCCTTTTTTGGTTATCTCTACTATTGCAAAAATTTGTTCATGAAATCATTGATAAGAAGGGGAAAGAGAATGTAGTCGTAGACCACTTGTCTAGAATAATTATTGATAAAGAGAATCGGTTACCCGTGAACCACAATTATGCAGATGAAGCTCTATTGATGGCTCAGTCTGATCAGTAGAGGTTACCTTGGTTCGTCGATATCTATAACTATTTGGCTTGTGTCCAGCTTCCATAGGAAATTACATACCACCAAAAGAAGAAACTATTTTCCAACGTCAAGAACTATTATTGGGATGACCCATTACTATTCAAGAGGTGTTCTAACAATCTATACCATATGTGCATACCAGAAGATGAGGTTCCATTGATTCTGAAAGAGTGTAGCAACCCCACCTCTCGGTAACCTCCAATTAAGGGAGACCAAGAGATCAGAGTCGTTATCCCAATTTCTGGATCAAAGGTTCGACAAATAATTAATAATAATTACTAAATTGTACCATACTATATTGAAAAGCTGTAATAAAATAAAACTTTGCATACCTTTTTAAAAACTTGGATATCTAACTTCTATCCACAAGAGAAGTCTATTCTAACTAATCCTCCTTGCACTTTAATTCATAAATTCACAATGTAACACTTTACTGTTTGTCCTTTTCCATGTCGTACCTAAAATGCTAATATACAAAACGTCGGTCAGCATAAATGAATATGTCGGTAAGTGGGGGAAACAATAATCGTGCAACTATGGTAACAATGTAAGTAACCAAATATCATTTAACAATCAAGGTTACATTTTAGGCAATAGTACTCAATCCATACCTCTCCCCTATCTCTATGTTGTCCCTATAGTAGACTTGGATACTACCTCTCTCATATGGTAGATCCTTACCCCCATGGTCCTACCTCGTAGGTAGCCATTACTTAGGGTTGTGAAGTCACATGGCCATACCCAAAGGTAGCCCAATCTCTGTCTCATGGTGACTTGATGGACCTACCTCGTAGGTAGCCATGTACTAAGTCATCCAATGACCTGATGGACCTACCCCATAGGTAGCCATGTACTAGTCAACCTATCAAGCTACATAGGGGACTAGGATCTAAGCTAGTAGGCATATTATCCTAGGTGATAGTCATATCCACATTATAGTATGCATGAATTAAATTCATCCAATAGTTTAATTCAAGCAATCGATTAAAACTTTGGAAATCCTCAAAAAATTAGTTTGAGATATTCATAAGCATAACCACATACCTGTTAGGCTCATTTGGTACAAAAATAATCCAATCAATGTAAGAAATCTAATAGGAAAGTAAGGACAGAAAGAGATCCTAAAATATGCATATAATTTCCTATCATAAATCATGTCATCAAGATCTATTAAACCTAACTTGCTTCCTAGGGTATCTAGTCTACTTTTAGGGTTTCCATTGCAGTTAGGGATTTTCTTGTACTTTTATCACTACAAAACCTAGTTAGGCAAAATTTCTCTTAATCCCTAATTATTCTAACCTATTTTGTTCAACAGGATTAGGATCATCTTCCAACAACATATTATCACATATATCAAACTAAAAGTGATCTTTTTCTCTTTTATCATAAATTAGGGTTTCTAAGTGCTTAATCATTCTTATTTGGTGTAAAACCCTAAATCACACAAGAAACATCTAAATTAGGTTCAAGTTCATTATTAACTAACCAATAGGTTGCAAATACTCCATTTCAATAATTAAGTAACATGAACTCAACCAATATGCTCAAATAGGGTTTCTTAATCTAATACATTTGAACTTTTCATTAGATTAACACACTTTTGCAAAAGGGAACAATTTCAGGTTCTCAATCCAATTTTAGTTTGTTCCTCATATTTTTCTATGAAACTTTTGTATATAAACTTTTCTCATCGGAATTTTCTACAAATTTCTATGATTTTGGCAAAGAGAAACACTTTTCAGGATCATCTATTATTTTAAGAAAAATATAGGCCATTGGATTGATGATCCACTGGACCACGCTATGACCTCCTCCTACTCGCCAGACTCCGGTGAAGCTTTCTGAGAAGATGGGGTGATGGTCTGGGTAGAAGACAGAATTGGAAGCACTAAAACACTCCTCTTGGTCCTCCATAGAGTTTAGGTTTGCAAGATAGCACGCTGGTACCCTCTCTTACCTTCCCCTATATATAGGGTTGAAGGTAGGGATCAGGTGAATTGGGAACTCTCCCAATTATCGACCAAACCCCTACAAAGTAGGGATGGTCCTCTTCAAACTTCTCTCCCGACTTGAACGATGTTATTCTCGTGATCTAACTCCCTTTCCTTTTCCCGCAATGAACCTACTTTAGATCATTGCAAGTCTGCTTGACGCAGACTCCTTGTGCTAAAAGGGATTCATCCCCGATCATTGGATCGTGATTCAATGGTCCACATAAAACCCAAAATCCTGAATTATCCAATTAAATTGTGACATCAATTTCTTAGGCAATTAATATCCACACTTTAGGTAATTTTTCAAATTGCATAACTCAATGATCGTGACTATTTTCTAACCAAATTTTAAGGTTTTCTCTCTCTTGCTTTTATCTACTTGCATGTCAAGTTTGAGTTCGAAATTCCAAAAGAATAGGACTATCTCTTCATAGGCAAGTTACTCTTAAAAAAAATCTAAATAATGGTTATTTTCTCTTTCCTTAAACAAAAATCTTTCTATATTGGACTCCTTGGACCCCAAGGAATCCTATGATTTCGAAATCCTTTTTGAAGGATACTTATTATCCTTCTATATGCATCTACATCCATTATTTCTCATTATCTTACTTATTTCTTTATTAAAAAAATCTTTTCAAGGATTTCTCTTTATCCTTTGTTTCCTTTTTCTTCTTTTCCAATTTCTTCCATTAGAAATCATATGTATACGAAATCCATTCAATTGTGGCCATCAATGCCACTTTCTAGAGTTTTCTATGTATTTCTCATAAACATATTGCTTAATATCCATTATCTTTTATCTTTTTCTATTATTTGGAATTTTCCTCTTTTCTTCTCTTTTATATCTATTATTGGATTAACATAATAGTAGGAATCATGAAATTCCTATCAAAAGGGAGATTTGCAAAGAAATACCTTCTTTGAAGCAAAGCATACAACCTTTTCAATTTGGTCCATATTCATAAAATCGTTACATTTCAATTATGAAAACATATGCAAAATTTACGTTGTAACATCCTTCCCTTCTTATAGGAATTTTTCCCTCAAAGTTCCACCAAACATAAAAACAATTCAGGATAAAACTTTTCCATATTCGTCATTGGCTCCCATGTGACTTCATCCTCTCCATGGTGCATCCAAAGAACCTTTATCATCTTATATTCTTACATATGAGTTTTCTCTCACCTTGGTATCTCATACCCTTATAGGTGACTCAGGGTAAGTTAGCCTCCCTTAGGATATCACTAGGTTCATTGTTGAGTCCATGGCTTGGTTACCTCACATAGTGCTCTAGATCGGACTCGTGGAATACATCATACATTACGTCATCCTGAGGGGTAAGGATAAACATTACCATCTCCACCAATCCATCCCAAATGGACCCAAGTATCGCGGACTCTGCTTTCTCAGCTATAGTTCAGAGGGGTCGGATTTTCATATCACATATTCTCCCACAGTGAACTATATATCAGTCTTTTTTGCATCAGCTCAGGACTCATGTTGCCCCTGGGCTCTCTTTCAGCGATCGCATGATCAAAGAGACTTCTTCTACACAGACTGTGGTCTTTTTCTGACCTTCATGAGGTCCCTTCACCAACATCATCTTAATGAAGTTGTGACTAACATAGCCTCCCTTATAGAGCTTCTTACATCCCGATACTAGCTATGGTGGCTATCATCACATCTAACATAGAACTGAAACTATCTCCATATATCACCCTAAATGAGCACACGTGCTCTCAACAGACCCTCTAGTCTGGATCATGCTAACCATCAGTTAGGGGTGATAAGTTGTACTCACATCGAGTTCTTCATGTATCTACTTTGACCTCATGGAAGTGAATCTTTAGGTCATACTCAAGAACCCTTGAACTCACAACATGGTGTAGTTGAACCATATCTCTCTCATATATATAGTTCAACTGGATATGTCTCCCGACAATACTTTCTCTTTCTCTCAGATCATGTAATCTAGGTAAGGCGATCTACCATAACCCATATTGCATCCTGACCTTCCTCGGTCCAAGGGAGACTCACCACAACATATATAGTGATGAACACACATTCCCTCTCAAGGACTATTTATCCTCCATATCAACTCACTGGGTTACTGGTGTTTGACCTTCACCTCCTATCATGTATGGTGACATGCCACATGCAACTTCATTTTTGGCATCCAAAGTACTACTGCCACTTACTATCTTCGTAGTACCATGGTGTATGGTGAACTTAAAATCATGATCTCCTGTATTTCATGATTCCTCAAGGTCATTTCCTCAGAAACTGTAAAACACTCTAGTCGTGGGTTTCATCACCTACTTTTCCAGAGAAGTGCATCTGAGATTCTACAACCATCCTTCTAACACAACAAGCCCTTGGTTGGCTAACCAAGAAACCACTAACTTGATCAATGGATCTCGTTACATCTGAGTGTTAGCCAACCATATCTCACGGACTTAGGGTTCACCTAACCACCTCTTCGAGCCTTTCCACTAGCTAGACTTGGCGACTACATCTCAACAAGAGAATCCATTACCACCTTTCATCTTTAGGTGCTAGGTAACAGTGAAGGCATATACCTCCAGGTATTCCACTTATTGTCTCATCCTGGACTTTAGGTCTATCTTCATCAAGAAAATGCAGAGCTCATCTTCTTGGTTATCAAACTCAAACTTATATAACTCATAAATTCCACATATCTCATGATATGAACATCCTCATAAGATGACTACCTTAGTTATCTTGGTGTTTGTAAACCATCCACATATCATACCCTACACAAAGGTACACTATTATCTCTATCCTCATATATCATAGCAACGTTTCAACTCACTTCATCTTTATCCTTAGTGTATGGCATGCATACTGCCCTATCTCTTACCCCCATAATGAGAGTAAATAAGCATTTGGCGGCCATCCAAACATAGAGTTCTTCCCGTTACAAGAATAGAGATGGTGCATCCCACATTGCCAACACACCTTCCAATCTAAGTTGAAACGTGCAACACATGTCTCCACATCATGAACATTTTGATATCAGGTTTTCTTTCATGGAGAACTGGTCTCAAACCCACTTGGGTCACCACACGATCCTTAGTCATATCCTCTAGGTCTTTAGGGTGTCGGCACTTTTGGGGTCATCCCTCTTCCCTTATGCATCTATAGAGTGCTCTCTTCATCTTCGCTTTGGGTCCCATGAGTTCATGAAGGTGATCAATCTCCTAATCCATGGCCCTCAGACAATGATAGTTGTTACCTATCGACCCTATGGTCATGTGAAACTAGGGAATTAGGAAACTCCTACTCCCATCGGTCTTATTCCAACCCAACCCTAGGTTAGACTTGGGATTCTAACATAGAACATATCCAACTTGAAACCTTACCCAAGTCTGCATCATCTCTCTCAACATTCATGGTATGAATTACATCCTCTCATAGGGATCATGGCAACCTACCTACCTCGGTCAGGCCCCATACTGGTTACTTCATGGTAACACATCCATATGAACTTAGATATGGTTATCTATGGGTATGTAGGTTCATCTTCATACTATATACTATCCACATAGCTTGTCAAGATCCTACGAGACCTCCTTAGGTTACCTCAAACCCAACAAAAGCTGGTACATACCCTATAGAAGGGTGTCTCTCCCAGGATGGGAGCAAACTACAAAGGTCTCAAACATCCTCGCGTCTAGGGTTTACATCAACATGATCATGCTTATTCCTATCAAGCTACTATGGCACGTAGAAAACAAACATAACACCTACTAAACCTTACTCGGTCTCCATGGTAGGTCATACTTGTTCTCATTCCTCAACATTGGACCATCATCATACATGCCCATGTCACCATCCTATATGTGAGGGGTTCATCAAACATATACCTTAGTATAAGGGGTTTTCTTTTCCTCTAAACATGAGGAGTTCCATGCTCCCACACATAAGAACTCAAGCATCTCTGTGAGCATTAGGTGCACCAGGAACTACTTCTTCCCTTCTTTAGGTCTAGGAACCCTAAGTTCTCTTTTATGCATCAACCGTCTAACCACATGCTCAGCTTTCCAACCATGAACCAAACATGTATGAGGTATATCATACACGCCCTATAATCCTTCCATTTGAACAACACCTCAGAGTTGAGCCCTCCTCAAGGACAAACAACTAGGTATGGGGTCTTCCAACTTGATACTATACCTTCTCAGGGTCTAAGGAACTCTTCTTCCTATCCTTAGAAGGTAAGGTAGGCACCTACTACTTCCATAGATTGATTCAAGAAGTCTCTTCCCCTTTCTAGGGTTTGGTTCCTCTAAAAGCAACATAGATACCACAAGCCTCCAAGGATCATGCACGAGACAACCGTAACCATCCACTTAGGTTGTACATATCTGACTTCTCAGGGTTCCTTATATCCCAGAGTCTAAACTTCCAACCTTCTTTCTTGGGTCCTACTCTCTCTCTCCAGAGCTAACCCCACAACCAACCTCACTGCTAGAGGTTCTCTCTCCATGAAGGTGGATCAAGCTCTCATGCATACCCCTGTAGGGGTGAAACGTATGATAAAACCTATATTTGCTCAAGGTTATACATAACTCTTTATGCTTATCTCATAAGTTATCCTATATGCCCTTCAGGCCTGGGTTTTAACCTACTACCAACACTACTAACGTACTCTGGGTGCATACTATTCCATGCTCATACAAGCCTATAGGGTTTCTATAGGTTTTTCACTAACCTCAATGATGAAGGAGTTATCCTTCACTCTAACTTGCACGACCTTCCCTAGGGTTGGGTTGCCAAAGGTACTAGGTCAGCCAACCTCACATGGCTCATACTATCATAGGTATCCAAAACCAAAATCATGTCAACCCACACACATGGTCGACCATGACGTCCATCTCATCATGCATCTCTCTCCAACCACCCCTCAAGGTTAGGGTTTGAATCATCCTCAGAGGATGCACCATGTCTCTACCTTTAATGGAGGTTTCTACCTCCAAGACCAACTATCTATTCATCCTCCTGATAAGAAGGTCTAACATCATGTCTCTCCTGAGGGTATGACAACACATGTCATACAACCCTAAGCATGCAACTAATCTTTAGTCGATGCTTAAACTATTAAGCTTATGTCCATGACATCTTATTTACATGATTTTCATTAATTTGGTGGAGGATTCCCTAATCTTAGCATACATACCCTATCCTCAAAGGAAGAGAGAGAGAAAACCCTAAACCTTAGAATCTTAATAGAATTAAGGTTGAGAAGGGATGAAAATAGATGAGAGAGTCCTAAAGGTATCTTATTTCGAGTCAGATCCTAAGACATTGGCCAGACAGTCACACATATCTTAGAATCCTCATATTCTGACTAGCGGTGCAGAGAAAAATATTGCCAGCCCCCAGATGTGATCCTTTTCTAGACACCTCTGTCTTTTGGAAAATCGTCTAATAACTCCCTTGGTTCTATGGAATTTGGAAAATTTAATAATTACTAAAGATTAAATGAGGAACCAATGCTCTGATACCAATTGTAATGACCTTGCCTCCAGGTAACCCCCAATTAAGGGAGACCAAGAGGTCATAGTTGTTATCCCAATTTCTAGATCAAAGGTTCAACAAATAATCAATAATAATTACTAAATTCTACCATACTATACTGAAAAGAAGTAATAAAACAAAACTTTGCATACCTTTTTAAAAACTTGGATATCTAACTTCTATCCACAAGAACAGTCTATTGTAACTAATCCTCCTTGCACTTTAATTCATAAATTCACAATGTAACAGTTTACTATTTTTCCTTTTCAATGTCGTACCTAAAACACTGACAAACAAAATGTCGATCAACATAAATGAATATGCCGGTGTGTGGGGGAAACAATAATTGTGCAACTATGGTAACAATGTAAGTAACCAAATATCATTTAACAATCAAGGTTACGTTTTAAGCAATACTATTCAATCCATACATATCCTCTATCTCTGTGTTGTCCCTGCAGTGGTCTTGGATACTACCTCTCTCATATGGTAGATCATTACCCCCATGGTCCTACCTCACAGGTAGCCATTACTTAGGGTTGTGGAATCGCATCGCCCTACCCAAAGGTAGCCCAATCTCTGACTCATGGTGACTTGATGAACCTACCTCGTAGGTAGCCATGTACTAAGTCATCCAATGACCTGATGGACCTATCCCATAGGTAGCCATGTACTAGTCAACCTATCAAGCTACAGAGGGGACTAGGATCTGAGCTAGTAGGTATATTATCTTAGGTGATAGTCATATCCACATTATAGTATGCATGAATTAAATTAATCCTACATTTTAATTCAAGAAACCGATGAAAACTTTAGAAATCCTCAGAAAACCAGTTTGAGATATTCATAAGTGTAACCACATACTTGTCAGGTTGATTTGGTACAGAAATAATCCAATCAATGTAAGAAATCCAATAGGCAAGCAAGCACACAAAGAGATCCTGAAATATGCATATAATTTCCTATCATAAATCATGCCAGCAAGATCTATTAAACCTAGCTTGCTTCCTAGGGTTTCTAGTCCACTTTTAGGGTTTCCATTGCATTTAGGGTTTTTGTTGTACTTTTATCACTACAAACCCTAGTTAGGCAAAATTGCTCTTAAACCCTAATGATTCTAACCTATTTCGTTCAACATGATTAGGATCATCTTCCAACATCATATTATCACATATATCAAATTAAAAGTGATCTTTTTCTCTTTTAACCTAAATTAGGGTTTCTAAGTGATTAATCATTCTTATAAGGTGTAAAACCCTAAATCACGCAAGAAACATCTAGATCAGGTTCAAGTTCATTATTAACTAACCAATAGGTTGCAAATACTGAATTTCAATAATTAAGTAACATGAACTCAACCAAAATGCTCAAATAGGGTTTCTTAATCTAATACATATGCACTATTCATTAGATTAACAAACTTTTACAAAAGGGAACATTTTCACGTTCTCAAACCAATTTTAATGTGTTCCTCATATTTGCTAATAAACTTTCGTTCATAAACTTTTCTCATCGGAGTTTTCTATGAATTTCTATGATTTTTGCAAAGAGAAACACTTTTTTGGATCATCTATTATTTTAAGAAAATTGTAGGCCATTGGATTGATGATCCACTAGACCATGCTACGACCTCCTCCTACTCGTCGGACTCCGACGAGGCTTTCTGAGGAGATGGGGGTGAAGGTCAGGGTAGAAGATGGAATTGGAAACACTAAAACACTCCTCTCGGTCCGCTATAGAGTTTAGGTTATCAAGATAGCACGCTGGTACACTCTGTCACCTTCCCCTATATATAGGGTCGAAGGCAGGGATCGGGTGAATTGGGAACTCTCCCAATCATCGACCAAACCCCTAAAAAGTATGGATGGTCGTCTTCGGACTTTTCTCCTGAGTTCAACGGTGCTATTCTCGTGATTTAACTCCCTTTCCTTTTCCCTCAATGATCCTACTTTGGATCATCGCAAGTCTGCCTGACGTAGACTACTTGCACCAAAAGGGATTCATCCCCAATCATTGGATCGTGATCCAACGGTCCACACAAATCCCGAAATCCTGAATTATCCAATTAAATTGTGACATCAATTTCTTAGGCAATTAATAACCCAACTTTAGCTAATTTTACAAATTGCATAACTCGGAAACCGTGCACTACTTTCCAACCAAATTTTAAGGGTTTTTCTCTCTTGCCTTTATCTACTTGAATGTCAAGTTTGAGTCTGAAATTACAAAATAATAGGACTATCTCTTCATAGGCAAGTTACTCTTTAAAAAAATCTAAATAATGGTTATGTTCTCTTTCCTCATACCAAAATCTTTCTATATTGGACTCCTTGGACCCCAAGGAATCCTAAGATTTCTAAATACTTTTTGAAGGATACTTATTATCCTTCTATATGCATCTACATCCATTATTTCTCATTATCTTACTTATTTCTTTATTCAAGGATTTCTCTTTATCCTTTATTTCCTTTTTCTTCTTTTCCAATTTCTTCCATTAAAAATCATATGTAAACGAAATTCATTCAATTGTTGCCATCAATGCCACTTTCTTGAGATTTCTATGTACTTCTCATAAATATATTGCTTAATATCCATTATCTTTTATCTTTTTCTATTATTTGGACTTTTCCTCTTTTCTTCTCTTTTATATCCATTATTAGATTAACATAATAGTAGGAATCATGAAATTCCAATCTAAAGGGAGATTTGCAAAGAAATCCCTTCTTTACAACAAAGCATACAACCTTTTCAATTAGTCCCATATTCATAAAGTCATTACATTTCAATTATGAAAAGATATGCAAAATTGAGGTTGTAACAAAGAGTGTCACTCTTCACCCTGTGGTGGGCACCATGGTGGAGAAAGAATAGCAACGAAAGTACTACAATTTGTGTTTTATTGGCCCACACTTTTCAAAGATGCATCATCTTTTGTTAAAGTATGTAAGGAATGTCATCTCACAGGGAACATAAGCAAAAGAAATGAGATGCCCATGGAAGAATGGGTGGAAGTTGAAATTTTTGATGTCTGGGGAATTGACTATATGGGGTCATTTCCATCATCAAAAGGAAATCAATACATACTTGTTTTTGTCGATTATGTTTCAAAATTGGTCGAAGAAGTTGCCACTCAAACATGTGACTCCAAGTTTGTGATTAAACTATTCGAGAAAATCATCTTCCCGCACTTTGGAGTTCCCTACACAATCATAAGTGACGGGGGATCACACTTCAGAGAAAGACAATTCGAAGTGTTGCTGAAGAAATATGGAGTGAAACACAAAGTCACCACACCATACCATCCACAAACATCGGGGTAGGTAGAAGTATCAAATAGACAGATCAAGCAAATTCTGGAGAAGACAGTGATTCAGACAAGAAAGGACTGGTCAATCAAGCTAGATGATGCTCTATGGGCTTATCGAACTGCGTACAAGACACCTATAGGGACAACACTCTACAGGATTATTTATGGAAAGTCCTGTCATTTATCGCTTGAGCTTGAACAAAAGGCTCTATGGTCCATCATGTTTCTAAATATTGACCTTGACAAAGCGGGCCAGAAGAGATTTCTATAGCTCTAGGAGCTTGAGGAATGGAGACTACATGCTTATGAGAACACGATAATTTATAAACAAATGACTAAAGTTTGGCATGATGACCACTTGAAAAACAAGTCTTATTTCCTCAATTTTGGTAAAAATTGGATTATGGAGATGAAGCGATTTGTAAATTTTTCAATAAGTTTATTAGTGGAATAATAATGTGAATCACCTATATGGCGTGGGAGCTTGTAGCACAAGCTGAAGTAATTAAATGAATTTCAAGTATTTTTATGGTTTGCAATAATCCGATAATGATCTAGTCATCCAATATGTGACCGGAATACCTTCCTCAATGGCTTACCAAAAGCTCTAGGGGGTGGTTTATTTGAAATCCAATATGAACAAAAAAGAGTAAGTAGTCAAGTAATACACTTACCCTAAGTGGATAGAAAAAAAAGGATATAATATGAAGATGCATGGATGGTCATGATTTGGAAAGTAATTAAATTACATTCTCTAACAATAGATTATAATCATCTACCTCTCACCCAAATGTATAGGATTCAGAAAGAGACTCTGGACTTTCTTTCTACGAACTCTAAATGGGGGACTACTACATACTATATAAGAGACAGTGGGATCTCTCTCTCTCTCCATGAACGGAGAGGTACCCTCGACCACCTCCTATCACTCCCCAGATCCTTGAGTATTGTGATGTAGGCATGATCTTGACGAGTCTCTACTATAACTTGGTCTTTACAGACCTACATATACCACCCCATAATCCTCCACCATGGATTCCCCTTGCATCTTGGCACACCTTGCTTGACCAATGTTGTTGAGTATCCATTGTAGCCGCCAGTAGGACCACCATCACTCGACTAGACCAGGGAAGACGACAACCTCAACCTATCTCCTACTCAGGACGAGGGAAATGGTTGCAGTTGAGCCCATGTCTGGATAAGGAACCTCATGCAACAGGATGAAGAGATCAACCCCAAAACCATGAATCATTTGTTGGAGAAGGAGACAACATGGACGGTGGCCGAGAATAATGGGTACAGTCGAGGGTCTGGAGGCTTTGCTTAACAGATGGGACTGGTTCGAGTGCCTACGAAAACTGCTAAGGAGGCGAGCATCCCACAAGGAAGAGGGGATCTTTGGGGCAGCGATGATGTGGGAAGAGTCCCATAATATGATGCCTAGAGACTAAGAAGGGGGTGAGGGAATCAAAGATGGCCTTGCTTGCAGCATCAGCAGAGGCGATATCACGTTTGTGTGAATGTGTGGATGGCGCTGCCTCATCTGTGGGAGTCAACGAGTCTAGCTGCTGAGATCTTTTGATGGGGTAAGCCTGGTGGGGAGGACTATGTGCCGGTGGAGGCACTACTACAGTGTGAGGGGAGCACTGCAACATCGGCTCAGTCGAGTTCGCGCACAAAGGGGGTGAATCACACCCAGCGCAGCTACACGAGAGAGATAGATTAGAGTCAAAGGATGAGTATGCCCCTACTCGCAAGTTCAAGACACAAGGGCTATGCGGTCTATCCCCTCCATTGTTGACTCAATTTTATGGTAAGTCAATAATAGAATATAATGCTGACGTGTCACCTTGTGATTGGTTCAAATCAATTTAGCTTGCAAAATAAGGAGTTAATTACTGGTAACTCTGTTCGCAATAAGTTATATATGAAATTTTCTTAGAAAAATGAGTGGAATCTAAATAAAATATTTTTAGAACCTGATTAAGCTTCCTGTTCTAAAAGTATATACAATGCATGTGTTAATGTGATTAGTATAAAGGAAGCCTAGATTTACCTTAATCTGATGCTTAATTGAATAGATTCATTCATGATAGGCTAATACTTGATCTAGACCTGCATAATGAGGAAATCTTTGATAATGAGGAATAATGATGTTTCTAGGTTAATAATCTCATACAATGTTGATTTAGAGTTTTGAAACCAATGTGGACATCTTGTTGTGATCATAATGCTGGAAAACTGATTTAGATGTCACTAGTAATCTAATATGCTTAAGATGCTAATTGGGGTTTAACCTAACATGCATAACTGAGTTTGTAATCTTAGAAACCATAATACAATCAGATTAGGGTTTGGAATCCTAACTTATAGTCCAAACACAAGATAACCCTAAACCCTAGTTTAGGAGCGCATCCAGATCTGAGTAATGTAATGTGAATACATGGTGACACATATGTAGTATGCTTTGTTTTAGATACTTTCTGATTACATGCTTTGTTTCTTGGATGTTTGGATGCATTCTTAAAGTAAACATTAGATTTTGCAGGGTTTATGTGATGGCATAAGGTACGTGGTTACGCTTATGAATACATGTATCAAATTCTGAGATTGCTGATGTTTATCGATGAGATTGAACGAGTGATAAATTGTTTGCTTGTTTATTTACTTCTTGCTAATTATAAAGTTCCTATGAGTATCATGTAAAGTAAATAACAATATCCCGAACCCTGGGTTAGACTGATCTTAAGGGTAATGCACACGAGCCCTGGAGGGACAATGATTACACCTGAGGTAGTTGACCAAATATGGGTTAGAATTTGAAATAAGTTTATAATCTTATATGAAAGATACAAATGTTTGCTTATATGTGTACTTGTGATTATTGTTTGAACCCATGTACCAGTATAGAAATATAATGATCACATATTTGTTTGTTGGTGCTTTAGGTATCAGATATAGTTGGTTAGTGGACATGAGGGTATAGATAAATATGTTGAAGACACTAGAGTTATTACTAATGGGTTAGTCGTAATGGTATACCTTCACACTTGTATAAGTTAGTTATGTTTAAAAGTTATGTAACTCCTTGGAGGAGGTTTTTATGCAAACATGTAACTATTTGTTCATTAATGGAAATTGTTTACTATTCTATATTATTTCTTGAATTTGATCCTGGAATTTATGAGTGATGATTCACGACTTTAAGGTCTTTTAGACACTCAAAAGTGTGGGTCGTTACATTTGGTATCAGAGCACAGATTCATCAACTAATACTTAATAGTTAATAATTTCAAAGTATCCTTAGAAATTTTAAGAGAAAAATTAAGTTCCTCATCTCACATCTTCATCTAATTCTCATCTCGTGCTTAAAAACTTTGGAAAGAAAATGTTAATAAGAGAAGTAAAATGTGATAAGAAATAACCTTTAGTGTATGTCCTTCTAGAGAGGGTAGACACTAGAAAGATACATGTTTGGGTAAGCCCTTTCTAAGAGGAATGACTTGGAATAGGGTGTGAAAACTCTAGAGAGTCTGGGGATAGGGAAACTCTGAGAGGTAGAGTATAGTCCCTAACACTAACCCTAAAACCTTAATCTGAAATAATGAACATGGTGTGTTGGTATGGGACACTACCCATGTGAAACTTGAAATTGGGAATAAGAAAGATAAAGGGATGGGTTTAGGTAACCCAGTCTCCCATGCATCTGTGCATGATGAGCACAAAACTTGTATAATATGTCTTAAGATAAGTATGAACCCAAAGGGTATATATATGAAAAATGCAAGTTTGAATATAACTTGTTCAAACCCCTTATGTTGTCTCTAGAAGTTTATTGATAGTGGATAAGCCCCTGGAGGGGAAGGCCGAGGTATCACCAAGCCCCTGGAGGGGAAGGTGACCCACGTTCATTGAATGGACATAGACCATGAGGGGGTATTCTAGAAATTGAGCAACCATGGGTTGATATGTTATAATGATTAAAGTTATGCCTAATGAAAAAGAAAGAGATATACACTACTATAGAAATGGCTTATAACATCACATTTACAAGAATCAGTTGTATACAAGAAATTGACGCCTAAACCCTACAGTGACAGTTGAATACACAAACTGACATCTATCTGTGAAGAGCGGCCATACATGGGTATCACTTTTTATTTAGCGTTGGTTCCTCAATAAGAAACCAACGCCTAAAATTGAACGCCAAATCCAAAATTTCCAGTGAAAAAAATTACCTCCAAAATTTAACATACGATGTCGGTTGTTAACAAATCAACCGACGACTAAAGGTTTTTCACGGGATAGAAATTGGACCCATTTTTATCGTCAGTTTTCTTACAATAACCGACGCCGATGTGTTTTCATGTGCTGTCCTCGTGAAAAATTTCACCACCCTTTGGTGTCGGTTCTCTACGACAACCGATAACTATGGTCATAATTTGAGAACATTTTTTTTGTCGGAATATGTAGATAGACGTTGGTTTTTCTAGTTAAAACTGATGACTATCATTGAACATAGGTTTCGGTTCATTTGTGGAGATCGATGCCTATTGTTATAAGTGTCGGTTGTTTTTAATAAATGACACCTATTGTTCACGTAATAGCACCCGCGCGAAGCAGACTCTTCCCCTTTCTCTCTATTTCATTGTCGACTCCGCTTAGGTTTGGCGATTTGTGCAATTCCTGCCGCCGCTCACTGTTGCTGCTGCTGTGCTCGCCGCCGCTGCTGTTGTACTCACCGCTGCCGCTGCTCACCTGCTCCGACCACCGCTCTACTATGCTCACCGTCGTCGTTGTTGTTGTGCTCTTCACCGTCACTGCTGCTGTGCTCGCCGCCACCACTGCTGTTGTGCTCGCTGCCACCACTGTCGCTTCCGCTCATCTTCTTCCTCAAAAGGTACCCTTCTTCCTCCTCTCATTACCCTTCTTCCTCCTCTCTCATTACCAAACAACTTGGGATAGGCATAACATAGAGTGGGGTGGATTGAGAAGCATCCAAGCACAGTTGTAGTGTTCGTTAGGCATTGGGTTTATGCTCGCCGCCCCCTGCTTGATTTTTGATTTTTCTCATTACCAAACAACGGCCTGGAACCGATAGATTCAGCAGTGGCGAAGCCACTCTAAGGCCACGTGAGGATGGGTCTCACCTAGAATTTCGAAATTCAACCTATTACACCTGAATATTATTTCCCCATCTTAATGTATACGAGACCGGAGACCAAGATAGTGAAGAGGCTAAGAAGTATACATTTGTCTACAACTATTCACTCATATAGCAACCGACATCACATAAAGGTTGGGCTAAGAAGTAGATGTTGCAAATCTTTGCTAAAAGATCCTTAATTCATTTCATATTTTGCATTTCATTTCATGTCGTATTCTGCATTTCATCATGCATACATGTATATATAGCAATACATAATGTAAAATAAACCAACCTCATTTTATGGAGCATGCGAGCATTTAGTTACACATTATGAATCATTTTTTTTATTGTCTTCGACTGCCCACAATGTAGCCTTGTAGGTGATAAGTAAAGTTGTGTTGTTATATAACATTGGTCTCCGTTATGCTTTTGTTGAGTATGTTACGTTGATAGTCTAATAGACATTAATCAACTTAGTCATCTAACGGAAGTAGCCCATTTCCATTGGAGAGAGGTTGGATGTTCTATTTAGGAAACCCAAAAATAGAATAGGATACTTTGATTCAGTCAGTTTGGTTCTATGTGTTCGTATTACAAAAAGCTTATGTTGGGAGTTTAGAGTCATGTGATTTTTTTGGTTTTGGCTAGACTTGTGTTGAGAGTGATCCTGACGGCCGTACCTACTAAAATGCAAGCTTATCTGCCACAATGATTGGAGGGATAGAATTAGCATATGTTCTTTCCTACTATTTGTATCCCGAGAAAATAGCATTCTATAATGTGACAGAGTGAACTAGGTATGGATCCCAAGCAGATGGAGTGGGAATTAGGGGACATGACATATAAATGTTGAAAGTTTTCTGTTCTTTACTCTTTTAATGGTGAAACATGAGATCTTTCTATTGCTTTTCTACCTTTCATGCACTAGATTTTAGTTCAAGGATGATACAATTTACATTATAAGTAATCACTTTCAAAGAAGAATGTATGAATCTATATTTACATTTTAAGTAATATCTTTCAAAGAAGAATGTATGAATCTATATTTCAAATCAATGCATGGTGTTTCATGGTCTCTCTTCCTAATGAGTTCTATTTCAAATATTTATATATTAGGTGAAGGACATGTTTCTGTTGTGACATGTTGAGTTTTTTTCTATGTTATATTCACCACAATTTGTGTTATAAAATAATAGATTGATTAATTTAGTAAGCATTGATATGTTGTTATGGCTGTCCACAAGCGTTTTTATAAGAAAATTGTGTGTTGAATGGGGTTGTGAACAAGGGACTAGTGTTATATTATGTTGGCCTAGAAACCCGTCCAAGATTTACTCATATAGTCCCCTATTTGTGACTTTTCTTGAACACTTAATCTCACTTAGGATGTAAGTGTATAATATGTATTGGGTTTTGAAGAAAATTTTGGCAACATTTCCCCATTTGTTCTCTAAGTACATATGTACTTGGAGAAAAGCAGGGAAATGATGCCGAAATTTTCTTGAAAATGCAATACACATTATACACTTACTAGTGAGATTAGGTGTTCAAGAATGGGATAGGTGGTACACATTTATTATATATAAGACCTTAAACCCTAAACTTTCAACCATAAACCCTAGTCTTTTAACCCTAGACCTTAATCTTGTTCTAATATATACTTGTTTACTCTTTGATCATAGAATGGATAAATCATGGATGTCCATTCCAAATCATTGCACCCATATTTTATTTCTGGTCTTGATCAGTTTATTAAATTTGCCGAGGAACATAGGATACAACCTGGAGATAGGTTCTACTGTCCATGTAGGCATTGCGTTAACAACTTGAAAGTCAGCACTGGTGAAAAAATCAAAAGTCATGTCATGTGCAACAGAATTGTACAAGGCTATATAGGATGGCACTGGCATGGAGAGATTTCAAACCTAAAATCAGTGGATGTCGATAGTAGTGCTTGTGTAGAAGAAGAAATTTCCTCCGATGACATAGATGTGAACGAAACAGTTCCAGTAGACATCGTTGATGCGATGCTGTATAGTTGTGGGGTAGAGCACATCGATCCACCTCCCATGTTTAGAAACATTGTGCATGATGCTGAGATACCATTATACACAAGTTGTAAGTTTACGAAGCTTAGCATTGTGTTGAGATTGTATAAGCTGAAAGCTAACAATAGATGGAGTGACAAAAGCTTCACGTCGTTGTTGTCTTTGTTGAAAGAAATTCTTCCTGAAGGAAACGAGCTGTCAATCTCAACATACCGGTTAAAGAAATTGTTGTGCCCAATGGGAATGGAGGCCAAGAAGATACATACATGCTTGAATGATTGTGTATTATTTCAAAAGGACTATGTGGAATTGAAAGATTGTACTAAATGTGGTGAGTCAAGGTATAAATTGACAACTTCAGGGGAGTCCAAAACTAGTTCTCCTACTAAGGTGATGTGGTATCTACCTATAATACCACAATTTCAATGCTTGTTTGCTAATCTGATAGATGTGAAGAATTTGAGGTGGCATGCAGATGTCAAGAAAAATAATGATGGGATCCTACTACTTGCGTCTGATTCCCCATAGTGGAAGAAGATTGATTTAGTGTACCCTAAATTCGGTGAAGAAGTCAGGAATCTAAGATTTGGGCTTTGTACAAATGGGATGAATCTATACGGGACATTAAGCAGCCAACATAGCACTTGGCTAGTTATGCTTGTTATATACAATCTTCCTTCCTGATTGTGTATGAAAAATAAGTACATCATGCTGTCGTTGTTGATATATGGCCCTAAACAACCTGGAAATGATATCGACGTTTATCTTGAACCTCTGATTGATGACTTGAAAAAACTCTGGGGTGAAGGTGTGATGACCTATGATGCTTCACGGAGAGAGACATTTCGTTTGCACGCTATGTTGTTTTGCACTGTGAATGACTTTCCAGCATATGGGAATTTGTATGGATATAGTGTCAAAGGATCTAAAGCGTGTCCTATATGTGAAGAGAACACTAATTCAATATGACTAAAACACAGAGGCAAGACTGTATATCTTGGTCATCAAAGGTTTCTTCCAAAATTCCATCCCTATCGTAGGTTGCGCAAAGCATTCAATGGTCAGAATGAGCAACGAAGTACACCTAAACCTATACCAGGGGAGGTTGTTTATGAAAGAGTAAAACACTTTGCCAATGAATTTGGTAAGAGATCACAATGTACGATTGTAACATCCCAGGATTTGAGGCCTTGGATAAAATGATCTTATAAGGAATGATTGGACTTCCCATAGATCACCACTAGCCTTAACTGTGTGCTTTGTTCTCACTCACGTGCATGCCAAGATCAACTTCCCCACATGTCACCCATCCTATTACTACTCCAAGCTGAGCATGATTAACTATGGAGTTCTTTTGTTACAACCCCAATTTTGGGTTCTTTTGCTGAGAAATATAATTTCTCATATTAAAGATTTTTGAACGAATAAATGATATAATCTATTTTGAATAAATGGATTTCATTTACAATAGCCTTGTTGTTTGATTTGAGGGCTTTATTGGCTATTGGGCCCAATAACAAGGATATTCAATTAATTAATGAATAACTGAGAATTTGAGATAAGAAAGGTGTGGAAACCTCTGGAAGGAAAATCCAAAAAGGATTTTGTGCCTCTTAGATTCCTTGGGTTCCAAGGAGTCCAAAGTTGCAAAGAAAAGGCAGTAAGAAAAGAAAATATCAATTAAGTATTTCCTTGTTAATAAAGAAATTGAAAACATTGATGAAATATGGAAAACATGTGAAAAGAGGTATAGTTGGGTAATCCTTGGTGGGATTTCGTATCCCAAGGATTCCTGATGATAAAAGGAATACTAATGAGGAAAATAAAAGAGAAATAAGAGAGAGATCTTCAAAAAGGAATTATTTTAAAAAGAAATAAGCAAAATAATGAGAATAATGCATATTGATGCATTTAAGGATAATGAGTATTGCTTTAAAAGGAATTTCCAAATCATAAAGGTTCTTGGGATCCATGGAGTCCTAATGAAGAAAGAGGAAAGAGAAAACTATCGATAAAGCAAAATAAGAGGATAATGTGTTGCTTTATTAATAAATTTATTTGTGATATGGATAAAAGGAAATACTTTCCTACTAAAGGAAAGTAATATTTCGTGCTTATGAAGTTGAAGTAGAACATACGAGAGTATGATGGGACATATTCTCAAAATCCAAATATTTAAAGAGAAAGGGAAATAAGAAGGAGAGAAAGGTTTTCTTTTCATTATAGGAAAAAGGGGTTCCTATTGAGAGAAGGACTTAGTAATTCATGGATAGACGACCTAAGGCCTTGCTACTCACTCCTATATAAAGGGATAAGCCTTGGTTCGAGTTGAGGAGAGATCCCACATCTCTCTCTCTCTCTCCCATTCTCTTCTTCACCTAGATTTCGCTCAAAACCCTAATCTTTGAGTTGGCTCTATCCCTTGAGTGGCAGGGAGTCGTGAAGGTTTGCAAGGGTGGGCATGGCGTTTCCGCAGACGATCTAGGGAAGCTCCGCCCTCGACATGCTCCTCTGACCCTACTTAATGCCTGCAAGGGGTCTCTAACCTAGCTGCAAATCGCAGCTCTGACCCGCTTCAGTTTGGGCATATCGGCCTGGGGTCGAGGTGTTTCTGAGTATGGTGGAAGGTGGCGGAGACGAGGTGTTGTTCCCCTGTGATCCCCGGACCATGGGGAAGGGGGAAATGACTTTGTGGCCGGCTCCAGTCGGCGGCAGACTGGATCTCGCGAGGTGGAAGACGATCCCGCCAGGTTGGACAATTATACCCCCCCTGGGGTGTGAAGAGTGAGCTCTTGACGCGGGGGCAAGGTTGTCTTTTCGTTATATTTTCAAAACCACCAAGCGACGTGCATGGAGACGGCTACGTGGCGGCTCCTGATTCGCCAGAGTAAGTGATTTTGGTTAAATTCATAGTAAATAAATGGTAGGTCAAATAAGGACATATTATACGCGAAAACTTATCAGAAAAACGAGAGGAATGCATTAAAAATGGTTTTAGACTCTAATTTCTCTTGCTGTTCGAAAAGTAATGTAAATTATCAACTTTAACATATTAATGTTTAAATAACCCTATTTTGATATGATTAAAGTCATTAGTAGGGTTTAATAACTGATTAAAGTGGTTATTAGCCTGTTAATGATAAAAAGGAACATTAAGAATAAAAAGGATGAGTTTTGCACGTTAGTAGCTTAATTGAGAGTTCATGAGCATAAATAAAGCTTTAATGGGACTTGAAACCCTAATGTAGAAAATTAGGATTACTAATAGCTTTAATTATTCGATTTCATGTATAGAACTGAGTTTTCCTGATTATAAGCTATTTCGAGCAATAAAGTTCCTAATTTGTGGATAGATACCCTTAATATGATAATTAGGGTATCCTAACGGATAAAGTTAGAGTTAATACTAAATAGAGTTCATATGGGAATTAGACCCTGATAAATTATGAGTTGTTAATCCAAAAGAAAGTAAAGGTGATAATGGAGTCTAATGACCTTGAAATAAATTAAAAGGATGAAGAAAGTAGTTTTGGTAAAAAAAAAGAAGTAATCAACTTTAAGTGGACTTATGGTGTTGAAATTAGGGTTTATGAACTAAGACATCATTTAATATGATAAAAGCGTTATGGAGGCAAAAACCCTAATAAAACCCTAATGTGGTTTAGAAAACCGAAGATGGAATCCAAGTCTAGCTTTAGAATGTTCTGGATAAATTATAACACTTGGATGTCATGCATTAATTTCAGGATACTTGTTGATTGCTTGTTGCTTGTTCTTTATCATTATTGCTTGGACAGCAAGTTGCTCTGGATCAGGTATGTGGTTACGCTTATGAATAACCGCATTAGTTTCCCGCGTGTTTGCCGTATGATTAATCGCATTGACTGCAACTAAACTGTTTGAATGTTCATACTTGCAAATCATAAAGTCACTATGATTATCACATTAATAGTAGAAGTATGTTTTCTCGCACCTACATGCCACCCTGATGGATGATGCCAAGAGAGTCAGGCCCAGATGGGTAGACCAATGGGCACCATGAGTGGTGACCCCCAGGCACCAAGAAGGTGGCCTATGATATTGCATGACTAGAGGGCACCATGAGTGGTGACCCCCAGGCACCAAGCTCAGAATTGAGAAGGTGGCCTTAAGTCGTGGGCAAAAGAAACCCTAAGGAGGGTATGCCAGGGTTAGGGCAAAAGCGGTGGAGAATGTCATGCTGCAAAGTGTAAATTGGCTTTTTAAATAATTTGATTGTGATATTTAAATTGTTATCCATATGTGCAAACTTTTGGTTGTCTCCACATACCAGTATATTTCGATATACTGACCGACGTTTTGTTTGTCGGTGTTTTAGGTACAAATGAAAAGAACAAACAGTAAAGTGGCATATGTGGAATTAAATGAGAACTAACGTGCACAGGAGGATTAGTTAGAGTAGCATTTTCATGGATAGAAGTTTAGAAATCCCATCTTTTAAAAAGGTAAACAAAGTTTTATTTTATACCAATTTTTAGTTTAGTTGGTAAAGTTTCTTAATTGTTATTGATTATTTGTCGAACCTTTGATCCTGTTTATTGAATAACGGCTCTGACCTTCGGGTCTCCCTTAATTGGGGGTTACCGGGAGGCGGGGTCGTTACAATTGGTATCAGAGCATAGGTTCCTCAATTAATCTTTAATAATTATTAAATTTTACGAATTCCGTAGAACCCAAGGGAGTTATTAGAGGATTATCCGAAAGACAGAGGTGTCTAGAAAAGGATCACGACCGGGGGCTGGCAAGATTTTCCTCCGCACCGCTAGTCAGAATACGAGGACTCCAGGATCCGTGTGACTGCCTGGCCAAAGTCTTAGGGTATGATTCGAAATAAGATACCTTTAGGACTCTCTCATCTTGATCATCCCTTCTCAACTCAAATTCTATTAAGGACCTTAAGGATTAGGGTTTTCTCTCTTTCCCTCACCCTCTTGAGGTATGGGTAAGGTTGATAAGGATTAAGGAATCCTCCAGCAAATTAATAAAAAGCATGTAAATAAGATGTCATGGACATAAGCTTAATAGAGTAAGCATAAAGGAATAGATACATGCTTAGGTCGTAGTACATAAGTTGTCATGTCCTCAGAATAGACCTGAGAGTAGACTTTTTGTCAGGAGGATGAGTCAGTTTTGGAGATAGAGATCTCCATTGCTAGTAGAGACCTGGCACATCCTCAGAGGATGATGCTAACCCTAACCCTAAGTGAAGGATAGAGAAAGTTGAGTTAGACCAGGTGTTTGAAGGGACATGCCTTAGGGATGCCATATGATCCATGGGTGACTCAACCCCTTTGGCAACCTAACCCTGGGAAGGGTCATGCATGTTAGAGTGAAGGATAGCTCCTTCATCAATGAGGTTAGAGAAGAACCTGTAGTTACCCTATGGGCTTTGGCAAGTAAGGTATAGCTTGGTGAAACCCTAGTGAAGATATCATGATGGGTGGCTTATGAGATAAGCATAAGTTATAACGGATAACCATGAGTGAGTTGAGCGTAAGCATAGGCTTCACCAGGTAAGGATATGCTTATGAGCTTGATCCTTCAGGAAGAAAGGACCTTTTATAGATAGGTTGGTTGTAGGATTAGCTCTAGAGAGAAAGAAGACCTCAAGCAAGAAGGTTGTAAGCTCAAAACCCTGAGACATAAGGGACAGAGGGTAGTTAAGGATGATGCGACCTACGTGGAGGATAGTAGTTTTCTTATGCTTGATTCCTAGAAGCTGATGATATCTTGGTTACCTTTAGAGAAACCAAACCCTAGAGAGAGGACGATGCTTCTAGTACCCATGGCATAAGTGGTTACCTGCTCGAAAGAGTGCCTTAGACCCTGAGGAGGTTTAAGTAACCTGTTGTGAGGTTTATACCTAGTTGGTTGTCCTGGAAGAAGACTCGACCCTGATGTGTTGCTCAAATAAGAGAATGATAGGGACTACGTGACATACCTTGGACAGGCTTGATTCGTGGTTAAGAGGTTGAGCATGCAGTTGGTTACCCAAAGGAGAACCTAGGGTTCCTAGGCCTAAGAGGGAAAGCGGTGTACCCAATGCTCATGTTGAGATTTGAGTCTCTATAGTTTCGAGCATGGTACTTTTAATGTGTAGAGGTAAAGGAAAACCCCTTCAAGTAAGGGTATGTTTGTTGAACCCCTCACGAATAAGTTGATCTGATGATGAGGAAAGAGAATGAGTGTGACCTAGCATGGTTTTGTGGGTGCGCTTGTGCCTTAGTAGTTGTTGGTTTAAGCATGCTCATACGGATGTAAATCCTAAGGACGGTTGTGACCTTGCTGTCACGGGTTGTAGTTTCCTCCCATCCTGGGAGAGGACCCTTTGGTAGGGTGTGTACCAGTTCTGTCGGTTTTGAGGTGACCTAAAGAGGTCTCATAGGATCTTGAGAAGCTAAGTGAAGAGTACATGGTATGAAAATGAACCTATAGGCCCATAGATAACCATCTCTAAGTGCATGGACGTGTTACCATGGGAGTAACTGGTATGGGGCCTGACCAAGGTAGGCAGGTTGCCATGACCCCTGTGAAGGGATGAAAGTCAGTTATGAATACAGAAAGAGATGATGAAGGCTTGGGTAAGGTTCTAAGTCAGACATGAACTATAGGAGAATCCCAAGTCTATCCTAGGGTCAGGTAGGGATAAGACCGATGAAAGACGGAGTTGCCTAATTCCCTAGTTGCACATGACCATAGGGTCAGGAGGTAACAGCTATCATTATCTGAGGGTCATGGGTTAGGAGATTGATCACCTTCATTAACTCATGGGACCTAAAGGGAAGATGAGTAGGGCACTCTCTGGATGCATGAGGGAAGAGGGATGACCCCAAAAGTGCCGGCACCCTATAGATCTAGAGGAGGTGACCAAGGATTGTGTGGTGACCCAAGTAGGTTTTGGATCAGTTTTCCATGGATGTAATTCTGATATCAGGAGGATATGTGGCACGTTTCAACTTAGATTTGAAGGTGTACTGGCAAGGTGGGATGTACCATCTCTACTCTTGGAACAGGAAGAACTATGTATTTGGACTGCAGCCAAATGCTTATTTCCTTTTGTTATGGGAGTGAGAGATAGGACAATACGCATGCCTTACACCAAGGATAAAAGATGTTGCGAGTTGGAATGTTGCTATGAGGAATGATGAAAGAGATGATAACATAACCTTGTGAAGTGGATGATACATGGATGGTTCGCAAACACTAAGAGAGGTAGTGTTGTCAGCTTATGAGGATGTTTTATCAGGAACTATGTGGAATTTGCAGATTAACCAAGGTCGAGTTCGATCACAGTGAGTATGAGCTCAGAACTTCTTAATAAAAATAGACTTAGAGTTTGAGATGAGATGATGAGTATAATACATGGAGATGTATATCGTCGCATTACCTAACACCTAAGAAGGTGGTGGTAATAAATACTCTGGTTGAGGTATAGCTGCCTAGTTTAGCTAGAAACTAGAAGTGGAGGTCGTTTGGCTAACCCTAAGTTTGGAAACAAGATGTGTTTTGATATGTTGAACAAGTTAATGGTTGTTTGGTTAGCCAGTTTAGTCCTTGATGTAGTAAAAGGATGGTAATAAAACCCTGATGAAAGTAGTTTGGGGTTTCTGAGGTATTGATCTCGAGGAATCATGACTTACAGGAGATCATGGTTTTAAGATCATGATACACCTTGATACTACAAAGATAGTAAGTGATGGTACCATTCTGGATGCTTAAAACAAAGTTGCATGTAGCATGTGGCCATGCAAGCCAAGAGGTGAAGGACGAACACCATTAACCCAGTGCATGGATGTAAAGTATAAAGAGTTCCCGAGAAGGAATGATAGTTCGTCATTATGGATGTTGTGAGTCTCTCCTAGACCAAGAAGGTCAAGATACAATATGGGTTATGGTAGATCGCCTTACCTAGATGACATGAGAAAGGAAGAGTTCTGTCAAGGGACAGATCTGGTTAAACTACATATGAAAAGAGATTGTTCAACTACACCATGATGTGAATTCAAAAGTTTTGATGTGATCCCAGAGTTCACTTCCATGAGGTGGAAGTAGATACATGAAGAGCTCAGTGTTTGTACAGTTTATCACCCCATACTAATGGACAGTATGATCCGGACTAGAGGGTCTAATGAGAGCGAGTGTGCTCATTTAGGGTGATACATAGAGACAGTTCTTAAGATGTAATGTTAACCACCATAGCCTTTATCGGGATGCAAGAAGTTTTATAGGGAGGTTGTGTCGGTCACCACTTCATTATGATGATTGGTGAAGGAGGCCTCACGAAGGTCAGAAAAGAACCCCAGGTGTGTGCAGATGAAGTCTCTTTGATCGTGCAATGGCTGAGAGAGAGCCCAGTGGTGAAATGAGTCACGAGCTGATGCAAAGCAGACTGACATGCAGTTCACTGTGGAGGAATATAATGTGAAAATCCGACCCCTCAAAGCTACAGCTGAGAGAGCGGAATCCCCGATATATGGGTCCATTTGAGATGGATTGGTGGGTATGATTGTGTTTAGCCTTGCCCCACAGGATAACGTGATGTGTAATATGTTACATGAGTCCAATCTAGAAGCACTATGTGAGGTACCCAAGCCATGTGTTAAGCCCTGAACCTATTCAGCTTTTGAGAGGCTGAAATGTCCTGAGTCACCTATGAGGGTACGATATACCAAGGTAAGAAAGAACTCAGATGGAAGAATATGAGATAATGAAGGTTCTTGGAAAGCACCATGGATAGGGTAAAGCCACATGGTAGCCCTGATGGACATAAGAATGGATTATCCTGTTTGTTTGCTTGCTTGATGGAATTTTGAGGACAAAATTCTTATAAGAAGGGAAGGATGTTACAACCCCAATTTTGGGTTCTTTTGCTGAGAAATATAATTTCTCATATTAAAGATTTTTGAACGAATAAATGATATAATCTATTTTGAATAAATGGATTTCATTTACAATAGCCTTGTTGTTTGATTTGAGGGCTTTATTGGCTATTGGGCCCAATAACAAGGATATTCAATTAATTAATGAATAACTGAGAATTTGCGTTAAGAAAGGTGTGGAAACCTCTGGAAGGCAAATCCAAAAAGGATTTTGTGCCTCTTAGATTCCTTGGGTTCCAAGGAGTCCAAAGTTGCAAAGAAAAGGCAGTAAGAAAAGAAAATATCAATTAAGTATTTCCTTGTTAATAAAGAAATTGAAAACATTGATGAAATATGGAAAACATGTGAAAAGAGGTATAGTTGGGTAATCCTTGGTGGGATTTCGTATCCCAAGGATTCCTGATGATAAAAGGAATACTAATGAGGAAAATAAAAGAGAAATAAGAGAGAGATCTTCAAAAAGGAATTATTTTACAAAGAAATAAGCAAAATAATGAGAATAATGCATATTGATGCATTTAAGGATAATGAGTATTCCTTTAAAAGGAAT
The DNA here is from genome assembly GCA_963693085.1 of Alisma plantago-aquatica. Taxonomy (NCBI): domain Eukaryota; kingdom Viridiplantae; phylum Streptophyta; class Magnoliopsida; order Alismatales; family Alismataceae; genus Alisma; species Alisma plantago-aquatica. Next base: position 521,787,554 of record OY856413.1, on the reverse strand, counting down.
TTCGAAATCATAAAGGTTCTTGGGATCCATGGAGTCCCAATGAAGAAAGAGGAAAGAGAAAACTACCGATAAAGCAAAATAAGAGGATAATGTGTTGCTTTATTAATAAATTTATTTGTGATATGGATAAAAGGAAATACTTTCCTACTAAAGGAAAGTAATATTTCGTGCTTATGAAGTTGAAGTAAAACATACGAGAGTATGATGGGACATATTCTCGAAATCCAAATATTTAAAGAGAAAGGGAAATAAGAAGGAGAGAAAGGTTTTCTTTTCATTAAAGGAAAAAGGGGTTCCTATTGAGAGAAGGACTTAGTAATTCATGGATAGACGACCTAAGGCCTTGCTACTCACTCCTATATAAAGGGATAAGCCTTGGTTCGAGTTGAGGAGAGATCCCACATCTCTCTCTCTCTCCCATCCTCTTCTTCACCTAGATTTCGCTCAAATCCCTAACCTTTGAGTTGGCTCTATCCCTTGAGTGGCAGGGAGTCGTGAAGGTTTGCAAGGGTGGGCATGGCGTTTCCGCAGACGATCTAGGGAAGCTCCGCCCTCGACATGCTCCTCTGACCCTACTTAATGCCTGCAAGGGGTCTCTAACCTAGCTGCAAATCGCAGCTCTGACCCGCTTCAGTTTGGGCATATCGGCCTGGGGTCGAGGTGTTTCTGAGTATGGTGGAAGGTGGCGGAGACGAGGTGTTGTTCCCCTGTGATCCCCGGACCATGGGGAAGGGGGAAACGACTTTGTGGCCGGCTCCAGTCGGCGGCAGACTGGATCTCGCGAGGTGGAAGACGATCCCGCCAGGTTGGACAATTATACCCCCCCTGGGGTGCGAAGAGTGAGCGCTTGACGCGGGGGCAAGGCTGTCTTTTCGTTATATTTTCAAAACCACCAAGCGACGTGCATGGAGACGGCTACGTGGCGGCTCCTGATTCGCCAGAGTAAGTGATTTTGGTTAAATTCGTAGTAAATAAATGGTAGGTCAAATAAGGACATATTATACATGAAAATTTATCAGAAAAATGATAGGAATGCATTAAAAATGGTTTTAGAGTCTAATTTCTCTTGCTGTTCGAAAAGTAATGTAAATTATCAACTTTAACATATTAATGTTTAAAGAACCCTATTTTGATATGATTAAAGTGATTAGTAGGGTTTAATAACTGATTAAAGTGGTTATTAGCCTGTTAATGATAAAAAGGAACATTAAGAATAAAAAGGATGAGTTTTGCACATTAGTAGCTTAATTGAGAGTTCATGAGCATAAATAAAGCTTTAATGGGACTTGAAACCCTAATGTTGAAAATTAGGATTACTAATAGCTTTAATTATTCGATTTCATGTATAGAACTGAGTTTTCCTGATTATAAGCTATTTTGAGCAATAAAGTTCCTAATTTGTGGATAGATACCCTTAATATGATAATTAGTGTTTCCTAACAGATAAAGTTAGAGTTAATACTAAATAGAGTTCATATGGGAATTAGACCCTGATAAATTATGAGTTGTTAATCCGAAAGAAACTAAAGGTGATAATGGAGTCTAATGACCTTGAAATAAATTAAAAGGATGAAGAAAGTAGTTTTGGTAAAAAAAAAGAAGTAATCAACTTTAAGTGGACTTATGGTGTTGAAATTAGGGTTTATGAACTAAGACATCATTTAATATGATAAAAGCGTTATGGAGGCAAAAACCCTAATAAAACCCTAATGTGGTTTAGAAAACCTAAGATGGAATCCAAGTCTAGCTTTAGAATGTTCTGGATAAATTATAACACTTGGATGTCATGCATTAATTTCAGGATACTTGTTGATTGCTTGTTGCTTGTTCTTTATCATTATTGCTTGGACAACAAGTTGCTCTGGATCAGGTATGTGGTTACGCTCATGAATAACCGCATTAGTTTCCCGCGTGTTTGCCGGATGATTAATCACATTGACTGCAACTAAACTGTTTGGATGTTCATACTTGCAAATCATAAAGTCACTATGATTATCACATTAATAGTAGAAGTATGTTTTCTCGCACCTACATGCCACCCTGATGGATGATGCCAAGAGAGTCAGGCCCAGATGGGTAGACCAATGGGCACCATGAGTGGTGACCCCTAGGCACCAAGAAGGTGGCCTATGATATTGCATGACTAGAGGGCACCATGAGTGGTGACCCCCAGGCACCAAGCTCAGGATTGAGAAGGTGGCCTTAAGTCATGGGCAAAAGAAACCCTAAGGAGGGTATGCCAGGGTTAGGGCAAAAGTGGTGGAGAATGTCATACTGAAAAGTGTAAATTGGCTTGTTAAATAATTTGATTGTGATATTTAAATTGTTATCCATATGTGCAAACTTTTGGTTGTCCCCACATACCAGTATATTTCGATATACTGACCGACGTTTTGTTTGTCGGTGTTTTAGGTACAAATGAAAAGAACAAACAGTAAAGTGGCATATGTGGAATTAAATGAGAACTAACGTGCACAGGAGGATTAGTTAGAGTAGCATTTTCATGGATAGAAGTTTAGAAATCCCATCTTTTAAAAAGGTAAACAAAGTATTATTTTATACCAGTTTTTAGTTTAGTTGGTAAAGTTTCTTAATTGTTATTGATTATTTGTCGAACCTTTGATCCTGTTTATTGAATAACGGCTATGACCTTCGGGTCTCCCTTAATTGGGGGTTACCGGGAGGCGGGGTCGTTACATCTTTAGTGATGGGCTCCTGGAAAAGGAGGTGCACCTTGGTGATAAGGGTAGTCCAATCATTCCTTATAAGATCATTTTATCTGAGGCCTGAAATCCTAGGATGTTACAATCTCCCCCACTTAGACTCTTGACATCCTCGTCAGGGCTCAACTATATGGCCTCATAATATCACCCCATTTTAGTGCAAACCCAGAATGGCCCATGGACACCCAGCTCCCGATCACGGAATACCAGTGCAAGGGTGGCTATGTCAACTATGGACAGCCCTTTCCAACATGCCTAGACCGCACGACTCAAGACTGGCATGCCACATGCCCATTTGGGCCCCACCTACTGGAGGGATTATGGCTCTGATACCATTTGGTCTCCCTTAATTGGGGGTTACCGGGAGGCGAGGTCATTACATTTGGTATCAGAGGCGGGGTCATTACATTAGGGTTTCCATTGCAATTAGGATTTCACTTCATTTTTACTATTTTAAACCCTAATTATCCCATCTATTCCTCATGAAATATATTAAGGTTACCTTTTAACAACACATAACCCTAATTTCGGATTACATGCACAATTAAATGTAAATTAAGTCTATTATGCCTCTTTTTCATACTTGCAAATCATAAAGTCACTATGATTATCACAATTATAATATAAGTGTGTATTCTTGCACCTACATGCCACCCTGATGGATGATGCCAAAAGGGTCAAACCCAGGAGGGAAAGACCCATGGGCACCATGAGTGGTGACCCCAGACACTAAGCTCGGGATTGAGAAGGTGGTCTTTATTGTATGACTAATGGGCACCCTGAGTGGTGACCTCAGGCACCAAGCTCGGGATTGAAAAGGTGGCCTTAAGTCATTAGCAAAAGAGAAACCCTAAGGAGGGTATGCCAGGGTTAGGGCAAAAGTAGTGGAGAATGTCACAATGAAAGAGTAAATTGGATTGTTAATTAACTTTATTGTGATATTTAGATATTTAGCCATATGTGTGAAATTTTGGTTGTCCCCACATACCGACATATTCTTATATCCTGACCGACATTTTTTTTGTCGGCGTTTTAGGTATAAAGTTGAAAAGGACAAACAATAAAGTGACATATTGTGAAAATAAGAATTAAAGTGCAAGGAGGATTAGTTAGAATAGATTCCAACTGAGGATAGAAGTAGATATCCAAGTTTTTGAAAAAGGTATGCAAAGTTTTACTTTATACTAGATTTTAGTTTAGTTTGGTAGATTTTCATAATTATTACTGATTATTTATCGAACCATGGATCATGTTAATTGGGGGCTACCGGGAGGTGGGGTCGTTACATTTGGTGCGAGAATACACAATTAAAGTATTGTTGTGATAATATTTATTGATTAATGATTTGAGAAGGGTTATATGGGTGATTAAAGTTGATATTAACATGTTGATTATAAAAAAACACATCAAGATCTAAAAGGATGAACTTTACACGTAATTGGATTAATTTAGAATTCCATGTACATGAATGAGCTTTAATGGGCCTTGAAACCCTAATGTTAGTAATTATGAGTCTTAATGGCTTTAATTATTCAAATTCATGAATAAAGCTGAGTTCTAAGCTATTTCGAGTATAAAAGTTCCTAATTGTGGATAAATACCCTTAATATGGTAATTAGGGTTTTCTAATGGATAAAGGTGGAATTAATAATAAATAGAGTTCATATGTGAATTAGACCATAATGAACTATGAGTTGTTAATTTGGAAGGAACCAAAGATGATAATTGGGCCTAATGATCGTAAAGGATAAAAATGGTAGTTTTAATGTAAAAGAGGCATAATTGAATTGTTTGACATTTAATTGTTCCTATGATGTTGAAATTAGGGTTTGTGGACTAACGAGCATTAGAAGTAATAAATATGGAGGCTAAAACCCTAATTGCAATAGAAACCCTAAAAGTGGACTAGAAACCCTAGGAAACGAGCTTGGTCTAATAGACCTTGATGGCCTGATCAATGATAGGAAAATTGGATGCATGTTTCAAGATCATCTTGTGTGCTTGCTTGTTTACTGGATTTCTTGATTAGTTGGATTATTTCTGCACTCAAGTCATCCTGACAGGTATATGGTTAATTAAGGTTAATCACATTAGTTTCCCGAAGGTTTTCCAGATGATTCATCGCATTGAATGCAACCTATCAGTTTGAATGTTCATACTTGCAAATCATAAAGTCACTATGATTATCACAACAATAATATAAGTGTGTATTCTCACACCTACATGCCATCCTGATGGATGATACCAAAAGGTCAAGCCCAGGAGGGAAGACCCATGGGCACCATGAGTGGTGACCCCAGACACCAAGCTCGAGATTGAGAAGGTGGTCTTTATTGCATGACTAATGGGCACCATGATAGGTGACCCCAGGAACCAAGCTCGGGATTGAGAAGGTGGCCTTAGATCATTGGCAAAAGAGAAACCTTAAGGAGGATATGCCAGGGTTAGGGAAAAAGCGGGGGAGAATGTCACATTGAAAGCGTAAATTGGCTTGTTAATTATCTTGATTGTGATATTTAAATTGTTAGCCATATGTGTGAAATTTTGGTTGTCCCTACATACCGGCATATTCATTTATGTTGACCGACATTTTGTTTTTCGGCATTTTAGGTACAACCCTGAAAAGAACAAACAGTAAAGTGACACATTGTGAAAATAGGAAATAAAGTGTGAGGAGGATTAAAAAGAATAGTTTCAAGTTGTGGATAGAAGTAGACATCCAATATTTTTAAAAGGTATGCAAAGTTTTATTTTATACCAGCTTTCAGAATAGTTTGGTAGAATTTTATAATTATTACTGATTATTTGTCGAACCTTTGATCCTATTAATTGGTATAACGGCTCTGACCTTTTGGTCTCCCATAATTGGGGGTTACTGGGAGGCAGGTTTGTTACATTTAAAATTGGGTGACATTCTCCACCGCTTTTACCCTAATTCATAGAAGGAAAGGGAGAGGGAAAATGAATTTGAGTCTCTTGCACTTGGTGCTTTAAATCGATGAACTGATGTGTCCATCATCTTCAAGAGAGAAGTACAAAGAGGATCATCCCTACTTTGTAGGGGTTTGGTCGACGATTGGGGAAATTCCTAATTCACCTGAATCTACCTTCGACCCTATATATAGGGAGGGTGAGAGGGGGAAACAACAAGTTCTCTTGCTAGCCTAAACTCCACGGCAGACCGTGAGGAGTGCTCTTGTACTCTCAATTGCTTCTTTTACCCTAACATTTCCCCTCATCCACCCAGTTTGCTTCGTCAGAGTTCGGCGACTAAGGGAAGGTCGTGACATAGTTATGGTGGGCAATCGAAGGCCTCATCAAGTCCAGTGGAGGAAGGCAGAGCTTTATGGATCTTCATTGTGCTCGTAGGTGGTTGGGATCTTAGAGTCAACCAAGGGCTTGACCACATGCTCGTGCACTGAGAAACGTGAGGTTGAAGACAACCCCCAGGAGAATTACTAGATTGCCCTCCCTCTTTTGTTGTTTAGGTAAGGGCATAAGTGTCTTTTGTTTCTTTTCAATCGTGAGTCAGGCACACATTTGTGGATCTTTGGATCCCACATGGTCTAGAGGACCACAGATCAAACAATTAGGTTTTTTTTGATGAAATCGTACTATATTAGAAAATCCAGAAAAGTGAATTTTCTTGCAAAAATCATATATTTTGCTAGAAAACTCTAATGAGAAAAGTTTATACATGAAAGTTGATCACAAAAATAGGAGGAATAAGTTAAAAATAGTTTGAAAACCTAAATCAGTATATTTTTGCAAAAGTGTATAATTTTGATGGAAAAGTATTAATTTGTGGTTAGAAACCCTAATTGATGATAAAGGATAGATTTAATATTGCAAATAAGTTAATTCAAGCATTGTTAACTTGTGTAGTGATAAAGATGAATCTTAACCTATTTTGAAGATGAAATTATAAGATTAGGGTTTTAAACTTAATATGATGGTTAATATCCTTAGAAACCCTAAATAAGGGAAAAAGGGGAGAAGAGAGTAGTTAATCTGAAATTTGGGTTTCGTGTTGTCAAAAGATGATCTTAAGATCTTTTGTGATAGATAAGATGAGATAATTAGGGTTTGCGAGTAATTTTATAAAATTAGGGTTTAAAATGATGAAAATGAAGTGAAAACCTAATTGCAATGGAAAACCAAAAAGTGGACTAGAAACCCTAGGAAACGAGCTAGGTTTAATAGACCTTGATGGCCTGATCAATGATAGGAAAATTGGATGCATGTTTAAGGATCATCTTGTGTGCTTGCTTGTTTACTAGATTTCTTGCTTAGTTTGATTATTTCTGCACTTAATTCAGCCTGATAGGTATGTGGTTAATTATGGTTAATCACATTAGTTTCTCGAAGGTTTTCTGGATGATTAATCGCATTGAATGCAACCTGTCATTTTGGATGTTCATACTTGCAAATCATAAAGTCCCTATGATTATCACAATAATAATAAAAGTGTGTATTCTCGCACCTACATGCCACTGTGATGGATGATGCAAAAAGGTCAACCCCAGGAGGGAAGACCCATGGGCACCATGAGTGGTGACCCCAGACACCAAGCTCGGGATTGAGAAGGTGGTCTTTATTGAATGACTAATGGGCACTATGAGAGGTGACCCCAGGCACCAAGCTTGGGATTGAGAAGGTGGCCTTAAGTCATTGGCATAAGAGAAACCCTACGGTGGGTATGCCAGGGTTAGGGCAAAAGTGTTGGAGAATGTCACAATGAAAGCGTAATTTGGCTTGTTAATTAACTTGATTGTGATATTTAGATTGTTAGCCATATTATTGAAATTTTGGTTGTCCCCACATACCAGCATATTCATTTATGTTGACTGACGTTTTGTTTGTCGGCATTTTAGATACAAGTTTGAAAAGGACAAACATTAAAGTGGCATATGTGGAATTAAATAAGAATTAAAGTACAAAGGAGGATTAGTTAGAATAGACTCTAGATGTGGATAGAAGTAGATATCTTTGTTTTTGAAAAAGGTATGAAAAGTTTTATTTTATACCAAATTTCAGTTTAATTTGGTAGAATTTCATAATTATTACTAATTATTTGTCAAACCTTTGATCCTGTTAATTGGGTTAATGACTCTGACCTTTTGGTCTCCCTTAATTGGGGGTTATCGGGAGGCAGGGTCATTACAACGATGGCCATATAGAGTGACAAATCTTTATTCAAGAAGAAGTCAATATTTTGGGATCTTCCTTATTGGAGTTCTTTGGCAGTCAGACATTGTATTGATGTCATGCACGTTGAGAAAAATGTTTGTGATTGCGTCATCGGTACTCTGTTGAATATACTAGGTAAGACAAAAGATGGGATAAAACCCAGAATGGACCTACATGAAATGGGAATTAGGACAGAATTAACAGAAGTAGTTAGTAGGGATCAGACATATTTACCTCCTACTTGTTACATGTTGTCAAGAAAGGAGAAGAAAGCTTTTTGAGAATGATTGGTAAATGTTAAGGTGTCACAGGGTTACTCATGCAACATCCGTACATTGGTATCAATGAAAGATCTGAAGTTGATAGGTCTTAAACTTATGATTGTCACACTCTAATGCAACAAATATTGCATGTGGCAATTCGATCTATATTTCCAAAGCATGTAAGGTTTGTAATCACCAGACTTTGTTTCTTTTTCAACAGTCTGTACAGCAAAGTTATTGTCCTGATACTCTCGATAAATTACAAAGAGAAGTGGTTGTTACCATATGTCAGTTTGAGATGCATTTTCCTCCTTCGTTCTTTGATATCATGGTACATCTTGTTGTCCACTTGACTAGGAAAGTGAAAATGTTGGGACCAATTTTCTTGCATTGGATGTATCCCTTTGAATGATACATGAGCATTTTTAAAGGTGATGTTTGAAACCGTTATCGACCTGAAGGGAGTAATATTGAGGGTTATGTGGCGAGAGAGGTTATGGATTTTTGTAATGACTTTATGAGTGCGAATGATGCTCCAGTTAATGACAAGAATATTTAGGAGAATTTTGGAAAAGGAATTTTGGGATCACGGATGAAAGTAATCAGCTGTGAGCAGTTGGAACAAGGTCACTTGTATATTTTACAAAACATTGACGAAGTGAGTGTTTATATCGAGGAACATACCAATTTCATCAAGAGACAATATCCTCGAGCCAATTCAATGTGGCTTGCTAGAGAGCATAACAAGACAATTATTAAGTGGTTTGAAGATAAAGTCTTACATCAACTATCTCAAACACCAGATAATCTTACTGAAACTATCAAATGCCTCGCCTTTAAACCAAAATTGAATGTCATGTCTTATGAAGGGTTTGACATAAATAGATTCTCATATTACACAAAGCGTCAAGATGATAAGAGTGTCATCCAAAATAGTGGGGTCACCCTTCAAGCGTCTTCATTTTTTTTGCAAGTGCAAAGGATAAGAGTCCACATGAAGCTAAAATGTCATATTACAGTGTCATTGAAGACATATGAGAGTTTGACTATGTAGATTTCAGAATTCCATTCTTTAAATGTAATTGGGTTGATAACACCAAAGGAGTTATAGTGGACAAATTGGGTTTCACATTAGTGAACTTTGAAAAGATTGGCGAGAAGGGTGAACCATTCATATTGGCATCACAGACGAAACAGGTATTTTATATCGATGATACTGCAAATGATACATGGTCAGTTATTCTCATTTATTTCATATCTTGGGGTTCTTACTTGCAGTCATTGTAGTCCTAACGTAGAATCTTGGCATAAAGTTCCTAAGGGGAAGAAAGACTTAGTATGGAAGGAACTATGCATGAGTTATTATTATTTGCAATTCTATTTTTTTAGATTACTAATTTTTAGGATACTAGTTACTAGCAATTCTATTTTGCAGAGTATATTTGATTTGGATGAAAAGTAGCATTGTAAATGCATGATTCAGCGTTGTGGGAGGGTCCTAAGGAACTATAGGACAAATCTCACCTGAGATTACATACGGGATGTTGAGAAGAGGTTCTTGATTGATTTCCAGTTCTAGACATTGATCGCTTTTTTACTAACTCTACACTAATAATTTTTGTTTTTATTCTCTTTAAAAAATAAATTTAGGCAGAAGGCAGCCACTGAGAAATGGAACTACTTGACCCCAAAGACTGGGAGGAGTTTGTTACCCAAAGAAAAATAGATGAATTCAAGGTATTAAGAACCACTCCCAATTTAATTAATATACGTTCTTATGTATTCACCTATTCAAGATTAACCTTTAGTGTTACTAACCAAATCAATGTACTTACTAACAACGCTATTAGTGATGATCAAAGAGCAAGGTGTGCATTGAATGTGCGTGACCACACAATGGGTCTAAGAGGTTATGCAGGCGTTCACCAAAGACTTCAGGCTGAGTCTACTGCTTAGTCTGTTGCTACTCAAGATACAGCAGAGTCCTCTACTATTGGTCTCGCACCTCTGCCTCGCCATGCTATGTGGATAAATGAGAGGCAAACCAAGAAGGGAGATATAATGAAGCCCACAACTGCTGAGGTGGCTGCAAAAATGGTAAAATTTAACTCTTAGAGCAATCAATCGATATTTATTATTGTTATGTTTACTTACTAATTTCTGTTGATGGCGATTAGCAGGAGCTGCACAAGCAGAGGAAGGAAGGAAAGTTCATCCCTGAGGGCACAAGGGATGAATTGACAGTTGCTCTGGGTAACCAAGAGCATCCTATACGTGTTAGGGGTGCATGTGCTGGTGTGGGCAGCAAAGCATTCTTTGGGCCGTCACAACACAAACTAGTCCCAAAAGCGAGACTTTCACAAGCTGAGGTAACTTATTATTTTTTTAGAATGTTATTGTGAAAGAGAATTCAATAGTCAGAAGCTAGCGTTTCTTTTGTCCATGTATAGGCAGATCAGTTAATTGATAGGAGAGTCGAGGAAGCACTTCATAGGAGAGTCGAGGAAACACTTGATAAGAGAGTCAATGAAGCAATTAGCAAGTGGCAGGCATCTCAGACTGCCACTTAGATAGTACCTGTGGCGAGCCGCTCTTCTCCTACTACAGAGGTTGGGAGTAATCTTGTAGACCCACCACCTAGCACCTCCACTGTAAGTATTTTTATGACATATATAGTAGCTAGTCTTTTCAAGATGATATGTTTATGTATATATGTATATATGTATATAACATTCTTTATGTAAATTTGTAGGGGTTGAAGCCATGCCATCTAAAAAGACAAGAATATATCGTTGTAGAGGCACAGGCTTACCCAACCCTTCCAGGGGAGATGTTTCATGGGACTCCAGTACCAGCTGGTATGCTTTGTGTGAGCTTGATACATATACTCCACGATTGGAGGGAACTTCCACTTCCATATGCCCACCCAGTTCTGAAATGCTTGGTGAAGCAGAAGGCAGAGTGATAATGTGGCCCAAAGAAGATGTTGTCTATACTAATATTGTATGGTAAATTTACATTACGTTAATTTTTTAGTGTGTATATATAAGTCAATTGATTTGAAATTATATATACAGGTCAAAAGGAAGACACCCGCTACATCTCGGCCTCCACCTCCACCTCCTAAAGTACCAAGTTGGCTTCCAAGGGACCTACATGCCTCGTTAGGTCCTAAATGTAGGGGTATGGCAGTATGGATAGACGAACATGATTCAAATTGCCCTATAAATGTTACTATTCTAGAGGATGTTGTAGGTCAATTATTTATACAAGTTTTGCATATGTATTAATGCATACGTAATACAAGTTTTGCATACGCATTAATGCATATGTATTAATGCAGGTCAATCATACGATAACAAGCTATTTATACAAGATATTTTGGAGTTGTTTCATTATGATTGGATGAACACATCTATGATAGATATGTGGATATGGTGAGATCTTGTTTATACATCCATATACCTTGTTTTATATATGGTGATCTGGTTTCTTATATATTAATGCATACATAATACATGTTTTGTAGCCACTTACACACGATATGTACAAATTTTGCATTTTCCCATGTGGGATTTTTGGTTCCATCTTTGATTAGTCTTGTAGATAGAGACCCTTCTTCAGTTACTTCATGTTGTTGTGCTGCTTTTGAATATTTTGGTAAAAATAAGAAGACGGTGATAATAGCTCCGTTCAATGTCAAGTAAGTTTACTTTGCTTATAATTTGGACTTAAGAAAATTACATTTTTATTGTGGATTTTGAGTTATTAATTTTTAACTTTCTTACCTGTAGTGGTAGGCATTGGGAGTTACTAGTTATTGTCCCTAAGACGTTCACTGTCTATTATCTAGATCATGCGGGAAAGGAATTGAATACATTATATGGATACACAATGGAAATGCCATTATTCCCGTCAGAAATATTTCATATTTTTATATCTGTTAACATATGTTATTAAATTACTATTTAATTATGCAATTTAATGTGCTACATTAACATGTAGGGCTTTATAAGAGTTCAAAAACGCTGGAGGAAAGGTCCCCAGGAAAAGAATCAACCACTAATTTGGGAGAATGTGAAAGTAATTTCCCGACTCCAATGTATATATTATTTTTGTGAATTGTTCTTATTTGTATTTTTGAATATTTTGTATGTTCCAATTTATAGTGTGCTATACAAGACAATGGTTGGGCATGTGCCTACTATGTGATGTGATTTATGGACCTAATCATCAAACATGTTGCAATGGAAATCAATATTATACATAAGGTATTATATATAGTCTTATTAGATAATATGAAATATATCAATCTTATTATTTGTTATTAATTATATATACGTCATTCTCTTTGCAGGTGTTTAAAACTGACTTCAGTATAGGTGGAAAGTTATTAGATGTACACACTCCCTATACAAGGGAGGAATTAGATGTTGTAAGAGAAGAATGGGGGAAAGCCCTATAAGTAGTGGGAATTTTAAAATATAATTTGGTATCTGATGACAATGATGATCTACCCACATGCACAACACCTTGTGTGTTGATTTTCTATTTCACATATGTTTTAGGTTCAGAGATAGCATGGGACAAAAGAAGGGAAGTGAGCAGTTGTTCAGGTTGTACCTATTGTGAAGATTCTAGTTACCATACATGTTCATAGATTGTCGAATTTTCATTCAATATGTAATTGTAAATTATTTTGTAATAATGCATGTTGTATAAATAAACATGTTGAATGTTGAGAATGTTATGGTGTTTTTTATATTGAACGTTCATGTATGCGCAAATTGCTTCTGCAACGCACTCTGATACAATTGGTTAACGTTTTTGGATTTTATCTTCTCATCTCCATGGGGTTTTGAGAAGGTGAAAATCCGGGGACGTCACAGTTACATTCGAGGGTAGTATAGGGAGGGATGCATTAATTTACATATGGATAAATAAGAGAAAGGCTCAACATGTGCACCAAATGTTAAAGGAAGGAAATAACCCATTCAACCATGCACAAATATTCAAGGAGTTTGGCAATAACCACACATACATCCACCATCAAAACAATTTTTTGGTGACGTGTATGCATTGCATATATATCATATCATATGTGTATATATGAATATATAGGATCTATGGGACATTCCTTGGTGTGTATGGTATTTAATCAGATATGCACATTAATCATTTAAATATTCACATTATAGGTAGTAAAATAAATGATAAAATAAAAACTATTCATGTTTATTAAATCCAAAAAGATAGTAAATTGATATGTCTTTGATACCAATATAGGGGACTATGGCAGTGGAAACAAAAAATTTCTTGCCATATTCCCATATCTAGCAAATTGTGACTATGAAATGATAAAGATGGTGTAGGGCATCTAGCTGGTCTTGGAGCAAATCTAGTGACAATCCTTATGAAGGTGTGCTTCCTTCTCAAGCAACACACATACTTGTTATTGATAGTGTCCTCCTAGTGTAATGACCATGGGAGGTGATTGACGGTGTGGCAATAAAAGCATCCACACCTCTAAATAGTCCACACAGACCACCCGGAACTCCATGTTGTGCTTCCAGAGCTGAAAGGAAGCAATTGTCCTTCTGTTGTCAACGTGCTAGTGTTGACTTCTTTTCCCCTTGTTGTCTCACCCTTTCTTAGTTAAGACTTCTCAAGCTCTCACATTACTATAACATTGAAAAAAGGTGTGTATAGATCCATGCCCACCCCCTCTTTGTATAGTAGTGGATGGGCTAGGGTTTCCAAAATCTAGGCAATATGAAAAGACAAATCTCATGGTTTGATCATTGATGTGCATGACCAGTAGGTCGACTGGACAATCTAGTCAGTCAACTGGCACATCTAGTCAATGGATTGGATTATCCATTCATTCGATTGGCATGTGGTCAGGAATATAATAACTTTGTCTTTTAATGTGATGATCAATTCACATCATTACGCATGTCAATGATTGTTTGACCCAGTCAAATTGTTCATTTTACATCCGTCATTCAATTTAGACACCCCAATTGGTCAACTAAGTATATTGTCCATACACTAGGATCAATGACCATATGGTCGGTTGGACACTCCAACCATTCAACTCAATGTTACCATCATCTAGTGTCAAATGGTGTTTGTTCGGTGGACTGGACATTCGAAGTTATTGATTATCTCACCAGTTGATCGACTAGACATCCCAATCGATCGACTCACAACCAATTTCTCTTGTGTTACTTACCTAAACAGTTTTAGTAACCAAGCCAAATGTTATCTATGAGTAAATTCCTACTCCAAGTGCATCCAATGTGTGTGAACTTATAAGTCCCATAATCCATTGGCTGTGAATGTCCAAAACCAGATTATGACATCACATGCAATGAGTGGTATCTAGTAAAAAATCATTACTACCAAGTAATTAGAAAGTTGGAGAACAACTTTAGCCTACAATCTGTAATCAATGTTATCGTGATCGTATAATTCCTTTATCTTTGATATCAAGATGGAACACAAGGCATGAAATCATCATCCTCTTAACATTCAATCTATGTTCATTGAACTAGAGAAGACTATATGAGATGTATGTGATCTCACATTCACATATTCACTCACATGAGTATGGACATAGATTTCTCAATCTTGCTTATGAAGTAGTCAGGATATCAACTCGAGTATGTGGGACAAATCCCATCTACACCACTTAGTGTTGATCCCCATGTGTCACAACCTATCTGAGCAACACCTTTATGGCAACCCTTATTCAAGGTGACATTGGATGGTTTAAAAAAGTTCATCAAATGACTTGTGATGATTGTAGAGATTTTAGGTCTAACAACCACAATCACTTATATCACTTTGAGAGTTGGTTTTGACTACCATTCGATGGTTTGCATGTATCACTCACAAGGTGGGTATATCTGAGACATTGTTCTCTAACATGTACTTAGGTGCTTGACTTGATATCCAATATCATGACTAATGAGACTCTTCAACACACAACACACATTCTAGTATTATGTATTATTGTCATCTATATTGCTTCCACAATAATATCCCATTTGAAACATAACAAAAATGTATATACTCTTATCACACATAAGATCTCATTGTTCAAATCCTCCATTTGAAGACATATGTCATTGAGTAACATGATTATTTAGACATTTACCATGTTTGTGTCATCATTTCATGATTGAGACAAATATAATAAACACAATTGCCTATATTATCATCAAATCAAGTACATGATGCCCCAATACAATCATCATGTGATTGGCTCTCGGGAATATATACCAACATGCATATGTTGACTCATATGATACTCAAGTGATTTCTGTCACCTCCCTCATAATCCATTGTATGACTTCTAGTCAAATTATGCTCAATTGATGTTGTGAATTTGATTACAAGTAGCAATGAGATTAATTTCACAATGTTGGGTGTACACTTTTGAACATGCAATTTAACACTACTGAGATCACTCAACGTCATCATCTTGGATCCAAATATTTTTAGTCCGAATAAGAAGAAATTTTTGAATGAAAAGTGAAATAGAAATCTATTGGAACTGTCTTTTGAAATTTTTAAATATTTTAGAATATCCCAAAGAAACACAAATTTAAAATTGTTTTGTTTAACTTGACATTTTACACATAAACAATTTGTGTGAGATTCTCTAGACCAATGAGAGGTTGAGGATCATAGGCCAATTATTCCAAACCCATAATTATCATACAACTGAGGTATTGTTTCTGTCCCTTACATGACTAAAAGGACAATGAGCAACTTCCATGGTTGTCCTTGCACACATCTTCCCTTACAAGCCTTCATACTCACATTAAAACTCTATTTCACTTGATTTCTTCCTTCTCCTTCCTTATCCTCTCTTTTGCATGCCTTTTGTGGCATGATTTGCTCTCCTTCTCTATCCTTCTCCTTTCTCTAGTTGTGGAGCTGCTACTATGGTCCCTCTACAACACCTCTGCCTTAGGAACCCTTAGAGAAAGAGGAAGCCAACATCAACTTCATCGTGTTGTGATGAGATAGGGCCTCCAGGTAGTGACCTCTCCTAAAGTCTAGGGTCCTTTCATTCCTCCCACACTAGTATGGATCTCCCATTGGTGTCGTTGTGTGAAGGTTTGTTTATAGGAGGATCACGAGTGGAGGCAACAACTCATACACTTCTTCCCTTAGTTTGTCTATGCTCGACCAAGCATGCAACGACTGTATTCTCTTTCTCTCATGGTAGTGGGTGGGTCAAACTCAAATCCTGACCCATGTCCCTCTCTTGTTGTGGACCTAGAAATGAGTTAATATGCTCATGTTGGATAGCCCCCATTTTGTAAAATAATCTTTCTCTAATTTTCATAGAAATACCATTTCTTTGCAAAAAGGATAGAAATACAACCTTATTCCAAATGTGACAATTTACATATGTATTATGATTAGAAAAATGCCATATTTCTATGATTTTTTTTCCAAATACTATTTCCTTTTCTTGCTCTATTGATATACTAAAATGCATGTTTTGATCTCTTGTACATATTTAATGATATTTAATGCTCAATTATGCTTCAATATGATTCAAATAATCTATTTGACTAGATATAAGTAAGATTTGATGATGACAGGACATGCTTCGACATTATGCTCACAATTGAACCCTGTATTATGTCAACTTATATGCTAAGATCATTAACTTTGTGCTCAAACATAATCAATGTACCCAAAATCTTTATGTTTGATCTAGATCAACAACTTATGATACATGATGTAGTAATATTTGAGCTTGTTCACACATGTACTCTATTATATCTTAATGACATGAGAAGTACCGTAAAATGGGACATTTATGGACTTCTAATGATGATCTTTAAGTCTTATGGAAAACATTGATCAAACATGAGAAAAAGTACCAGTTACCCAAAAATTAGTAAAGTTTGATGCCTTGTACCTCAAAATCCTAGGTGGATCACTCTTGTTCCCTATTGTGACCACATGACCTGAATATTGCATGAAATATGACTTAATACAAATGTTAATGATTTTGTGTTCAATCTCCTACAATCTTTCCCTAATTATGATCCATATGATATCATGCCTTCAAATCAGTAATTTGTTGTTAATTACATAGAAAATCAAGATCAATCTCATTGGTGCCCTATTAATGACTATCTTGCATGAAAATGATATAAATCACATAATAAGACTAAAGTTGATGCTAATGTCCTAATCTTGCTCTCTCATGTTATCTATATGAAGATCATGAAATCATAATCTTATGATCCTGGATATAAATGTGATTTTCACCCTAACTTAATGCTAATTAGTGGGGTAATAATAAAACATCATTGATGACATTGCATGACCTTATTGAGATGTTGGTATCAGTCAATGAATGAAATAAACTTAGATTATGTGAAACATCTATACTTTATAAACTTCATTATCATAAAGAAATATTCTTGTTGTTAATTAAATCATACCTTGCATGTAATCTCAGGTTACTCTTTAAGGGAATATATTCAAATATATAATCAAGGTTTTCTAAATAAGGTTTTAAATCTAGTGCTCTAATCAAGGTACACTTTATCGTCATATTGTCTAGACTAGTGATATTCACACTTGCTTGTGTTAATATGTCTAGATATTCTTGTCTATATGTACTTGTTTGAGTTGCATGTTCCTTATGACTACTATGTATTGTCTTGATTGTAATACATTGATAGACATGCAAACATAAAGAACTTGTTCATCATACAAACATTGTGCACCTTCCTATATTCTCCGGCTAAGTACTAAAGGCTAGATGCAACTACTGGATTTATCAAGCAAGGGATGACCATGTTGAAAAAATAGTTTAGCTATTGGTGTTGACATTGTGGTATCTCATGTTAAAATTAGGTTAGATCTTGACTTATAGTATTGTAGTATGTCACATAGAAATAGGTATCCTTCCCAATAGTGTCTTCAATGAACCTCATGGCCCCTTCCTTTGGGAAGCCGGTCTTAGTCCTTATGATATTGTTGGTACATAGAAATTCACTTAAAAAAATCTTGTGTAAAAAAAAAGTATGCAATGTTGTTGATTTCTTTCTTTTTAATATATTGAGGTTTATCCAAGAAACAATTCACCTTAGACATATGGCTTGTACATTTACATATTGTACTCATCATAATTGTACTGGTGTGTACCCATTTTATGATTTTAAGTATCAAGTATACAATGATTGTTTCTTCTCCTCTAATATGATATATGTTATGTATATATTTGTTGATCATCATTAAATACAAGTGTAACATATGTGTTGTTTTCATCTAAAAGGGATATGATATTTATGTCAGTTATGAAGTTAATTTCTTTTACACTTATACTCTTGTTGTTCATACATTATGGTTCATAATGTTGTTACTATTATTTGATTCATACATATGTTATGTGAATGTGCCCCATTCTAGGGATGAATGTTTGGGTCCTTTTGCCAATGACTTTGTATTCATTTGGTGTTTGTATTCTTGTGATTAATGATTCCATGATAGGGAGTCTAGAAGACATCCCCAAATTAGAAATTCTATCTTAATAGGATCCTAGAAGTAGACATATACTCCCATAAAGTCCATAGAAAAGGTAACACAAGCCAAATAGCACAAAAGTTACACACTTGACATAGATTCATAGGAGGTTGTTTTAGAGGAGAGACTTTTTTTATCACCAATAGGACCATGACCATGAATCTCAAGAACTAAGAGATGTATAATATGTGTAGCATTCCTATTATATATATAGATATCCAAAGAGGCCAACAAGACAAAAACATATCCTGAGGTAAAGAGGAATTCCAATCATAATAACATGTAGAATGAAGCCTTCCACTACATAACTAAGGTTTGTAGAATGCTACACTTTGTTAATTGGACCTAGACCCTTTACAAGACTGACTCTCTTGTCAAGTTTGAAACAACAATTTGATTCTAAATAAGGAATTCTTAGGTCTAAAACATGATTTTTCCTTCACACTCAAATCTTAAATTTATACTCTTAACTAAACACATACATTGCCAAATATTAATACACTATTTTCTTACAACATGTAGGGAAATTGACTATCACTAGTACAGAAATAGCGTTCAATGTCACTTTTCTGGGCGTCGGTTATTTAGGAAATCTTACTCCTATAACATTCAACGTCGGTGATGTAGGTCATCCGACGTCTATAGTCAAGACACAGGTACCACTTTGTATTCAACGTCGGCTGGATAACAAACAACCGATGCCTAAAGTCACCCACAAAATCCAATTTTCGAGCAAAAAAAATTTGGCACATACAACGTCGGTTTTTTACCAACAAACCGGCGCCTATATAAGATGAAAATTTGCGCGAAAAGTTCCAGCTTAGGTGTCGGTTATCCTTTGATAACCGACGCCGATAATGGTTCCCGCCAAATTATTTAGGGCAAAATTTGTCTAATTGGACGTCGGTTGTTTAAGTAGAACCGACGCCGAAGACATTAGGTGTCGGTTGTATTTTATAACTGATGCCTTTAACCAACTTAATAGACCCTCGAACGGCCACTGTCCCCTTTCTTCTGTTTCATCATCTTCTGTTTCATCACCCGCTAGCTGCTGCACGCCACCTGGTGCCTGCTGCTTCTTGCTCGCCGACGCTCCCTACTGCGCTCTGCGTCGCCGTCGCCGCCTGCTGCCTTCCTCCTTGCATCACCGCCGCGCTGCCTTCCTCCTTGCTCATGCCCTACTACGGTGCGCTCCTTCCTCCCTGCTCACGCCCTACTCTGACGCCTTCCTCCTTGCCCACCGCCGCCGCCGCCCGCTGCTTCTTCCTTGCCCACCGCCCGCTATCTTCTTCCTTGCCGCCGTCCGTTGCTTGCTTCTCTGCTCTCCAGGTATTATTCGTAGCCTCTGTTCTTCTTTGTCCCTAGCTCTTTACCTATAGCAAACACGGCAGTGGCTGTGTTGGCCTACCACGGCCGTGCTGCCCAGCACGGCCGTGGTAGGCCAACACAGCCACAGCCGTGTTTGCTGTTGGTAAGGATATGAACAAATGTATATGTAATGCTTTATGTAATTCTAGGATACGAACAAATCTTTTGCTTGCATATATTTGTGCTTCTAATCCTAATGCTTGACCTAATTCAGTAAATTTTGATGCATGTTGAAATAAGATTTAAACTTGTCCATTCTAGCATCCTAATTTGATTTGATTAAACCCTAACATTGATGAAACCCTAACATCAATTGTGATGAAACCCTAACATGTACATATCTATTATTGTGTTTGTTGGCCTAGAAACCCGTCCAAGATTTACTCATTAGGAGTAAATCTTGGATAGTCCCCGGTTTGGGACTGTTCTTGAACACCTAATCTCACTTAGGATGTAAGTGTATAATGTGTATTGGGTTTTCGAGAAAATTTTGGTAGAATTTCCTCATTTGTTCTATAAGTACATATGTACTTAGAGAACAGCGGGGAAATGCTTCTGAAATTTTTTTGAAAACCCAATACACATTATACACTTACTAGTGAGATTAGGTATTCAAGGATGGGATAGGTGGTACACATTTATTATATATAAGAATGACATCACATGTGTTTGTTGGCCTAGAAAGTGAACAATCTTGGATAGGATGTAAGTGTATACCCTAATCTTGTCCTAATATATACTTGTTTTCTCTTTGATCATAGAATGGATAGATCATGGATGTCCATTCGCAATCGCTGCACCCTAGAGTTTATATCTGGTCTTGATCAGTTTATTAGATTTTCCGAGGAACATAGGAAAAAACCTACAGATAGGTTCTACTATCCATGTAGGCATTGCGGTAACAACTTGAAAGTCAGCACTGGTGAGGAAATCAGAATTCATGTCATGTGCAACTTGAAAGCAGATTTCGTCTACACTACTAAAATTGTAAGATAAATTTACATTACTTTAGATTGTTAATGTGTATATATGAGGTCAACTGATCTGAAATTATATATACAGGTTAAAAAGAAGACACCCGGAGCACCTAGGCCTCCACCTCCACTTCCTGCATTACCAAGTTGGGTTCCAACTGACCTAAAATACCCATTAGGTCCTGCTTGTAGGGGAATGGCATGTTGGCTATGGGCACATAATATACATTGCCCTATAATTGTTTCTTTAGAAGAAGATTATGCTGGTCAATCATACGATAGCTCTTTATTTATACAAGATATTATTGAGTTATTTATGTATGATTGGCTGAATACATCAATGATAGAGACATGGATAAGGTGAGATCTTGTTTATACATCCATATACCTTGTGTAAGATCTGTTGATCTGATTTCTTATATATTAATGCATACGTAATACATGTTTTTCAACTACTTAGTCGAAGATCAATGCAAACAATTTGCATTTGATCATGTGGGATTTTTGATTCCATCATTGATTAGTATGGTAGCTAAAGATCCTGATAGTGTTCAACAATATTGTATAGATGCTTTTACAATTTTTGGTCAGCAAAAGAAGACGATAATAATAGCTCCATTCAATGTCAAGTAAGTTTACTTTATTTATAATTTGGACTTAAGAAAATTCCATTTTTATTGTGCATTTTGAGTTATTAATTTTTAACTTTTTTACCTCTAGTGGTAGACATTGTGAGTTACTAGTTATTGTCCCAGGGACGTTCACTGTTTATTATCTAGATCCTGTGGGAAGTACATTGAACACTAAAATTGGACACGTAATGAGAATGCCATTATTCTGGTGAGAAATATTTCATTTTTATATCTGTTAACATTTGTTATTACATTACTATTTAATTATGCAATTTACTGTGTTACATTAACATGTAGGGGTTTAGATGAATTCAAAAATGCTGGAGTAAATGTCCCAAGGAGAAAGAACCAGCCAATAATTTGGGAGAACGTAAAAGTAAGTTCCCGACTCCAATGTATATATTATTTATGTGAACTGTGCTTAGTTGTATTTTTTAATATTTTGTATGTTTCAATTTATATTGCGCTACACAAGACAACGGCTAGGCATGCATATACTATGTGATGCGATTTATGCAGATGATTATCTGACATGCCGCATTGGATATAAATACCATACATGAGGTATTATATATAGTCTCATTAGTTAGTATGAAATATATCAATCTTATTTTTATATTATTACTTACATATACATCATTCTCTTTGCAGTTGTTTAAAACTGACCACACTATAGGTAAACGCTTAAAAAATGTACATTCTCCATATACGATGGAAGCATTAAATCAAGTAAGAGAAGAATGGGCAAAAGCCATACAAGCAGTGGCGATTGTAAGATATAATTGGGATGTTGATAGCAATGCTGAATGATATTTTGTAAATGAATATTTCTGAATGTTTCTACATGTATTTGAATGTTTCTACATGTGTGAATGTGAGAATTGAATTGATGTCTGAATGTATCTACTTGTGTGAAAAAATATTTGTTGATTTTGCATGTTTGTGGCTTGTTTGTAGGCTGATATCAATGGATGTCGTAAACCTGTTGTTCAGAAAACTGAACTGCAGGTTCTCATCCTGCTGACCAGCCACTGCAGGCCTGCAAACTGATATGAAAAAAAAATTTAAAATATAGGCATCAGTTATTTATAGAACACTGTCATCAAAGGCCTACAACATCGGTTATTGGATAAAAACCGACACCTAATATGACAAATAACCCGACCGTGCAGGAAAGCACGGCCGTGGTGGAAAAGGCGTCGCTTATTCGTATAAAACCGACACCTATAGTACTAAACACGACCGTGCAGCGAAGCACGGCCGTGTCGTCTGGGAGTATGGCATCAGTTGTTTAGTTGTTAACCGACGCAGAAAGTATCTTAGGTGGTGCCCTTTTTTGTGGCGTGAACCCTATAGACGTCGGTCAACTATATATAACCGACGCCTATAGATCATATAGGCGTCGGTTAGAAAACTGATGCCAAAGAGTTCGACCTTTAGCGGTGCCCACATAGGTGTCGATTGAAAACCGACGCCAAAGGGGGTTAAACAACCGACGCCAAAGGCGTGTTCTGTAGTAGTGTATATATGAACTTAAATTGATGATCACAACTATTTCTTCAGATTCTTATTCAACCAACTTACAAGTACTTGGGAAAAGGTCAAAGATCAGAAGAGGAAGATTTTAAAATATGCACTATTACATCATGCCAGGATGAACAGTTATGTCATTGAACAAAACAATAGCTTTTATGTTGCACTACATTCCCTAGGAAGCATCCTTGAGACAAGTTGAATCTACCCCAACAATTCTCATTAATGGTTCTACAGTGACCACCCGACCTTGTGGGTCCACAATAAAAGGGTTGGTACTCCATGTGGAAATCATGCATGCTCAGACTAGGATGATGGTGGCCCAAAGATACCTAGATGTGTTGTCTCTAAACATATCCTATATGGATACTCAAGAATGAGTAATATTTGTTTATGCTAGGCCCACCATCATCCTCTTGTAAAGATGAAGTCTACAGAAAATTGTTATAAAAGTGACACAAGGCTCCAATAACAAAGTAACAATGAGGTTGCAATCCTAGAATGTCATCAAAACCCTGATCATCTATAGGAGGAGAAGAAAGAGAATCTTGAGTATGCTCTTCTTCTTAAAGAGGTGGATGTTTCTACTCATAGAAAATGACATTGGTCTCACTCAGAACAATGATAATCAACCATTGGAGAGAACATTGCCAAGCTATTGAAGTTAAACAAACAATATGAACTATACTTAAACTTTTACCAGTGCAACACACTTGGATTTTCATAACTGACTGAGTTATCCAAACCCAAGTCCATCATGGATGTCTCATCTGATCCCTATGTCTTCCTAGGGTTGTTATATCTTTCATATCTTTTTTTCTAATTAACATTATATGTGCTATAATGGGCAAAGGATGACTTAATCCTACTTCTTCCTAAAATTACTAACTCAAGATTAGGAGAGAAGTGTATATTAGGATTAACAGAGAAAATAGACAAGAAGGGGATGAATTTAAGGTGAGGAGACTAAAAACCTTAGACTTTGTCCAAGTGGGATTCACGCGGAGTGTGAGTCCTTATTTACCAACTATAAGTTCATAGATAAATCATGCTAGCCCATAGGTTTTGATCTTTTCTAGACACCTTTGAATCTGAAATGTCATAATAATTCCCTTATAAACCTTAAGAATATATAAAATTTTTATGCAATATAAGTTAATTGGCAAGTTTGTTTTGTGATACCAATTGTGACAAACACTACTTTAGTTATCCACCATTGAAGGAATGACCATAGGGGCAGGGAACACATGTTTATTTTTCCAAGATCTAGACTTAAGAAATAATATATAATGAAAAAAACATCCGTAAAGATTGTTTCATACAAATGGATGTTAAAGTCTCATGAATGGAGTTTACATAATTTCCCAATATGAATATACTATGTGATAGGAAATGTTATTACTGCATGGAAGAATATATCATGATTTACTAACTACTTAATCCTCCTTGTGACCTTATCTTGATGAAAGTTGAGTTCCCCATCTACTCATGTAAGTAAGCAATTCATCTACCTACAATTGTGATGAAAAAAAATTGAATCAATATATTGCTACAATGTGTATGAAGTGTGCATGTGTAATCAACATATATTACTTGAACATCAAATAGTTGCAAATATGAACTTGCATTTTCATTTCATATTAGAACCCATGATTTCCATACCACATCAGTATTAGTTATATGCCCTGAGATCCATCATGTGATGATTGTAAAATGGGTACTTTATTAAATTATAAATAAAAAGCAATTCTATTGATAATGAACAAACCCAATAATATCCTAAATAATATTGACTCACTAAAATATGGTTTAGGTGAAGTGCCTAAACTTGAAATAATATGCATAATATGTGTATTTCTTGCAATATCCCTATTCAAATATTATTGTGGATAGTTTAGGACAAAAATAATACACAAGAATAGCATGTATGATGAGTGATGACTATGTCTCTTTAGTAATGATATTGCATATCAACTCAACTACATGGGTACTTGTTAGAAAACAAGTTGTATAACATAGACCCACCTTGAGATTGACAAATAAAAAGCATATAATGACATGTTAAAGTCATATCTCAATGTGATACTGGTGAGTTTGATCCTTAGACCCAAAGTCACTATAGTAGAACATGTTTTTAGTGTACTTTGAAACTAGACCAGCGTTCTTTGATATATGAGTTTCCAAAAATGTGGTGGTTGGGTACACTATGACACCTGAGGAGTAGTGTGAGTGTTTTACATGGAATTTGTCCCTCCTGAAGATGGAATTCGTCCCCAACCACTTGATAAGTAATACTACGAAATGCATGGTCGTGCTCACGTGACTCTATATATGTTATCTAGCTTACAATATCATGAATAGTATGCTCCATTTCAAGGAACATTGATTGATTCTTAAGAGGATGAAATTCAATTCCATGTTTCAAATCTAGATATCTACAAGAAAGGGATTATACAAACATGGTAAAAGTGATCATTTTTACATGTTGATGTTGTTATCCAACTCATTCTTATAAATTGAGTGTCAATTATGTGTCTCTAGACACCAATATTTTCTTCTAATGTTTTAAAGAACACTACCAACATAATTTTGAATCTATTGGGTGACACATATAATGATGCATTAGTGAATTGTTGTCCAAAATCAAAAAAATGATTAGCATGATTTTGAATTGTAAACAGACTGATTTCCTATTTGGTTAGAAGACCATAATGTTTGGCAATTGATCAGATTGGTTGGGTCAAGGAATTAATTGATTTTCAATTGGTTGACTATGTTTTCACTGAACTGACGTGCTTGGCCAATTAAATAACATGATCAGGTGATCAGAATGTAACATGGAAAGTTTCAAATTGGAAAGAAATTTAGATATCAATATGAACTTCCCTGATTGAATGATCAAATAATGTGATCGGGCAATCAAAGTGCCCAAAAGGACTATGATCAGACGTTCAAGTAACGTTAACGGGCAATCACAATCTAGTCCTACTTTATTAGCATTAGATTATTTTGGGGATTGTGATTAGAAAGGGATGGGAATCAGGTTTTCCCAAGCCCATGAATATCCTATATTATAGGGGCATGTCCCACATGGTAAGTCATTTGTTTTGAGACAACTTGTGAGACACGTTGATCGTCAAACTTCTCTCTTAAAGAGAGGAAGTCACCCTAAGGATTGTTTCCCAAGATATGAGAAGAAAGGGAGTTCTAAGAAATCTAACACATCATCAACTCTTGTTCCAATTTGACATTATGGCCAAGGTAGTGCACCACATCTTTCTCATCCACATGGAAGAATTATAGACCAAGGACCACATGTAAAGGCTTGGAGAAGTTGTTCTACAATAATACAATTATGCAACAACTTGGTGGCCAATCCATATGTCTTTATAATCCATGCAGATTTCTCAGTGGTCATTCCTGATTTAGATATTCAAGACCATGTTCTTCACCGACATAAGATGTTTCATCTTGTGTCTTTTGTTCACCAATGTTATGTAGCTATGACAGATACAATAACTAGCATATAAATGGAAAACGTTTTTTATTATTATGTAACACCTCCTTCTCAAAAACCCAATAGTGATATCAGAGCCAACGTTGTATGCTTTTAACATATATTTGGATTTTGAACCTCAATCAATTCATTGGGAGAATCATGTGAAAACGTGTATACATGATAGTCACCTAATATCATGTATGATATGTATTAAATATTCTAATGTGATGCCTTAAAATAGATTTTTTTTTGGTGGATCTAGGTATGGAAATTAGATCATTGTGGTGTGATCTAAAACATGTAGTGTTGACATTTTGATTTCCATCAAACATATTGCAAATTTTATATGGCTTGCATGCCATGCCTCTCTCTATTCATTCTCTAAGTAAATTTTAATTATGCAATTAGAATAGTATGATGTGAAAACATCATCAGTGGACCATGGTGGAAAGCAAGAGATGATCAGATGCCCACATCAAAGAGAATGTTGCTTGGAGGGTTTGTGATCAAGAAGAGACAATATATCAACAACAACACAAGAATTTCCCAATCAGGAACTTCTGATCATCTAATCAACTTACTTGATTGAGAAACTAGAAACCATATCATCATTGTTTAAGGACTGCATTTAAATGTGGATCTCTTGTACAACATTTTTTGCCTCAAGTTCTTCCATGATTTTGCCATTTCCTATTTTATAACAATGGTGATTTTTATAGTATATGATACATAGAATAATATATTTGTAATGGTAATTGGATACATATGAATATGTAAATATAAATATGTCAATATACTATCAATAATTTTTTATCATGTCTCTGAAGAGACAATATAATATCAATGTTGAAGATTCCTTCTAAGTGTAATACACATGAAAACCTTTTTCAAAGAAGTGTGGGCATGCTCAGTATGGTGCACCATCTACCTCTAGGAAGTGTGATAATAAGTATGTTGGCCTTGCAAGAAGGTTGCATATCTTATTGTATTGGACTTGGGTTGGACTTGACAAGGTGATCATTATAGGATCAAGAACATAGAGGAATAAGATGGCATATAGTTTACATGATGAATTATTAACACATGGTTGTGCAACCATATATCTAAGAATTGCATATAATGCAAATGGTAATTGTCACCTACCTTAATAATTAAGTTGTGTGTGTAGGTGTTGGTTGAGTCATGAGTTAGTATATTTTGTATCATGTCAATATAAAATTACTTGTTTTCATCATCTAAATTAGTAGTGAAGGATATAATTTGAATATAATAGTGGTAGCATAATTAACTAAAGAACAAATTCATTTTGTAAAATTAGATTTTGGAAATCAAATTATTTTTCAAATAATTTTTTTCAATTGTAAAAAAAATATCTTCTATGTAGATCAATGGAGAACATAAATCATAATATGTTTTCATTGAAATTAGTCTTTGAAAAATAGAAACCTAATGGGGATAACTATAACAATTAGTTCAGTAAGTTGAGAATTATTCTCACACATTAGAGTAAGCTCTATGTCCTAGACACACCATGACCTAATAAACCAACTTAGAATGCACCTAGGATGGAAAGGGAAGCTCATAAGAAGAATCCCATGATGCTATGGACATAAAATTCCTAAACATTTGATCCATCAAATATGAGCTTCATAAGAAACATGAAAGTATGGATGTTATTGAGATTATAACACATCTTAGAAACATGTATTAAGAACAAGCAAGGCAAGTTGGGTATGATGTCTCCAAGGCCCTATTTATGTGCAACATAGTACAAGGTGATCTATTGAACCCCATGTACTCAAGTTAATTGGATATGTGGAAAGTCTTAAAAGATTGGGATTTCCTTTAAGTCATGATCTGACCACATATGTAATCCTACAACCATTTCCAGATTAATATAAGTAATTTTTCATGAATTACAACATGAACAATAATAATAAGCCATTAACTGAGCTACATTGCAAGTCAAAACTATTTAGGGGGAAATTAAAGATGAGATTGATTATGTGATGATGGTAAACAAAGAAAAATGAAAGTGCAAAGTAAAATATAAGAAATTTTCTAATGCCAACTAAAAATCTTCTGCACTTAAAGAAAAATGACGAATTTCTAAGGGATTAAAATGTCAACATTAACACCAAGCTTTCATTGGAAGAGAAGTTTCCCTCTCTACCTTGATGAACTAAAGTACAAAAAGGAGGGGACATAGATCTCCACTTCAAGTATATATGTTATTTGATAACTCATCTACTTCTTCATCATGGGTGTTGGATATCGGGTGTGGATCTCACATATACTCAAATATGCAAAACTAGAAACGACATAGACCCTTTAACAAAGGTAAGGTGGAACTACATGTTGAAAAATGAGCAAGGGCTACTATCACTATAGTTGGCACCTATTGTTTATCTCTTCCCAATGGTTTTCTAATAGAGTTAGAGAAGTGCTATTATCCACCTTCCATAAATAGAAATATTATTCGTGCATATTGTTTAGACAAGAATGGTTTTGAGTTTCTAATAAAGAATGGTCGTATTTCCATTTAGAAAGAGGAGATATTTTATGGAAGGGTCCCTATGTCTTATGGTACTTATTTACTAGATCTTGAAACACAAGTATGTAACATAAATACCATGAATTTAAAACTCAATGACTCCAACAAAAACTAGCTTTGGATCTTTCATCTAGTGAACATAAATGAGAAGCACATCATTAGACATCATAAAGATAGTTATATGGACTCTTTTGATTTTTAATTTAATAGAGATGTGTGAATTTTTTTAATCGGGAAAAATAATAAAAGAACCTTTGACTGGTAAAAATGAGAGAGTTAGTGACTTACTAGGACTCATACATATGAATGTGTGTGAACCTTTTATCACAAGTGCTACAAATGGGTAACTTCCATAGATGACTTTAGTAAATTTGGATATGTTTATCTTATGAAACACAATTGGAATATTAGATCTCGGTCACAAATACTTAATCCAAGAGTTTGAGGTCCTTCTAAGGGATTGTGGCACTATATCACAAAAGACTCCACCTGCAATGCCACAACATAATGGTGTGTCATAAAGAAGAAATTCACTTTGTTGTACATGGTACAATCAATGATGAGTTTAGCAGATATTGTGATTTCCTTTCGGGGACATGCTTTCAAAACTGCATCATTTCATAATTAATCGAGGACCTTCCAAATCTGTTAGAAAAACACCATATGACATATGGAATAGGAACATCCCAATATATCTTTCATGAAATTTGGGGATGTGAATCTTATGCCAACAAGCACTTCTACAAAAATCTTGGACCCAAGTGAGATAAGTGTATTTTTATCGGATACCCTAAGGAAACTAGGGTTTACTAATTTTTCATTCCATTTGAAAACAAAGTGTTTATTACTAGAATTGTCATATTCCTAGAAAACACATTCATTTAATAGAGGAACCATTGGCAGGAAAATAGAATTTCAAGACCAACAAGACAACATTGAACCTATGGTGGTAGATAAGGAACAAGAGGAACCACAAATTGTTGTGGAACCTCAAGTCCATGTCATAGCACATGAACCTTGAAGGTCTAGTAGGGTACGTCTTGATCAAGACAGTAATGAATTTCTCTTGACTCAAGAAGACAATGTGTTGGTCATTGAGGAAAATGAGCAAAAAACCTACAATGAGGTTGTTGACGGGTCAAATTCTAAGAAATGTCTTGAAGCCATGAGATCTAATATGGAATCCATGCATACTAACAAGGTATGGACCTTTATGGATCCACCTAAAGGGGATAACACATATGTTACAGAATGGTCTTCAAAAGAATACCAGCATGGTAATGTACAAACCTACAAAAGAAGATTGGTTGTGAAAGGTTTCAAGCAATTTCAAGGTGTTGACTATGATGAAATTATTTCACTAGCTTCTATTGTTAAATCTGTCAAGATCATACCCACCATTATATCTTATCATGTCTATGATATTTGTAAAATGGATATGAAAACTTATTTCCTTAATGGTATTCTTCTAGAGGATTTGTACATGAAACAACCTAAAGTTTTATAACTTCAATTGAAGCTAATAAAATATAAGATACAAAGGTTAATCTATGTATTGAAGAAATCATCCCAAACTTGGAATCTTGATTTTCATAAGAAGTCAGAAAGTTTGGCTTTATAAAAAATGAAGACGAACATTATGTCTACAAGAAGGTTATTGGGAACATGATTGTATTACACATTTGTATGTAGAGGACATACAACTGATGGGAAATGAGAAAAGCTATAGTAATATTGGTCAAAACATGGTTGGGGAAACACCTTCTCTATGAAGGACGTAGGAATGTATCCTATATTCAACGAATCAAGATATATAAAAAAGATTTAGAAGGATACTTGGCCTAAGACAAAGTACATACATTGACAAAGTGCTAAAGAGGTTTAGCATGCATAATTCTAAGAGAGGAAGATTACCCATGTCTCATGGAGTAAGTCTATCTAAAACTCAATGTCCCAATTCAGTGGAAGAGTTGGCATGCATGAGTAAGATTCCATATGCCATGACAATTGGATATATCATGTATGCAATGATATGTAAGTGCCCAAATTTCTGATTTACTTTGAGCATGACAAGAAAGTGTCAATATATCTAGGTGGTGGTCATTAGACAGCACTAAAGAACATCCTTAATTACTTGAGGATCAAAGGATCAATTCCTAATTTATCTTGGTGAGGAAGTGTTGACTATAAAAGGTTTCAGTGATGCAATCTTCCAAACTGACAATGATGATTAACCGATCACAATCTCAATTCATGTTTTTCCTAAATAGTAGAGTTGTGAGATGGAAGAGTTCCAAGAAAGAGATAGTGATTTATTCTACAATGGAGTCAAGTACATTTCTACCTCCTATACAGTGCAGGAAATAGTATGGATCAAGAAGTTCATTAGTGAACTTGTTGTGGTTTCAATGATTAAAGACACAGTACAACTTTACTATGACAACAATGTAGCTATTGCACAAGCTAAGAAACCCAAATTGGGTCAGTTTTCCAAGCACATAGTCAGGAATTACCATCTCATAATCAAGGTCGTACAACACGGAGACATACATTTTTTTTAGTACCAAATGAAAGTAATGTTATTGAACCTCTAACTAAAGAACTTACACAACACAAAGATAATGGTCATGTTAGATTTATTGGACTTAGGTTCATGAGTAATTGGCTCTAGTGCAAGTGGGAGAATGTTGTTATATGCCCTGAGAGACATCATATAATGATTGTAAATAGGATATGTTTTACTTGATTTCATTATTAATAAAATGCAATTGATCCCCTTATTATGTTAGTTTTAGTATTGAGATAATACATAAACCTAATATGTACTAAGAAATTTTTGAGTCAATGACATATGGCTTAGGTTAAGGACCTAAACTTGAGATCTTATATATAGTAAGAGTATTCATTTTTTTATGTTCATAGTTAGTTATAATTATGGATACTATAGGACAACAAATTTCAAAAAAAAAATTATCTCATAAGATTACTTTTAAGAGTGAGCACCATTGTAGACAAATTAATTACCTCCTTACGAGGCAGATGGATCGTAATATATGCAAGGATTGTAAAGTGTTTCTTGACAAAGAACTCATGACCGAACATAGGTTAGTGGTTTTGGATATTAACTTGAAGATCAATAAAGGCAAACATAGAAGAAACCAAGACAAAAAGATCAAGTGGTCAAATCTCAAAGGAGAAAATAAATTGACTTTTCATGATAACTCATCAAGGAGGGAATTTGGAACTTGGAGTCTGATGTTGACACTATGTGGCATAACACGAGCTCCTGCATAACAAAAATTTCCTAAGAGGTTTTAGGGGAGTCCAAAGGTTGTCAATCTCCACATAAGGAGACATGGTGCTGGAATGGTGATGTATAGAAGGTTGTTAAACTGAAAAGGGAGATATATAGGATCTTGGTCAAATCTTGAGATGATGCAACATTCGAAAGATATAAGAAAGTAGAGAAAGAATCTAAAAAAGTTGTTCAGGAGGCAAGGTCTATATACTTTGATGATATTTATAAGAAGTTGGACACAAGAGAATGGTAAAAAGATATATATCAAATGTCTCATATAGGAGAAATGAAATGAAGAGACTTGAGTCAAGTAAAATGCATCAAGAATGAAGACGAAAGAGTGTTGGTGAACGACAATGATATCAAGAACTAATGGTGAAATTACTTTCATAATCTTACCAATGGAGTTACTACAAATAATATTAGAGACTCATGTGACATGAATACAAAAGATATCATTTACATGCAATGAGTTTCACTATTTGAGGTCAAGAATTCTTTGAAAAAGATGAAAATGATAAAGGCATGAAGACCAGACAATATTCCCATTGATGTATGGAAGACTTTGGGGATGAAGAAGTTATGTGTTTAAAAAAGTTCTTTAACAAGATAATGAAGATTAATAAGATGTCAGATGAGTGGAGAAATAGTAATATGGTCCCCATCTACAAGAATAAAAGTGATGTTCAGCTACACAAACTACATAGATATCAAGTTGATGAGTCACACAATGAAGCTCTAGGAGAGGATTATTAAGCAAGGGATAAGATCCATAATGTAGATATCAAACAACATATTTGGTTTCATGCCATGGAGATCAACAACATATGCTATTTTGTTGATAAGGATGCTTATGGAGAAGTATAGAGAAAGCAAAAGAGATCTTCACATGGTGTTTATTGATTAGGAAAATGCTTATGATCGAGTACCCAAAGAAGTGTTGTGGATGGTTTTTTTTTTAAAAAAAGGGTGTGCCAATCTAATACATTGACTTGATAAAAAAACATGTATAATAGCTATAATGCAAGTGTGAAGACACCTGAAGGAGAGACGCCAACTTTTCCCATCACAGTTGGGGTACACCAAGGATGACACTTAGCCCATATTTATTCGTTCTTGTTATGGATGAGTTGACAAAGAATGTTCATGATGATATTCCTCAGTGTGTGTTATTTTTTGATGATATGGTTTTGATTGACTAAACTAAAGATGGATTGAATGATAAAGTTGACAGTTGGAGAAAGGATTTAGAATCAAATGGATTGATGATTAGTAGGAGCAGTGTAATTGATGGAGTCAAGTTGCATGGAGTAGATATATCAAAATGTGATAAATTTTGTTACATGTGTTCGATTATTCAAATAGATGGAGATGTCCAAAATTACGTTCCTCACATGATCACTATAGGATGGTTTAAATGAAGGAGTGCAACTTGAGTATTATGCAATCAGAAGATCTATCTCAGGTTAAAAAGTAAGTTTTATATAACAACTATACGGCTAACCATGCTCTATGGGAGTGAATGTTGGGTGGTGAAGAAATAAGGTCTCAACAAGATGAACATATATAAAATGTGTATGTTGAGATGGATGTGTGGGAAGACAAGAAAAGATAACTTGAGAAATGACTATATCAGGAATAAAGTGGGGGTGGCGAGCATTGAGGACAAGTTGCATGAGGGTTGAATCAAATGGTACATACATGTGCAATGCATATCAACTACTGCTCCTATACAAAGCAATGTTATTGATTCAAGCACAATAAATAGAAAAGTAGGAAGGCATAAATTAACATGGGATGATCTTATAAAGAGATATTTTGAATATCTACATCTCAACCAAATATGACCCCTGATAGAGTTGAATTGAAATGAAGGATCCATGTGGCTGACCCCAACATAGTTGGGTCTGAGGTTTAAATGATGATGATGGTGATTATACTATAAGACAAAAATAATACACAAGACTAGCATGTATAGTGAGTGATGACTATGTCTCTTTAGTCATGGAGTTAGATATCAACTCAAATGCATGCAGACTTATAAGAGACCAAATTGTATTGGATAGACCAACCTTGAGATTGACACATGGAAGTAATGTGATGACATGTCAAAGTCATATATCTATGTGATAGCAGTGATTGTGATCCTTAGACTTGAAGTCACTACAGTAAGAAATTTTTTGTGCACTCTAGAACTAGGGTAACCTTCACTAAAATATGAGTTTCTGAAAAGGTGGTGACTAGGTACACATGTGAAGCACGGGGAATAATGTGAGTGATGTAGACAAATGTCGTCCCTCCTATGGAGTAATATCCTAGCCACATGATAAGAGAGACCATGAAATGCATGGACACGCTCTTATGAGTAAGTATATGATATTGACCTCAAATGATCTCAAATAGTCTGCTCTAGTTCCAGAAATATAGATTGAATGTTAAGAGGATTCATTACATACCACAGTTTCAAATATGGATGTGTTACAAAGGGATTATACGGTCTGGGTAACATTGGTTACTTTTTTAGTTTGAAGTTGTTCTGTAACTCATTCTTATTACTTGGGTTGAAATGGTGTGTGGCTAGACAACAATTGTTTCTTTTGTTGTTTTTAACATCACCATCAACGTAATTAGGAACCGACTGGGTAACACACACAAGGATACATATGATAATTCAATTTTGCAATTAAACAATGATTATAATGGTTCTAAAAAATAAGTAGGTTCATTTCCTATCTATTCAGAAGATCTGAATACTTGGTCTTTCGATCAGATTGGTCTGGTTAATGGATCAATTGATTGTGAAATGGTTGATTTAGTTCTTCACAGGACTGACGTGGTCATATGATTAGGAGACCTTATTAGGAAATCACAATGTAATAGGGAAAGTATCAAATTGGAAAGCAATTCAAATCTAGATCTCAACTACCTTGATCAGTCCAGCTAACATGATCAAGGAAGCATAGTTCCCAATAGGACTATGATTAGCCATTCAGGTGATGTGATCAGGCGATCACAATCCAATTTGAGTTTTCTAGCACTAGACTACTTTTGGGATACAATTAGAGAAGGGATTTGCACAAGACCACGACTCTCCTATATTAATGGGGAATTCCCCAAAGGGGGATACATATCTTTTAAGACAACTTGTGAGACATGTTGTCTATCAAGTCTCTCTTGGAGAGAGGAAGTCACCGTAAGGATTGCTGCCCAAGATAGGAAATGAAAGGGAGTTCTGGGACAAATAGCACATCAAAAACTCTTATTCCTCTTTGACTTGGTGGCAAAGGTAGTGCACCTATGTTCTCCCTCATCCATGTGGATTAATTAGAGGTCGAGGCATATGTGTGGAGTATTGAAAAAGTTATTCCCTAACAACATTATTGTGCAACAACTTGGTGGAAAATTTGGATTTATTTGTTATCCATGTCGATTTAGTGGTGGTTGTTCTTGATCTAGATTCAGAAGATTGTTTTCTTCACCAAAATAAGATGTGTATAGTTATTGGACAACTAGTGTGCACAAAGGTATAACCTTTACCACTTGTTATGTTTTTTGTTGACATCATTTTGTAGTTACAATGGATCCAACAACTAGGTTATAAAGGTTTGTTCTTTTTATTATTCCATTGCACCACCTTCCCAAAAACCTAATACTCGAGTGTATTCATTTATATGTGAATCATTGGACTTATGAGAACTACCACTTGGTAGGTCATTGGGATTAGAATATTGTAGTTTTCTTTATATGATACAAATTTTATCATCATTAAAATGAAATTAAATAAATAACAAAATCATTTATTGTAACGACCCCGCCTCCCAGTAACCCCAATTAAGGGATACCAAAAGGTTGGTGTCATTTTCCCAATTAACAGGATCAAAGGTTCGACAAATAATCAATAATAATTATGAAATTCTACTAACTAAACTAAGATCTGGTATTAAAATAAAAACTTTGCATACCTTTTAAAACTTTGGAAATCTATCTATCCAAGCTTGAATCTACTCTATCTAATCCTCCTTGCACTTTATGTTTTATTTTCACAATGTGTCACTTTACTGTTTGTTCATTTCAGGGTCGTACCTAAAACGTCGACAAACAAAATGTCAGTCAGCATATCCAAATATACTAGTATGTGGGGACAAACAAAAATTTGCATTTATGGATAACAATCTAATTATCACAATCAATTTAATTAACAATCCAATTTATGCTTTTCAGTATGACATTCTCCACCGCATTTGCCCTAACCCTAGCATACCCACCTTAGGGTTTCTTTTTCCAATGACTTAAGCCCACCTTCTCAATCCCGAGCTTGGTGCCTGGGGGTCACCACTCATGGTGCCATCTAGTCATGCAATATCATAGGCCACTTTCTCATTCCTGAGCTTGGTGCCTGGGGTCACCACTCATGGTGCCCATTGGTCTACCCATCTGGGCCTGACCTTTAGCATCATCCCTTAGGGTGGCATGTAGGTGCGAGAATACATACTTCTATTATTAATGTGATAATCATAGTGACTTTATGATTTGCATGTATGAACATACAAACTGATAATTTGCATTCAAAGCGATTAACCTTCCGCAAAATCCTCGGGAAATTAAGGCGTTTATTCATAATTAACCACATACCTGATCCAGAGCAACTTGATTGTCCAAGCAATAAGGATAAATAACAAGCAACAAGAAA
The DNA here is from genome assembly GCA_963693085.1 of Alisma plantago-aquatica. NCBI lineage: Eukaryota > Viridiplantae > Streptophyta > Magnoliopsida > Alismatales > Alismataceae > Alisma > Alisma plantago-aquatica. The sequence goes on along the minus strand of OY856413.1, from coordinate 521,750,264 downwards.
TCAACAATATCCTAAAATTAATACATGGGATCCAAGTTTCATAGTTTATCCAGAACATTCTAAAGCTAGACTTGGATTCCACCTTAGGCTTTCTAGACCACTTTAGGGTTTTATTAGGGTTTTTGCCTCCAATACGTTTATCATATTTAAAGCTCTCTTAGTTCACAAACCCTAATTTCAACATCATAAGCCCAATAAAAGTTGATTATTTCTCTTTTATACCAAAACTACCATCTTTATCCTTTTAAGTTATTTCAAGGTCATTAGACTCAATTATCGCCTTTATTTTCTTTCAGATTAGCAACTCATAATTCATTATGGTCTAATTCAACTATGAATTACATTTATCATTAATTCCAACTTCATCCACTAGAAAACCCTAATCACCAACTTAAGGGTATCATATCATGAAAACTGAGTTCTATAATGGTATTTTTAGATTTAACCCATAAAAACTTATATTTTCCCAAATTAGGGTTTCTAAACATAATTATGTGCATAAAACCCTAAAACAAGCATGAAACTACTTTTTTCCAAAATTAACTCTCCCTTTTATTCTTAATGGGTAAATATTTCTTAGAATTAGGGTCCCAAACCAAATTAACCCAAAAGAGTCATTAATTCTGAGTTATGTATCAAATTAGGGTTTTACCATACTTTAAAACATCAAAGGTGATAACTTTGTGTAATTTTTAAATTGAAAGCAATATCAGGTTCCAATTATATTGTTATTGGATTCCTCACGTTTTTCTGATCAATTTTCATGTATAACTTACTTTCATCAGGGCTACCAATTTTGAGTTACAGTTTTTAAAAGATAAACCTATGTTAACCAATTACAAATTGCCACGTCAGCAACCTACCCCTTTTTAAACTCAAATTGCAGTCGCTGATAAAAGGGCAGAAAAGACAGATTTATCCTTCTTGCTTATGCAGACACAGGAGGGTCGATTTGTCTTTTGACCTGGTCATCTCCTTCCTTCACCCGCTCCTATCCGCGACAACGCATGCCTGCGCGAGTCAACTCCAGCTTTGACTCCCGGCTTTTTGCTGCCCCGACCATCGGTGAAGGAGATTGTACCTCCGTCGCACCCTACTGGATTCAACCTCAGTCTTGGTTGGTTCGTTACTGGCTGGATTCATTGGGGCGGAGCATCTCTCCTCCGACGAGGAGCATGGTTGGCCATGGTGCAGGTTGAGCTCCATTCTGCAATTGGTTGCGCCAAGCAGTAAGGTCCTTCCTCGCGAACCTATTGGGTAATCCAGAGCAATTCACATGGCACAAGGCCCCCTCCTTTTATAGAGGGCAATCACCCACATTTTCCCCTGATTTAGGGGAAACATGCCCAGACTATGAGAGGCCCCAAATCCTGGGTTGATTAGATGTGGAAAAGGCTCCCGAAGCCAAAGGATTAATTTCCTACTTTGCACATTATCTGCATGGAGAGGAAATCGAAGGGGAAATTTCCCCAGATCTACCCTGTAACTCCAAGTTCCATTGGAACTGGATCATGAGTGACCGTCGTTGGATCTTGATCTAACAGTCCTTATTACTCGCGCCCAAACAAAGAAATGTAAATTATTTTATTCAAGATAATTCCATTTGTTTTAGGATAAATTGAGAAAATCATAACTCTCAAACTAATTATCCAATTAATACCAAATTTCAAGGGAAACTAAATAATGACTTTATCTACTCCTCTGCCAAAATTTGGCTCCTTATCTAAAAGAAATCGTACCTTTTCTGTTATTGCAAGATTTCACTTAATTATATATATTTCTCACCTATTTTCTTTTTCCCTTCCTATTAAACTATTATACTGAGTTCCTTGAACCTCAAGGAATCTTAATGGCTCCAAATCCCATCTTGAGAATAAATAGCCTTTCACTTATCTTTGATCCATTATTTTCTCATTATATTGTTTATTTCTTATCAAAATATTTCTTTTTGAGGATTTCTCTTTATTTCTCTTCTAATTTCCTTATGGGATTTCCTTTTAATATTAGAAACCTCATGGATACGAAAATCCATCAAATATAACTCAATTATACCTCCTTTCACATATTTTCCACATTTATCATTATCTTCAATTTCTTTCTTAACAAGGAAGTACTTAATTGGTCTTTTCTTTTCTTATTGCATTATCTATGCAACTTTGGACTCCTTGGGACCCAAGGAACCCAAGAGGCACGAAATCCAACTTTGGATTAAGTTCTTTTGCCTTCTAGAGGTTTCCACACCTTCTTTTCTCAAGAACTCAATTATTCATTTACTAATTGAATTTCCTTGTTATTGGGCCCAATAGCCAATAAAGCCCACGACACAGTCATCAAGGCTATTGTAAACGAAATCCATTTATTCAAAACAAATTATATCAGTATTTGTTTCAATATCTTTAATATGAGAAATTACATTTCTCACCAATGGAACCCAAAAATTGGGGTTGTCACATTTATCATATGATTTGATACATTAGATATCATCTAGAAATTCATTCGCAGTCAATGTGATCAAGTAATTTAATTAACAATGTACCTTTAATAAATATTATGTGAAATTGTATACCTCAAATACTTCAAGTAAGCAATCCAAACTCTCATAATGTAAAACCAAGCAATCAACATGATTTCAAATTGCACAGATGCAAAAGTGTTGCCTTGTATTCATATGATTTACATCATGATCTTTTTTAGATCTATATTATATGGGTGTTTTTTTAGGTTGATACTAAGGTCATGTACAAGGACCTAATTCTCATGTTTATGACTGAGAAAATCCTAATTGTAATGATCTTGGTAGTTCATCAGTATTCAAAAACATCATATTGTATCTCAAATAAACATATTTAATGTGTTATTAATCAAATCCAGAGTATACATATATACACAACCTTATACTTCTAGCCAAACCAAAGAAATTTCTTCATTTATTTAATTGGAATAGAATACCAACACAGATGTGCCAGCGACTGTGCTAGAGGGTGGTATATTATATCTCAAATAAACATATTTCATGTGTTATTCATCAAATCCAGAGTATACATATACACAACCTTATATTCATGCATTAATTATAGAGTTTTAATGAAGACCTTAATCAAACATTGGAACCATTTTATTTATAGTGTACATATTTTTTTGATCAATTTGGCATATTTTATCTCAAGAATTTGAGTTACCACAATATATATATATATATATATATATATATTTATATATATATATATATATATATATTTATATATATATTACAAATTGGATAGATTTGACCAATGGCATCTTTCCAAATCAGTATTATCTCATATTTCTATTTAGTAGTTTGGCTGGCTTAGTCTAAAACTACTGATCCCAGTGCCCTCACAACTTATCCATGTTCCCAAGGGATTCTAGGCCATTTCACCTAGGTTATATTATTCCTCAAAAAGGAGCTTGATCCTTGATATGGCAAATCAATTGTGGGGCTCACTCAATAAATCTTGGACTCCAAATAACATCAGGAGATTGGGACACGTCTGCTAACCCTCTTCATACCTGGCCAGACCCTAGGTTTGTCCTGCTACGGTTTGGGATGGGAGTGCTAAGGCCAAAGAGAAGCTCCAACATAATTTGAAGCTATAAATTGAGTAAAGTGTTGCAGAGGCTACATGTGAACTATATGAGTGTTGTTGGAGAAATGTGGATCCTATAGAAAGATCTTAAGATCCTTTTGTAATCCAAGATGTTCATCTGCTCGAATTTATTGTCCATCTCTATAGAGAAATGTGTAGGGTTGGTTCTTAGTGGCTGATCCCTATTCTTGAGGGTTTTAGATTGGCATATGATCTGGCGGTGTATGATCGTGAGTGGGTGACATTACATAGATATGATGAGTACAATTCATGGTTCTACAATGATATTCAAGCTATTAAGAAAGTTATTCCATTGTACAATACTATCCCAACTATAATGCCAACATTTATTATGGATCAAATCTACTAGGATGAAGGAAAAAGTTTCCTAGAGATTGATGAAGGGTGGAAGGTGGAGAAAGAGGTATATCTAGATTATAGAATAGGATTCCTCAAACCTCATGGCTTCTTGGGAAAACTTAAGCTGGGAGGATGAATTCCTTGCACTTGGCATTTCTTGTAAACTTGGCATCTAGGTTTGGGTCTAGAGAAAGGGATTCCCTCCAAAAGATAACCCTTTCTCTTTAATCTAAACACACATTAAAAAAGTAATTCCCCAGTAAATGTGGGTTATTCAATTGATGCTTAAATGTTGGATAACACATATGTAACTATTATCCTTCAAACGGTAAAAGATCAAGATTTAATGACCTTTATTTAGCGAAACATGGCTTCCAAATAAAATCTAGATAAATACAAATTAAATTAAGTCAGTCACAAAATGTCTTAGAATATTTTTTTTGGGATGAACCAATCTTTTTGTTATCCATCTAATAAAACTACAAATAGTATATGATGAACATGAAGTACTTCATTATAGAACTTTTATGTCAAGGACCTATTTGTTAACCCAAAAATACTTCAACTGGGCTTTGGCTTGGATCCTTGGGCCCGTGGATTGACCTATGACTTCTAATGGATCCACAAGAAATACAACAATCTTGATATGATTTTAAGGCTTAGGATTACCACTAATGCCTTAATATAGAAATTGTAGTATCATATTAACTTAATTCTCATTATTTCTTTATTTACATGAATTGATGACTCAATCTAGGTTTGAAGCTGAAATTCATCAACCAAAGTCATATTATCCTACTAATTATTCGACTTTCATCTTCACATCATATTCTTGAATCGATTAAAAAAATCTAAATTGTAAGGTCGTCACATCAGAGATCCATCGTTGGTTCCAGAAATTTCCAAACCCTAATTCTACCATACAATTAGTCCCCACATATCCACCATATCATTTCACCCATTTTGACTCTTTTGAAGCCATATCGACAACTTTTTCCCTCTATATTTTCAATTATTTGAGTGATCAGAGGATCACTGCTCTGGACAACCATTTTCTAAATGTAATTAGGTTGCATAATGGTAATCATAACTTCTCTAATATGTATATCTACTTATAACTTCTCTGGTATGCATATTTGCTTATAATTTCTTGCTTCAACTACTTATCATTATCAATTTAAATTTGCACTTATTTGATTCTCATGATACTCTATTTGATTTAACTGAATGAATTGGATCTTTCTCATTTGTAATCACTTTAATTTATCATCTCCTTTCTTTTTCTCATGATTTGGTCTGAACTTGCTGATATGGATTTCCTCTGTGGGAAATCCCAAGGTTGTTAGGAACCCACACCTAAAAAATTAGTAACTTTAGGGAAATGATGGGAAAGATGTGACTATATCTACAAGGAGAGGAATCTGATAGGAGATCGAGTCCTTACTTATTGTATGAAAAACCTACTCCATCCAAATACACTAACAAGTATGATGAATTAGGTGTATTGTTAATTTCTCCAAAGAATTATATACAAGAATCATGAATACATAGAAGTGGAAAAATCACAACCATTGTATTATTACAAAAATAATCCATTTACATTATTCCTCACCCAACAAGGGCAGCATGACGTAAATGAGAACTACAAAGTTAATTTATACAGAAGGATCATATGCAAACGAAAACCTGGACATATCATGTTATCCTTGAAGTTCTACTCTTTGGTGTGTGTTCAACTTGAGACATCTTCCTCAACAAATCCATATCTGTGTGAGATAGGAATGTCACCCAAAAAGAGTAAAATCAAAGAAAAGGGAACATCATCATAAAAGTAAGTATGTGTGGTATAATAACAAGTAGGCATTACTCAGGGCAATGAGAGATCAATTCACAAGATTTCTACAAATGGATGTAAAGGAAAAAATATTCCAAACAAATTAACATGTCAATAAGTGAGGCATTTATCAACAAGGAAATCATTATCAAAAAGAATTATTGCCATATACTTACACTACAATATTATCACAGATCATATCCAGTGCATATAAATCAATCAAACTAGAGACTCCTAAAATCTCAAGCCTTAGTCTAGTGGAAGGTTGGGCTTGATATATATAATACAAGTGGAAAGGAACACTGGGGCTGGAAAGGCGCACCCAAATATAATGATAGTAAAAATATACAACTACTTTAAATAAGCTTAGTTTATTGTATATGCACAAAATGCAATGGAAAGAAATATGTTTAGTCAACAACAATTTAGTTCAAGAGGTGAGGATGAGAATATATAGATATTGACTACAATTATGTTAGAGTACCTTCATTCGAAAAATATCACATATTCAATATCAAATCAAGTAAATAATCACAAGGAAATAAGATCATCAAAAGGATTCAATATTATAGAAGAATTATTCAAAAGATGCCTCATATGAAAAAAATTAGCAATCATGATAATAATGCCCTGATAAATTGGGAAGATTCAAAACCTCATTCAAAGCCTAAATATGCTTTGCATCAATAAAGATCAGTTATTGGGTCACACCAAACCTCCCACTAAACTATCCATAGCCATGCATGCTACCACAATGTTCTTAGAATAAGCCCCCAATGTTTGAGGTCATCTGCCTCCAAGCAGAATAGGGTGGAACTCATGGCATCAACTCAAGCCCTAAAATTAGAAAAACTTCTCATAATGGCAAGGAATTCTTCTATCCAAGGAATTAGAAGGGAAGGGGCTACGGATATAAAATGACTACATGCCCTCCAAAGGTAGATGGATTCGAAGAGGAACAAGCATGTTTAGATAAAAGTGGAAGTATTTGTACATGTCTCGAAGGACTTTGATGTTCATGGGGTTTTTGGTTTTATAGGGAAGTTGGTAAAGATATCTCTGGTTCTATTTTGACCAAAATGAATACTTTGGGGTTTCTTTTTTATTTGGATTTTGGAAGAAAATGAGATATCTTCTCACACAAAAACATAGATGAAACAACCGTAGTATAAAATCACTGTGAGTGGAGGTGAGAAATTGTAATGACCCCGCCTCCTGGTAACCTCCAATTAAGGGTGACCTAAAGGTCAGAGCCATTATCCCAATTTTCCAGATCAATGGTTCGACAAATAATCAATAATAAGTACTAAATTCTACTAAAAGCTATACTGAAAAGCTAGAATAAAATAAAACTTTGCATACCTTTTTAAAATCATGGATTTTCAAACTTCTATCCATAACTAGAATCTATTCTAACTAATCCTCCTTGTACTTTAATTTATGTATTCACAATGTACCACTGTACTATATGTCTTTTCCAATTTTGTACCTAAATCACCGACAAACAAAATTTCGGTCAGTATAAAGAATTATATTGGTATGTAGGGGAAACACAAATTATGCATTTAGTTTTAACATATATCACAAAGCAATTATGATTTAACAAACAAACTTTACGCTTTAAACATAACTACTCAATCCATACATACCGTAGCCTCTGTGTTGTCCCTACAGTGGACCTGGATACTTCCTCTCATATGGTAGATCCCAATTAACCCCCATGATGCTACCTAATAGGTAGATCAATACCTAGGGTTGAAGAGTCGCATGGAACTACCCATAGGTAGCCCAATCCCTAACTCATAATATGCTAAAGAGTCACATGGCACTACCCATAGATAGCCCAATGACTAACTCATGATAACCTGACGGTCCTACCTAACAGGTAGACCATGTACTAGGTCATCCTTATTATTAGCAAAGACATAGAGGAGGACCAAGATCTGAGCTAGTAATGTACACTTATTTATAGTGATAGTCATAGTCACTTTATAGTTGCATGAAATAAAAGTCATCCAAGCAATTATATTCAGGCAACCGATAAAACATCTAGGAATTGTTGTGAAACTAAAGTGATTTAATTATGAGCGTAACCACATACCTGTACTTCTGATTTTTGAGATATAATCAACCAAGTAGGGAAATCCAATCAAGCAAGCAAGTACAAGAATCTTGAAATAAACATACAATTTCCTTTTATCAAAATCTATCCAAACTAACTTGCTTCTTAGGATTTCTATTCCTTTTTAGGGTTTCTACCCCTTTTTAGGGTTTCAGTTGCAATTAGGGTTTTGCCTTTGCTTTTAGTACCACAAACACAAATTAGACAAAAGTACTTATAAACCCTATGTTTCTCAGCCTATCTCTCCTAATAGGCTTAGGATCATCATATAACAACGTATTTCCATATTTTTGAATTAAATATGATCTTCTCTTCTTTTACTCTAAATTAGGGTTTCTAGATGCATTATCATTCATACTTGGTTTAAAACCCTAAAACATGCAATTATTCATCTAAATTAGGTTCAAGCCTATCATTATCATTCAATAGGTTAATATTACTTGAATTAACCTATTAAGCTTCATAGATTCATCCATTGATCATAATTAGGGTTTCTAACCAAATTTTAATACATTTTCCATCAAGTTAGCATACTTTTGCAAAAAGAGACAAAATTAGGTTCTCAAACCGATTTTATCTTGTTCCTCGTATTTTTCTGATCAACTTTCTTTTATAAAGGTTATTCATCTGTATTTTCTAGCAATTCCTATGAATTTTACAAGGAAAGCTGATTTTCTTGAATTTTCGAGTAGAGAGGATGATTTACCGAAAATCGGTGGTCATTTGATCAGTGGACTGATGATCCTCTCTTTGGATCTAACACTTCTCATCGTGTGTGGCTAACTTAGCCGGTCCCTCCTTGGATCGTCAGATCTTCACGTGGGATCATGATGTATCTCAATTCGACGGTCGTTGCTACTCGTCCTCCTCCTTTCCTTCGCTCGAACCCACAGTGGTGCCGCGGTGGTGCTCTCATTGAAGCAAGGGAAATTTAGAGATAGAGAGGGGGTCGGGGCTCGCTAGGCATTCGTTCGAGATTGTTGTGAGGTGAAGAATCGAGAGGGGTCCTTTATATAGGATTGGGGAGGATCATGTTAGGGTTTCTCGACCTTGTCGCCGCCCTCACCTTCAAGTGATTTGGGAATTTCTTCTAGATGCCTCCAAAGCTCAACAAACTAGGGTCTAAGAGGTTCAGAATTCCCTCCCGGACTCCGCCAAGTAATTTCCTAGTTTGCACATGCGAAAGGATTGAGAGAAAATCGAAGGGAAAGATCCCCTAGTCCGCGGCTAGAGTCTGAGTTCCATTAGAACTGGATGATGAGTGGCCCTCATTGGATCAAGAGCTGACGGCCCCTATTTCTTTCGCTCAACCAAAAGGAAGTCGATTTTCTATTTTTAGCATAAATCCTCATTATTTTGGATAACTTGGAAAAATCACAACTCTTAATCCATGGCTCCATTTTATCCCAAATTTTGAGGGCATCTTAAAAATGACATAATCTATCATAATGCCAAATTTGATCTCATTACTCAAAGAAATCGGGTCCTTTTCTTTAGTTTCAAGTTATTACTCAATTATGTATATTTCTCACATATTTTCTCTTTCCTTTTCCATTAAATTATCATCTTGGATTCCTTAGATCTTAAGGAACCTTAATGACTCGAATTCCCATCTTGGGAATATTCCTTAGCCTTTTCCTTATCTTTTATCCCTTTTCTTATTTATCCCTTTATCCAAATAAATTCCCTTTCCTTTGATTTCTCTTTACCTTGGAATTGGGCTCAATAGCCAAAAAAATCCCATTAAAAAATCAAACAAGGCTTTTGTAAATGAAATACATTTAATTCAAACAAATAAATGAACCATTGATTTCATTTATCTTTAAATGGAGATTTACAAATCTCATTACATATTCTCCCACAGTGAACCGCATGTCAGTATGCTTTGCATCAGCTCACGACTCATTTCACACTTGGGATCTCTTTCAACCATCACACGATCAAAGTGACTTCATCTTCACACACCGTGCTCTTTTTCTAACCTTCACGAGGTCCCTTCACCAGCATCATCTTAATGAAGTGGTGACTGACACAACCTTCCTTACAGAGCTTCTTACATCCCGATAATGACTATGGTGGTTATCATCACAACTCTCATAAGACAAGAACTGTCGCCATGTATCACCCTAAATGAGCGCACCCACTCCCATCAAACCCTCTAGTCTGGATCATACTAACCACTAGTTAGGGATGATGAGTTGTACTAACATCGAGTTCTTCATGTACCTACTTCCACCGCATGGAAGTGAACCTTTAGATCACATTTAAGAACTTTTGAACTCGCATCATGATGTAGTTGAACAATCTCTCTCTTATATGTAGTTCCACTGGTTCTGTCCCCTAATAGTACTCCCTCGTTCTCTTAGATTATGTCATCTAGGTAAGGCGATCTACCATAACCCATACTGCATCTTGACCTTCCTCAGTCCAAGGGAGACTCGCCACAATGTCCATAGTGATCAACTCCCATTCCCTCCTGGGGACTCTTTATCCTCTATATCAATTTACTAGGTTACTGGTGTTCGTCCTTCACCTTCTGGCATGCATGGCGACAAGCCACATGAAACTTTGTACACTTATTCATCTTAGGCATCCAAAGTACTACTACCACTTACTATCTTAGTAGTACCATGGTGCATGGTGAACTTACAATCATGATATCATGCATGTCATGATTCCTCAAGGTTGATTCCTTAGAAACCCTAAAACACTCTAGTCATGGGTTTCAGCACTTTCTCTTCCAGAGAAGTGCATCATAGGTTCTACAACCATCCCTCTATCTCATTAAGATCTAGGCTAGCTAACCAAGCAACCACAAACTCAACCAATGGGTCTGGTTGTATCTGAGAATTATCCATACAAGTCTCCTCTTCGGACTTAGGGCTCACCTAACAACCTCTTCTAGCCTTTCTACTGGTTAAACAAGGTAGTTGTATCTCCACCAGAGCATCCATTACCACCTTACATCCTTATGTTCTAGGTAACAGTGAAGACATACACCTCCATGTATTCCAATTATCATCTCGTCTCAAACATTTAGGTCTATCGTTATCAGGGAAACTCAAAGCTCTTCCTCTTGATTATCAAACTCAACCTTATACAACTCATAAATTCGATACAACTCATGATAAACTGTCCTTATAAGATGACTACCTTATTTGTCTTGGTGTTTGTCAAATCCACACATCATACACTCCCTAAAGGTAATCTACTATCTCTATCCTCATACATCATAGCAATGTTTCAAATGTAACATCCTTGACCTAGATTATGCTTAAACCTCGATGTTTTACTTAATAAAGTTGATTATATGCTTTCTTTTATCTCTTGAAAAGTAATTAAGGCTCAAGAGGAACTTATATTTCAATTTTAGTCCTTTTTTAATAATGTGGAAATAATGTTTTACTTGTTTTGGACTAAAATGCAAATTACCCAAGTTGAGGGGTTAAATTGCAAATTGTGTATGGAAAAATGTTCCTCATATGTTGAAGCATCATAGGAGTGAGTATGATGCAGTTGTATGGCTTCTAGAAACCTGAATAACAAGAAAGAGTCTGTTGTGTAATGTGTGTGCATTAAAACCAAGTTTTGGTGTAATGTGCAATTTACCCAAAACCTACGGTTTAATATGCAAAATGCCACTTCAAAAGGGTACCTCATGATTCTTGGCATCATGTAGAGAGAAGAATTTGAGAGTGGCGCCTCATTTGAATCATTTTTGAAGAGAGAGAATCTTGATATTAAAATAATCAAGATTTAAGAATAATTGGAACTTTACTTCAAATTAATGCAAAAATAAATATGTTAATCGAAGTTACTTCAACCAAAATGGTAATGGTTGAAAATTAGATAAGGTTGGACGAGCATGTGCCTTGGAAAGGCAATGGAAATATCTACGTGAGTGGAAAACCCACTCACATTAAGAAAACAAAAAGAAATATCCACTCACTTATGGATATTATTATAATATGATTTAAGGTGGTTAGTTTGTTTTCTTTTAAATCATGGATAATTGAGAGGAATAAGAGGCAAAGGAGATATAATCGTATCCAAGGATGGGAATGGAGAAAGTGGCAAGGAAATGGAGGAGATAATCCTTACGTTCTCTCTCTCTTAAATTAATTTTCAATAAAATTCATATATATGCTCCTTTATCCATGCGTTGAAAGGGTAATTTCGAAACCACTTTCACTTCTTGCTTGCAAAAACGCCCAAGGAAGCTTGGAGCAATAGTAGGACGACCCCCAACCTGTTGGTAAGCTTCTTGACCTTCTTTCACCTTGATTCCATGGTGGAAATCGAAAATCAATGCATGATTTCTTCTTATCTCCATTCCATCTTCAATTCTAGCCGTTGCTTTTCACTCAAAGCTTAAGGACGAGCTTGGGATAGTGGAAGGTGTTTCTTTCACCAATAAATACATGGAGGTTGAATCTTTGAAGCTCAATTGAAGGGGGGTTATATAACTTGAACCCTTGAACTTTGTTACTGATTCCATATCTTTATCAATTGTTGATTCCTTCTTTATTCTCAAAATTTTATTTGGTTGATTGATGCAATCACCATGAAAATCATAGAAAGCTTCATGGGTTTATAGCTTGATTATGATGACATCATCATAATCACACACCTCCACAAATATTTATTGCAAACAATTTCATAATTTTGGTCCAATCGGTTTCACCAAACCGTTTGGAGACCAAATGGTTTGCAAACCGTTTGGAGGTTTGGATCCCAAACCGTTTGGAAGGGTTGACCGTTTGGATGGGTTGACCATTTGAGGTCAGGACCCTAGTACATGTTGAATGATGATCCAATGGATCCAATTGATTGATTCAATATATGGATAATCCTCCAATTAGAAACCCTAATCAGGTTGAGTGTTGAATTCTCCATTGATTGAGTTAATTTTTGGGTTGACTAACCCAAATGGTCTCAAGACCATTTGGAAGTCACCCAAACGGTCTCAAGACCGTTTGGAGGTCAACCAAGACCATTTGGAAGTCTATGATGAAGTATGATTGGATGGTTGAAGGTCCAGTGATATCAAATTGAAATACAATCAATAGCTAAATTGATGATCGGTTCAATGATGCAAACCCTAATTGATTTTCACAAATTTCAATAAAGGTTTGAGTCAAACGGTCTCAAGACCATTTGAAGGTCATACAACCGACCTCAAGACCATTTGAGGTCAGGTCATGTCATGGTTTGATGATGAACCAATGATTTCAATTGAATTAGTTCCACAATGTCAATCATTGATGGTTCCTCGATTTCAAAACCCTAATTGATGGTTTCTTGATTATAAACCCTAGCTCAATTGGGTTCAAAACCCTAATTGAAGGTCCAATTAAAGGGTGATTCAATGGTTCAATTGAAGAATAAATCAGTAGTTCAAATTAATAGATGGATTAATGATTGAAACCATGAATTGATAAAGTGATGGAAGACCTTTTTGGTCCATTCGGTTTTGAGAGAGTTTGGACCAAACGGTCTTAAGACCGTTTGAGTCCAAATAATCTCAAGACTGTTTGGGATCCAATGGTCTCAAGACCATTTGAGACCAAACGGTCTCAAACCATTTGGAAACCCAAGTGCTTTCATGTGTAAATTGTCCATACAATTTCATTATTGTTTTGCTTAAATGGTTTCAAATCATTCAAGGTCTGAATGACCTAGACCATTTGGGGTCTAAGTGACCAAGACTATTTGAGGTTCAAATTGGTCAAACCAATTGGACACCTAATATTATTAAAGGTCAGTTAGTTACTTGATTGATAATGATGTAGTCTAAAGGTGATTATAATGGTTAACCCTAACTGTGTGTACTTAAATGAAGAGATTACCTAGATCAATATTGGAGTACTTAACATCCTAGAGAGAATGAGAGGGAGAAGGAGAGAGAGTAATTCTTATATAATTAAGCCCTAATCCTCTCATTATGAATAAAATAAGTAATTTGGGTTTGATCCATAATAATGAGATCGTGAAAACCCTAATTGAAAACATTATTGAGCCCTAACCCTAATTTAGGGCAAAGTTGAGTAAAACCCTAATCTAGGTGATGATGTAACCCTAATTTGATGGGAATTGTACATCCTAACCCTAATTAGGGTAATGGGGTGTGAGAAACCCTACTTGGATGAGAATGGTAAACCCTAATCCCTAAAATAGGGTAGTGGTATATGAAACCCTAATGTAGGGTAATACTATGTGAAACCCTAACACTGGGTGATGTGATATGAAACCCTAATTTCAGGTAATTCTATGTGTAACCCTGATATAGAAGGATGTTATGTGAAACTCTAATGAAGAGTGATGTTATGTGAAGCCCAAATGTGAGAAGATGTTATGTGAACCCTAATTTATAAAGATGAAAAACCCTATTCCTAATAATGGAATAGTAACTAATATATTGGTAGGTGAAATACCCAAAGAGGTTGATAATGGATATCTTTATATAGTCATTAACTCAAAGATGAGTTCATATCATTGGCAATGGTTGTATATTCTAAATAAGTGACTTATGACCAATACATTACATGATAAATGCGATGAGCTGATGCATAAAGTATTAGGATGGGAAATACCCTAATACAAGCTAAGTGGATGAATTCAAGTAAGATAAAGGTGATGAGGGAAGTGATACATCAAGATATGATAGATATCACATCCAGCACCTTAAGATTTATACACCTTGATGTATTGAAATCCAATATATATGGATGAGTGACACATGAAGAGTGTCATGACAATTGTTACATTATGATGTAATGCACATTCATAAGTGTAGGCTAACATGCCTTATGAAAAGGTTAATCCAAATCAATAAACTTTAATACAATCATATTCTGGTAAAAATGAGAGAGAAACTCATACTTTGTGTTGATAATTCATTTAATGATGAATGATGAGAATAAATAAGTATGATTGAATACTTATGTTATCAATATTGGCTCCTAGTTGTGTGAAGCAATGAAATAGGACTTGATCATTAATAATATGATCTTGAGAACCTAAATGGTTATTTATGAAAAATCCTAATGGAGGGTGATGATATGCAAGATAAATCCTAGCCCTAAAAAGGGAATAATGGTATTACTTTGGGTTTCATGGTGCTGATATGAAAGCATTATAATTGTCATCATGAGTACTAATCATGCAGGTATGTTGAGATGATGATCATAGCCAGGTATGGTCTGTGATGCTCTGTATATTGAAAATGTTTTATAGGCCTTATAATCCTTCATATGCTTTATTGCTTAGTGAGAAGATAACCTGAAATTAATGAGATTTGTGTGCCATATGATGTTTTAATTATTGAAATTGTTTATGGGCTTCATAAGCCATAATATGCCTTGTTGCCTATTAATGGGGTAACAAGAGGTGATATGAACCTTGTGAACTATGTGGAATGCTTGTGTAGAAAGAATGATGATTACCTTAGTCAGATGACCGGAAGGTATTGAGTTACATGTTAAGTGGTAATAAGTATTCTATGATGAACTAAAGGTTTGAATACCCATATTCTATAATCATGATAATGAACTTGTTAAGAAATGGAAATATACTTGACGAGATGAGGGATTAAGATCCCAATACTTTGTTAAAAGAGTATGGCTACAGGCCATGACTCCACAAAACAATGCCAGGCATTAGCTATGTGATCTAAGCCTGAAGAGAGTATATGCTGCAGCTATAACTCTATAGTGAAGATGTCAATATACTCTGGCAAGCTAATTGCAGTTTTACACATGATGTGTAAAATATAATCAGTTGTGTAGTGTATTTGTATAAAGTTGAAATTCGAGAAACATTAGCTGATATTATCCTGCTTAGTATAGAGGATAAATGTTTTACATGTATTTCATATTCCTTATTGGATAAGTGACATGCTGCTCTATCACGTTATAGCTGCAATGCTTAGATAAGAATAATGTTCTAATCTGTTAGAGAATGAATTAATTGTTGTTAAACAATTATGATTCCTCTATTCAGATTTATCTTCTTAAACTTCAATAATAATGTTTCTGGCATAGAGTTATATCTCTCACTGGGGCAATTTACAATTGTCTCACCCCCGTGGGAACCACATTTTTAGGTGGACGCAGACGAGGAGGAAGGAATCCTTCAGTAGGTGAAGGACAGCAACAACAGTAGCAGGAACAACAGTGATTTCTCAGGTGGAGACACTCACTAATATGCCTTGTATAGATGTACATAGAGTCCTATGTGTTGTCTCTGTACTCTCAGGTCCTCCGAGTAGTAGTTAGTGCTTTCGAGATTTTACCTCTATGCCTCGAGATTTTATACTGCCTGTGTTTAGTTTAAGAGGACAGTTGATGCTTGTAATTCTCAGAAAAAGATGATACAAGACACGTACTTGTGAGCTAGTATGTAATTAAATTATTTCAATTCTTTGTGAAAGGGTTTTCCTATGTGTGGACCTCTCTGTAAAAATGGTTTTAATTTTTAGTGATTTTTGGTAATCCGCTGCTAACGAATGCTTCCGCTTAAGTAAATCATGTTTTTGTGATCGGTGTGTCACAATTTAGTGGTATCAGAGCTCTAGGTTCACTGAGTCTACAGAGACATAGGATTAAGGTTGTTGAGTCTGTTCTAGTGTCTTCCATATTATCTGATAGTGTCTTCTACTCATATAGCTGAAGAAGAACTGGAAGATGTCTGGATCACACGACGAACACGCTGCTGAGAGGAGTGTTGCTGCACCAGGAAAAGGTGCAAGGGATCACGCTAGGGAGGAACACATACCTGAGATTCCTCATCTTGATCAAGTTGCATTAGAGAATCTAGCTTTCCATACCCTGTTCAGGCACTTTATGGCAATTGGGACGCATATGGTGGATAGGATGCCACCACCTACACCTAGGGAACCAGCCCACAATGAGGGATATGGAGCCGGCAAGACTTTTGAGAGACTTCACCGGGTCGGAGCCATAGATTATGCTGGTACAGCTGATCCAGCAGATGCTGATTTGTGGCTGACAGAGCTGGAGAAGGCTTTTAGGATCCTTGATATTCCTGAAGCCGAGAAGGTAAGACATGTTGTGTACCTCCTAAAAGGGAGTGATGGTCACTGGTGGATTATATAAGAAGATAAGAGGCCAGGTGAAGAAATTGGATGGGAGGTATTCCGACGAGAATTCGTCAGTAGATACTTCCCTAAGAGATATCTAGATGAGAAGATCTCTCAATTTGAGAGGATCAGACAAGGACAGATGAATGTTAGTGAGTATGAAGCTAAGTTCATGGAGTTGTTGTGGTTTTGTCTGCATATGGTAGTTAATGATGAGGAAAGAATTCAGCATTTTGAGAAGGGATTGAACGCTGAACTGACCACTGATGTGTCTGCTTTAGAGAATAGGGAGAGGTTTGCCACTTTTGTGGAGTCGATAAGTAGGATAGAAAGGTATGAAATTGAGAAATGACAGACCAGTGGTAAGATGGTGTACACCCAGTTTCAAGGACAAAGATCTGAAAGTTTTAAGACGCCGAGATTTTCTACATCGGCAACATCATCGAGATTCAATACCCAGGCGCAATGGACATCAAGTAAGGGTAGGAACCATAGTATTTCTCCAAGTAGATCCCTTGACATAGCATCAACATCGGTGACTGAATCTCACAGACCCTCTTTTGCAACCAGGATCTATTACCAATGTAGACAACCAAGACATCTAGCAAAGGATTTCCCAGATGGGAATTCAATGGTGACTCTACCTCCAAGGTAGAGTCAGCACGGCTCACAAACGAGGCAGTTTTCTAGTAACAATAGAGGACGTGAATGAGCGTCCCAAGCAGGTTCATCAACACTTAACAATCAAGAACATGGTCAACAACAAACAACTGTGAGGTTCTATGCAATGAATCAATCTGATGTAATAGTCAACCCTCAGGTTGTGACAGGTCAGATGAAATAGATTCATTCTGATATTTCATTTCATAATTCTATGTGTTAAAAATAAGAAAGTAGTTTTTTTTTAACTTCCCCTAACTAGTCCTATAAGGACACAAGGAAGATGAGAATTTACATTTTTCTCAGTATTTCTTAAAATGCTTTATAATCTCTCTTATCTGTGTGATAAAAGATGAAGATATAGAAGTGATGCCTGAAGAAAATCCAGGAATGAAAAATCATGTGTGTATAATGATATGAAAAGTGAGGAATATGATAGTAAATAAAGTGCATACTACCTAATATCAATACTTGTATACCCTAGCCAGGTATATGATTATTGGAGATAGGGCAAGTATGGAACTCCTAGATTGTTATCTTTTTTATTACTCTGATCAAGTAGTCATTCTGAAACAATCTAGTGAGTATAATGAAACCAAATAGGGATTGCTAAAGTAAACTTTCCCAATTACATAGGAATTGCTAAGTGAACTTTCCCAACTAATGAGGAAGTGCTAAGTGAACTTTCCCAACTAATGAGGAAGTGCTAAGTGAAATTTCCCAACTAATGAGGAAGTGCTAAGTGAACTTTCCCAACTAATGTGGAAGTGCTAAGTGAAATTTCCCAACTAATGAGGAAGTGCTAAGTGAACTATCCCAACTAATGAGGAAGTGCTAAGTGAACTTTCCCAACTAATGAGGAAGTGCTAAGTGAACTTTCCCAACTAATGAGGAAGTTCTAAGTGAACTTTCCCAACTAATGAGGAAGTGCTAAGTGAACTTTCCCAACTAATGAGGAAGTGCTAAGTGAACTTTCCCAACTAATGAGGAAGTGCTAAGTGAACTTTCCCAACTAATGAGGAAGTGCTAAGTGAACTTTCCCAACTAATGAGGAAGTGCTAATTGAACTTTCCCAACTAATAAGGAAGTGCTAAGTGAACTTTCCCAACTAATAAGGAAGAGCTAAGTGAACTTTCCCAACTAATGAGGAATTTCTAAGTAAACCTTCCCAATTATATAGGAATTGCTAAGTGAACTTTCCGAAACAAATAACGTATTGCTGAGTGGATTACCTCTGTTAAATATGTATATTTTCCCTTTGATAAACAACCTTGGGTAATGATAGGAGTATGTTCCTTTATGTTTCTTCATTTCATTAATATGACAATCAAGTAAGTATTATGACATTTTATGTACATGGATTATAAATCATATGTTGATAGATAATTAGAAAAGTATCAGTTTGCTTTGGACTTTGGTTCCAAGACAATGATATATGGAACAAGCAATGTCCTAAAATAAAAGAAATACCATGTGCATGTGTACCCTTGGTGGTAACAACAGAGAAATGAATATGATTAGGATGAGATGTATTCTCAAAACATATGATGAATACCAAAGTAAGGATTCTGGTATCTGAGAAATAATAGATGATTTAAGTTGGTTACCGATATTGGCCAACTGTGAAATCAATCTAGTTACATAAAATAATATGGACATCATATGTTAGGGGTTTATGATCTACATAAACATAAACATTGATAATGTTGAACTAATGGAAGGAACAATTGTAATTTGTGGAAAAGTTTATCAAGCTAAAAGTATTTCCTTAGAATCACCCTGTGTAGAAGAAACTTTGTGTGGATTACAGATCTATGGTATATCCATGACATTAAGAAGTTATGTGGAAACTTGATGGTATAAAAAATGAATAAAATCTATCTCTCCTTTTCCTAGGATTTCGGGGACGAAATCCTTGTTAGGGGTGTATAATTTGTAACATCCCTGACATGGGTTATGCTTAAACCTAGATGTTTTACTTAATAAAGTTGATTATATGCTTTCTCTTATCTCTTGAAAAGTAATTAAGGCTCAAGAGGAACTTATATTTCAATTTTAGTCCTTTTTGAATAATGTGGAAATAATGTTTTACTTGTTTTGGACTAAAATGCAAATTACCCAAGTTGAGGGGTTAAATTACAAATTGCGTATGGAAAAAGGTTCCTCATCTGTTGAAGCATCATAGGAGAGAGTATGATGCAGTTGTATGGCTTCTACAAGCCTGAATAACAAGAAAGTGCTTGTTGAGTAATGTTTGTGAATTAAAACTTAGTTTTGGTGTAATGTGCAATTTACCCAAAACCTAGGGTTTAATATGCAAAATTCCACTTCAAAAGGGTCCCTCATGATTCTTGTCATCATGTAGAGAGAATAATTTGAGAGGGGCACATCATTTGAATCATTTTGGAAGAGAGAGAATCTTGATATTAAAATAATCAAGATTTAAGCATAATTGGAACTTTACTTCAAATTAATGCAAAAATAAATATGTTAATCGAAGTGCCTTCAACCAAAATGGTAATGTTTGAAAATTAGATAAGTTTGAATGACCATGTTCCTTGAAAAGGCAATGGAAATATCTATGTGAGTGGAGAACCCACTCACATTAAGAAAACAAAAAGAAATATCCACTCACTCATGGATATTATTATAATATGATTTAAGGTGCTTAGTTTGTTTTCTTTTAAATCGTGGATAATTGAGAGGAATAACAGGAAAAGGAGATAGCCTCGTATCCAAGGATGGGAAGGGAGCAAGTAGCAAGGAAATGGAGGAGATAATCCCTACTTTCTCTCTCTCTTAAATGAATTTTCAATAAAATTCATATATATGCTCCTTTATCCATGAGTTGAAAGGGTAATTTCGAAACCACTTTCACTTCTTGCTTGCTAAAATGACCAAGGGAGCTTGGAGAAACAGGAGGAAGACCCCCAACCTGTTGGTAAGCTTCTTGACCTTCTTTCACCTTGATTCCATGGTGGAAATCGAAAATCAATGCATGATTTCTTCTTATCTCCATTCCATCTTCAATTCTAGCCTTTCCTTTTCACTCAAAGCTTAAGGACGATCTTGGGATAGTGGAAGGTGTTCCTTTCACCATTAAAGACGTGGAGGTTGAATCTTTGAAGCTCAATTGAAGGCGGGTTATATAACTTGAACCCTTGAACTTTGTTATTGATTCCATATCTTTATCAATTGTTGATTCCTTCATTATTCCCAAAATTTTATTTGGTTGATTGATGCAATCACCATGAAAATCACACAAAGCTTCATGGGCTTATAGCTTGATGATGATGACATCATCATAAGCACAAATATCCACAAATATCTATTGCAAATGGTTTCATAATTTTGGTCCAATCGGTTTCACCTAACCGTTTGGAGACCAAACAGTTTACAAACCGTTTGGAGGTTTGGATCCCAAACCATTTGGAAGGGTTGACCATTTGGATGGTTTGACCATTTGAGGTCAGGATCCTAGTACATGTTGGATGATGATCCAATGGATCTAATTGATTGAATCAATATATGGACAATCCTCCAATTAGAAACCCTAATCGGGTTGAGTGCTGAATTCTCCATTGATTGAGTTAATTTTTGGGTTGACTAACCCAAACGGTCTCAAGACCTTTTGGAGGTCAACCAAGAACATTTGGAAGTCTATGATGAAGTATGTTTGGATGGTTGAAGGTCCAGTGATATCAAATTGAAATACAATCAATAGCTAAATTGATGATCGGTTCAATGATGCAAACCCTAATTGATTTTCACAAATTTCTATAAAGGTTTGAGTCAAACGGTCTCAAGACTATTTGGAGGTCATCCAAATGACCTCAAGACCGTTTGACGTCAGGTCATGTCATGGTTTGATGATGATCCAATGATTTCAATTGAATTAGTTCCACAATGTCAATCATTGATGGTTCCTCGATTTCAAAACCCTAATTGATGGTTTCTTGATTATAAAGCCTAGTTCAATTGGGTTCAAAACCCTAATTGAAGGTCCAATTGAAGGGTGATTCAATGGTTAAATTGAAGAATAAATCAGTAGTTCAAATTAATAGACAGATTAATGATTGAAACCCTGAATTGATAAAGTGATGGAAGAACTTTTTGGTCCATTCGGTTTTGAGAGAGTTTGGACCAAACGATCTTAAGACCGTTTGAGTCCAAATGGTCTCAAGAAAACTTGGGATCAAATGGTATCAAGACCATTTGAGACCAAATAGTCGCAAACTGTTTGGAAACCCAAGTGGTTTCATGTGTAAATTGTCCATACGATTTCATTATTGTTTTGCTTAAACGGTTTCAAACCATTCAAGGTCTTAATGACCAAGACCGTTTGGGGTCTAAGTGACCAAGACTATTTGAGGTTCAAATTGATCAAACCAATTGGACACCTAATATGATTAAAGGTCAGTTAGTTACTTGATTGATAATGATGTAGTCCAAAGGTGATTATAATGGTTAACCCTAACTGTGTGTACTTAAATGAAGAGTTGACCTAGATCAATCTTGGAGTACTTAACATCCTAGAGAGAATGAGAGAGAGAAGGAGAGAGAGTAATGCTTATATAATTAAGCCCAAATCCTATCATTATGAATAAAATATGTAATTACGGTTTGATCCATAATAATGAGATCATGAAAACCCTAATTGAAAATATTATTAAGCCCTGACCCTAATTTAGGGCAAAGCTGAGTAAAACCCTAATCTAGGTGATGATGAAACCCTAATTTGATGGGAATTGTACATCCTAACCGTAATTCGGGTAATGGGGTGTGAGAAACCCTACTTGGATGAGAATAGTAAACCCTAATCCCTAAAACAGGGTAAATGTATATGAAACCCTAATGCAGGGTAATACTATGTGAAACCCTAACACTGGGTGATGTGATATGAAACCCTAAATTTAGGTAATGCTATGTGTAACCCTGATACAAAAGGATGTTATGTGAAACTCTAATGAAGAGTGATGTTATGTGAAACCCAAATGTGAGAAGATGTTATGTGAACCCTAATTTATAAAGATGAAAAACCCTATTCCTAATAATGGAATAGTAACTAATATATTGGTAGGTGAAATACCTGAAGAGGTTGATAATGGATATCTTTATATAGTCACTAACTCAAAGATGAGTCCATATCATCGGCAATGGTTGTATATTCTAAATAAGTGACTTACAACCAACACATTACATGATAAATGTGATGAGTTGATGCATAAAGTATTAGGATGGGAAATACCCTAATACAAGCTAAGTGGATGAATTCAAGTAAGATAAAGGTGATGAGGGAAGTGATACTTCAAGATATGATAGATATCACATCCAACACCTTAAGATTTATACACCTTGATGTATTTAAATCCAATATATTTGGAGGGGTGACACATGAAGAGTGTCATGACAATTGTTACATTGTGATGTAATGCTCTTTCATAAGTGTAGGCTAACATGCCTTATGAAAAGGTTAATCCAAATCAATAAACGTTAATACAATCATATTCTAGTAAAGATGAGAGAGAAACTCATACTTTGTGTTAATAATTCATTTAATGATGAATGATGAGAATAAATAAGTATGATTGAATACTTATATTATAAATATTGGCTCCTAGTTGTGTGAAGCAATGAAATAGGACTTGATCATTAATAATATGATCTTGAGAACCTAAATGGTTATTTATGAAAAACCCTATTGGAGGGTGATGATATGCAAGAGAAATCCTAGCCCTAAAAAGGGAATAATGGTATTACTTTGTGTTTCATGGTGCTGATATGAAAGCATTATAATTGTCATCATGAGAACTAATCATGCAGGTATGTTGAGATGATGAGCATAGCCAGGTATGGGCTGTGATGCTCTGTATATTGAAAATGTTTTATAGGCCTTATAAGTCTTCATATGATTTATTTCTTAGTGAGAAGATAACCTAAAATTAATGAGCTTTGTGTGCCATATGATGTTTTAATTATTGAAATTGTTTATGGGCTTCATAAGCCATAATATGCCTTGTTGCCTATTAAGGGGGTAACAAGAGGTGATATGAACCTTGTGAACTATGTGGAATGCTTGTGTAGCAAGAATGATGATTACCTTAGTCAGATGACCTGAAGGTATTAAGTTACATGTTAAGTGGTAATAAGTATTCTATGATGAACTAAAGGTTTGAATACCCATATTCTATAATCATGATAATGAACTTGTTAAGAAATGGAAATATACTTGATGAGATGAGGGATTAAGATCCCAATACTTTGTTAAAAGAGTATGGCTACAACCCATGACTCCACAAAACAATGTCAGGCATTAGCTATGTGATCTAAGCCTGAAGAGAGTTTATGCTGTGGCTATAACTCTATAGTGAAGATGTTAATATACTCTGGAAAGCTAATTGTAGTTTGACACATGATGTGTAAAATATAATCTGCCCTGTAGTGTATTTGCATAAAGTCGAAATATGAGAAACATTGGTTGATATTATCCTACTTAGTATAGTGGATAAATGTTATACATGTTCTTCATATTCCTTATTGGATAAGTGACATGTTGCTCTATCAGGTTATAGTTGCAATGCTTAGATAAGAATAATGTTCTAATCTGTTAGACAATGAATTAACTTTTGTTAAACAAATATGATTCCTCTGTTCAGATTTATCTTATGAAACTTCAATAATAATGTTTCTGGCGGAGAGTTATATCTCTCGCTGGTGCAATTTACAATTGTCTCACCCCCGTGGGAACCACATTTTTAGGTGGACGCAGTTGAGGAGGCATGAATCCTTTAGTAGGTGAAGGACAACAACAGTAGCAGCAGCAACAATAGTGATTTCTAAGGTGGAGACACTGGCTGATATGCCTTGTATAGATGTACATAGAGTCCTATGTGTCATCCCGGTACTCTCAAGTCCTCGGAGTAGTAGTTAGTGCTTTCGAGATTTTAGCTCAGTTCCTCGAGATTTTATACTGCCTGTGTTTAGTTTAACAGGGCAGTTGATGCTTGTAATTCTCAGAAAAAGATGATGCAGGACATGTACTTGTGAACTAGTATGTAATTAAATTATTTCAGTTCATTGTGAAAGGGTTTTCCTATGTGTGGACCTCTCTGTAAAAATGGTTTTAATTTTTAGTGATTTTCGGTAATCCACTGCTAACAAATGCTTCCGCTTAAGTAAATCATGTTTTTGTGATCGGTGTGTCACATCAACTCACGTCATCATTATCCTTAGTGTATGGCATGCGTACTGCCCTATCTCTCACCCCCATAATAAGAGGAAATAAGCATTTGGCGGCCATCCAAACACAAAGTTCTTCCCATTCCAAGAGTAGAGATGGTGCATCCCACATCGTCGGTACACCTTCCAATCTAGATTGAAACATGCATCACACATCTACACACCATGAACATCTTGATATCAAGTTTACTTCCATTGAAAACTGGTCTCAAACACACTTGGGTTGTCACACAATCCTAGGTCTGTAAGGTGCTGACACTTTTGGGGTCATCCCTCTTCCCTTATGCAACCAGGGAGTGCCCCCCTCGAATGTCCTTTGGGCTCCATGAGCTCACGAAGGTGATCAATCTCCTAGACAATGGTACTCGAACAATGATAGATGTTACCTCCCAACCCTATGTTCTTGTGCAACTAGGGAATTAGGCAACTCCTACTCCATTGATCTTATCCCTACCTGACCATAGAATAGACTTAGGATTCTAACATGGTACGTATCAAACTTGAAACCTTACCCAAGTCTCCATCATCTCTCTCACCATTCATAGTCTAACTTACATCCTCTCATAGGGATCATGGCGACCTACCTACCTCGGCCAGGTCCCATATTGGTTACCTCCATGGCAACACATCCACATGCCCTTAGATATGGTCATCTATGGGTCTATAGGTTCGTTCTGATACTATATACTCTCCACTTAGCTTTTGAAGATGCTAGGACACCCCTTTTAGGTTACCTCAAACCTAAACAAAAGCGGGTACATACCCTACAGAAGGGTCCTTTCCCAGGATGGGAAGAAAACTATATCTCGATAACAACAAAGGTCACCAATGTCCTCACATCTAGGGTTTATGTCCACATGAGCATGCTTAGCCCTATCAAGCTACTAAGGCATGTAGCTAACAAGCAGACCACCTTCTAAACCATGCTAGGTCTCCATGGTAGGTCATACTTGTTCTCATTCCTTCACATTGGACCATAATCATACATACATATGTCACCTATAAGCAAGGGTTTCATCAAACATACACCTTAATCCAAGGGGTTTCCCTTTCCTCTAATCATGAGGGGTGCCATGCTCCCATGCGTAGGAACTCCGACATCCATTTGAGCATTAGGTGCACCAGGTACTACTACTTCCCCTCTTAGGTCTAGGAACCCTAGGTTCACTTTTATGTTTCAGTTGTCCAACTGCATGCTCAACAATGAACCAAACATGTACGAGATATGGCATGCATTTCCTACTATCCTTCCACATGAACAACACCTCAGAGTCGAGTCTTCCTCAAGGACAAACATCTAGGTATGAGGCCTCACGACTTGACACTATACCTCCACTGGGTCTAAGGAACACCTCTTTGTATCCCTAAAAGGTAAGGTAGGCACCTACAACATCCATAGATTGGTTCAAGAAGTCTCCTTCCTTATCTAGGGTTTGGTTCCTCGAAAGGCAACCACAACCATCAACGTCAAAACATATCCAACTTCTAATGGTTCCTCATGTCTCGAAGTCTAAGCTTCCAACATTTTCTTTCTCAAGTCTTGCTCTTCCTCTCTAAGCTAACCCTACAACGAACCTTACCACTGGAGGTTCTCTCTCTAAGAAGGATCAAGCTCACATACATGCCTACATGGGTGAAACCTACATTCGCTCAAGACTATCCATTGTTCTTCATGCTTATCTCACAAGCTATCCAACATGCCCTTCTATCCTAGGTTTCAACCTACTACCATCACTACAGACGTACTCTAGGAGCATACTCTGCCATGCTCATACAAGCTCATAAGGATTTCAATATGGTCATCACTATCCTCAGCAATGAAGGAATTATCCTTCACCCTAACATGCCCGACCCTTACCAGGTTGGGTCGTCCAAAAGGCACTAGATCAGCCAACGTCACATAGCTTATACTTCTCATAGGTATCCAAAACCAAAAGCATGTCAACCCACGCACACGGTCGACCATGACATCTAACTCATCATGCCATCTCTCTCTAACCACCACTTAGGGTTAGGGTTAGCATCATCCTCAGAGGATGTGCCAAGTCTCTACCTTTAATGGAGGTCTCTACCTCCAAGACCAACTCTCTACTCATCCTCCTGATAAGAAGGTCTAACATTAGGTCTCTCCTGAGGGTACAACAACACATGGCATACAACCTAAGCATGTGAATAATCTTTAGTTTATGCTTAAACTATTAATCTTACGTCCATGACATCTTGTTTACATGCTTTTCATTACATTGGTGGAGGATTCCTTAACCTTATCATACATACCCTATCCTCAAGAGGGTAAGGAAGAGAGTGAAAACACTAAACCTTAGAATCTTAACTGAATTAGGGTTGAGAAGGGATGAAAATAGATGAGAGAGTCCTAAAGGTATCTTATTTTGAGTCAAAACCTAAGACATTGGCCAGGAAGTCACACTACATCCCGGAGTCCTAATGACCGACTAGCGGGGCAGAGGAAAATATTGCCAGCCCCCAGACCATGATCCTTTTCTAGACACCTTTGTCCTTCAGAAAATCCTCTAATAACTCCCTCAATTCTATAGAGTTTGTAAAATTTATTAATTATTAAGAATTAAATGAGGAACCAAGTCTCTGATACCAAATGTAATGACCCCGCCTCCCAGTGACCCCCAATTAAGGGATACCAAAAGGTTAGAGTCATTATCCCAATTTTCCGGATCAATGGTTTGACAAATAATCAATAATAATTACTAAATTCTACCAAAAGCTATACTACAAAGCTGGAATAAAAATAAAACTTTGCATACCTTTTTAAAATCTTGGATTTCTAAACTTCTATCTAACTGGAATATATTCTAACTAATCCTCCTTGTACTTTATTTCATGTATTGACAATGTACCACTTTATTGTTTGTCTTTTCTAATTTTGTACCTAAATCGCCGACAAACAAAACGTCAGTCAATATAACGAATTATACTAGCATGTGGGGGAAACACAAATTATGCATTTTGTTTTAACAACATATAGCAAAGCAATTATGATTTAACAAATAAACTTTACACTTTAAACATAACTACTCAATCCATACATACCCTAGCATCTACGTTGTCCCTGTAGTGGACCTGGATACTACCTCTCATATGGTAGATCCCAATTAATCCCCATGATCCTACCTAATAGGTAGATCAATGCCTAGGGTTGAAGAGTCACATGGAAATACCCATAGGTAGCCCAATCCCTAACTCATAATATGCTAAAAAGTTGCATGGAACTACCCATTGATAGCCCAATCACTGACTCATGATAACCTGACGGTCCTACCTAATAGGTAGACCATGTACTAGGTCATCCTTATTATTAGCAAAGCCACAGAGGAGGACCAGGATCTGAGCTAGTCATGTACACTTATTTATAGTGATAGTCGTAGTCACTTTATAGTTGCATGAAATAAAAGTCATCCAAGAAGTTATATTTAGGAAACTGATAAAACATCCGGGAATCACCGTGAAACTAAAGCGATTTAATCATAAGTGTAACCATATACATGTACTAATAATTTTTGAGATATAATCAACTAAGTAGGGAAATCCAATCAAGCAAGCAAGTACAAGAATCTTGAAATAAACATACAATTTCCTTTTATCAAGATCTATCCAAACCAACTTGCTTCTTAGGATTTCTTATCCTTTTTAGGGTTTCTACCCCTTTTTAGGGTTTCACTTGCAATTAGGGTTTTGCCTTTACTTTTAGTACCACAAACCCTAATTAGACCAAACTACTTATAAGCCCTAAGTTTCTCACCTGTCTCTCCTAATAGGCTTAGGATAATCATTTAACAATATATTTCCATATTTTCGAATTAAATATGATCTTCTCTTCTTTTACCCTAAATTAGGGTTTCTAAATGCATTATCATTCATACTTGGTTTAAAACCCTAAAACATGCAAATATTCATCTAAATCAGCTTCAAGACTATCATTATCATTCAACAGGTTAATATTACTCGAATTAACCTATTAAGCTTCATATATTCATCCATTGATCTTAATTAGGGTTTCTAACCAAATTTTAATACATTTTCCATCAAGTTAACATACTTTTGCAAAAAAAGATAAATTAGGCTCTCAAATCATATTTATCTTGTTCCTCGTATTTTTCTGATCAACTTTCATATATAAAGTTTATTCATCTGAGTTTTCTACCAATTCCTATGAATTTTAAAAGGAAAACTGATTTTCTTGAATTTTCGAGTAGAGAGGACGATTTACCAAAAATCGGCGGCCGTTTGATCAATGGACCAATGATCCTCTCTTTGGATCTAACACTTCTCATCGTGAGCGGGATCAAGTTGGATCTCAATCTGACAGTCACTGCTACTCATCCTCCTCCTTTCCTTCTTGAACCTGCGGTGGCGCCGCAGCGGTGCTCTCATTGGAGCAAGGGCAATTCACAGAGAGAGAGGGGATCGGGGCTCGTGAGGCAGCCGTTCAAGACCGTTGTGAGGTGAGGAATTGAGAGGGGTCCATTATATAGGATTGGGGAGGGTCCTCTTAGGGTTTCTGTTACAACCCCAACTTTTGGGTTCATTTGGTGAGAAATTCAATTTCTCATATTAAAGATATTTGAACAAATACTGATATAATTTGTTTTGAATAAATGGATTTCATTTACAATAGCCTTGACGATTGTTTTGTAGGCTTTATTGGCTATTGGGCCCAATAACAAGGAAATTCAATTAGTAAATGAATAAATGAATATTTGAGAAAAGAAAAATGTGGAAACCTCTGGAAGGCAAAAGAATGTAATCCAAGGATGGATTTCATGCCTATTGGGTTCCTTGGGTCCCAAGGAGTACAAAGTTGCAAGGAAAGTAAAGATCCATTAAATATATCTTTTTTTAAGGAAGGAAAATTGTAAAAGAAGTCTATGGAAGGGAATATATTGGCAAGTTAATGAAAATAGGAATGTTTTCCATCAGTAAAACACGATCCACAGTTATCTTACGTATGAGAGAAAGGGAAACGTTGAACTCCCTCTCCCTTCCTTTCATGATACATGGGAAACCTTTAGGGTTTTAAGTAATGTGCCTATATAAAGAGATCATAAGTAGCCCTCTTGCCACCAGGAACACCCTACCCCTAGCCATCCATCCTGGATGTGGTTTTTCCACCATTCCTCATTGTGCTATTCCCTTCCTCATCCAAGACATCCTAGGGTTCTCTTTGAGGCAAGATGAATGTCAACCCAATGAGCTAAAGGAAACGATGGATGATCTGCTTCAAGTTGCTCTATTGTGATCTTTCCATGGGAAGCAAACACAACCTCCCAGATGACCCAAACCAATGATGCTCAAACTAGAACCATACTGGCAGTGCCACAGACTCCACCCCTTTGTCTTGGTGACAACAACCCTCAAGGGTGGAACCCTGACTGTTGATAAGCAGTAGTGTCGAAGATCGTGCAAGTGGCGCGAAGGAGGAGACCGAGGCAGCGGAAGGCATCACTACAGGTCCAAGCATGTCCTTGGGCTTGGCATGCACAGGATGGAGGAAGAGGACAATGGAGAATAGAGGTGCCTATGGTGGCGGTACTCTGGCTGTCGTGCCCCACGAACCCGGGAAGGCACCGCACCCTGCGCGAGGGAAAGAGGGTGGGTAGAACCAGTAGACTAACTGACGCAAAGGGAACATCGGTGCGAGAGAGAAAGAGAGACCTAGGATATGGGGTCTCGATAACGGCGATAGATGCAGGAGCTGGGGCTGCGGCGGTGAAGGCAGAGGAAATTGGAGGATCTGAGGAGTTAGAAGTGTGCGATGAGGAGCTGGCTGGCGATACAAGTCACAACTGGGACGGGGGAGACGCAACCTGTGCGTCCGGGTTCCGATCGTGAGGAAGAAGGGACAGAGTCAAAAGTCTCTTATTCCCCTGCCTGCTAGTTCAAGATGCAAGGGTACGCTCTTCTTCTACTTTTTTTAAGCGGCTGCTGACTTAGGTAATTATAATGATGTGGTTTCCTACAATTGGCCGATTAATGCGTATTTTGGAATAATGATAGTAAATCATTGGTAACTCGGATTGCAACACATAATATATGGAACTTGCTCAAAAAATGAGAGGAACACAAAGAAATTATATTTGAAGCCTAATTATGCTTTCTATTCAAAAAGTATGTAAAGATGCTATCTTTAATGATTTAATCAATGAAAAACCCTAATTTGAGATGATTAAAGTATTTAGCAGGGTTTAATTGATGATTAATGTAGATATTAACCTGTGGTTAATAAAAGGGCATATTATATCTAAAATGATGATTTTCATGCATAATTTGATTAGTTTAGAGTTCCATATGCTTTAATGAACCTTGGACTCTAACTTTGGTAATTATGACCTTTAATGATTTTAATTGGTCAAATTCATGTACAAAACTGAGATATGATGGTTTTAATCTATTTTGAGTACAAAAGTCCTTAATTCTGGATAAATACCCTGTATGTAGTAATTAGGGTTTTCTCAAGAATAAAAGGTGGAAATGATGGTAAAACGAGTTCATATGTTAATTAGACCCTAATGAACTTTAAATTGATGATAGGTACGTATAATGATCTTGTCATCGATTAAAAGGAAAAAAATAATATCTTTAATGTAAAAGAAGCTTAATGAAATTAATTGATGATTAATGTGCCTTTAATATGGAAATAGGGTTATGTGTTGTTATGATAACCTTAATGTTGAAGAATAGATGATATAATTAGGGTTTATAAGTAATGATACTAAATTTGGGTTTAAGATAATAAAAGATGAAGTGAAACCCTAATTTCCAAGGAAACCCTAAAAAATTTGGAATAGAAATCCTAAGGAATAAGATGATATTAGATAAATATTAATAAAAGGAAATTGGTATATTTATTTTAGGATGTTGTACATAATTGATTGCTTGATTGGGATTTCTCTATTCTGGATAATTCTGTCTCAAATCTACAATCAAAGGTATGTGGTTACGCTTATGATTATCCCGATTAGTTTTCTGAGGATTTTATCGACGTTTCCCTCATGGTTTGAAATAACTGTTGGATGCTTTTATTTCATGCAACTATAGAGTGACTATGACTATCACTATGAATATACATGTATAACTGGCTAGATCCAGGTCCACCTCTGTGGCTTGTAAATGCTAAAAAGGGGTACCTAGAGTAAGGTCTAGGTTATCGTGGGTTAGAAATTGGACTACCAAGTGTAGTGCCATGAGACGCATTAGCCTGCCATGAGTTAAGGAGTGGGCTACTTACAAGTAGTGACATGTGACTCAACCCTAGAAACTGGTTCACCTATAGGTGGGACCATGAGGGGTTTAATGGGGATCTACCATAAGGAAGGTAGTATCTAGGTCCACTACAGGGATAGCATAGAGGATAGGGTACTCATGGATCGCAGAGTTATATTTAAAACATAATCTTGGTTGTTAAATGATTAATAAAATGATTACGTTGTTATCATAATTGCATGTTTATTGTTTTCCCCCACATACCAGCTTCGGCTGACCGACGTTTTGTTTGTCGGTGTTTTAGGTTCAAGCCAAAAGGACAAATAGTAAATCGTCATATTGCAAAATACATGAAGTAAAATGCAAGGAGGATTAGTTAGAGTAGAATGCATACATGGATAGAAGTTTAGAAATCCAAAATTTTCAAAAGGTATGAAAATTTTTATTACAGCTTTTCAGTATAGATTGTGGAAATTTAATAATTGTTCTTGGTTAAGTGTCGAACCTTTGATCTGGAAGTTATGGGTGCGGGTTCGACCTCTCACTCTCCCTTAATTGGGTGTTATCGGGAGGTGGGGTCGTAACATTTGGTATCAGAGTGTAGGTTCCTCACTTAACCTTCAATAATTATTAAATTTTACAAACTCCATAGAATCCAAGGGAGTTATTAGAGGATTATCTGAAAGATGGAGGTGTCTAGAAAAGGATCACGATCGGGGGCTGGCAATATTTTCCTCCGCACCGCTAGTCGGAATATGAGGACTCCCGGATGCATGTGACTGCTTGGCCAAAGTCTTAGGGTATGAATCGAAATAAGATACCTTTAGGACTTTCTTATCTTATTCATCCCTTCTCATCACAAATTCTGTTAAGGACCTTAAGGATTAGGGTTTTCTCTCTTTTCCTCACCCTCTTGAGGTATGGGTAAGGTTAATAAGGTCTAAGGAATCCTCAACCAAATTAATGAAAAAACATGTAAATAAGATGGCATGGACATAAGCTTAATAGATTAAGCGCAAATTAAAGGATAGATACATGCTTAGGTCGTACGACATAAGTTGTCGTGCTCTCAGAAGAGACCTGAGGCTAGACCTTCTGATCAGGAGGATAAATAAAGAGGGTTAGTCCTGGAGATAGAGATATCCATTACAAGTAAAGACCTAGAACATCCTATGAGGATGATGTTAACCCTAACCCTAAGTGAAGGTTAGAGAGAGAGATGGCATGATGAGTTAGACCAGGTGTTTGGATGGACATACCTTGGATGATTTATGAGCCATGAGAGGTTGGATGACCTAGTACCTCTGGCGACCCAACCCTGGGAAGGGTCGTGCATGTTTGAGTGAAGGATAGCTCCTTAATTGATGAGGTTAGAGAAGAACCTATGGAAACCCCATTAGCCTGTATGGGCATAATAGGCACCCAGAGTGTATCAGTAGTGCGAGTAATAGGTTGAAACCCTGGCTGGGAGAGTTTGATGGATAGCTTGTGAGAGCTATGGATAACCTTGAGTGAACATAAGTTGAACATAGGCTTCATCCAAGTAGGGGCATGCTATTGAGGTTGATCCTTCATGAGGAGAGGACCTCTAATGGTGAGGTTGGTTGTAGGGTTAGCACTAGAGAGAGAGAAGGAAACCCAACAAGAAGGTTGGAATCCTAGACTCTGAGATATGAGGAGAAGTCAGGAGTTGAGGATGATGCAACCTAAGTAGATGATAGTGGTCGCCACATGCTTGATCCCTAGAGGTTGATGATGTCTTGGTCACCATGGGAGGAACCAAACCCTAGAGAGAGGATGAGGCTTCTGGCACCTATGTGCCTATGGTATGAGTGTTCACCTTCTTATAAAGGAAGAAGAAGTTCTGTATACCCTGGAGAGGTTTGGTAACAGGTTATGAGACATTGTACCTTGTTGATTGTCCTTGAGGAGGACTCAAATTTAAAGTGTTGATCAAGGAAAAAGGATGACATGAAGTGTATGTCATACTCGTTACATGTTCGGTTTATGGTTAAGAGGTTGAGAAGATAGCTGGACATCAAGAACATGAACCTCTGGTTCCTAGGCCTAAGAGGGGAAGTGGTATACCTAATGCTCATGATGAGAATTAAGTTGCTATAATTTTGAGCATGGTACTCCTCATGTGTAGAGGTATAGGAAACCCCTTAAGTTAAGGGTAGGTTTGATGAACCCCTCACAACTAAGTTGGTCTAATGTTGAGTAAAGAGAACAAGTATGACCTAGCATGGTTTAGTAGGTGCTCTTCTTATGCCTTAATAGTTGTTGGGTTAAGCATGCACGTGTGTATGTAAACCCTAAGGATGGTTGTGACCTTGGTTATCAAGGTGTAGTTTCCTCCCATCCTGGGAGAGGGACCCTTTTGTAGGGTGTATACCAGTCTTGTTGGTTTAAGGTAGCCTAAAGAGATCTCATAGGATCTTGAGAAGCTAAGGGAAAGGTACATGGTATGAGAATGAACCTACAGACCCATAGATGACCATCTATAAGTGCATGTGGATGTGTTACCATGACGGTAATCAGTATGGGGGCCTGGCCAAGGTAGGTAGGTCTCGATGACCCCTATGAAAGGATGAAAGTTAGCCCTTGAATGTAGAGAGAGAGATGATGAAGGCTTGGGTAAGGTTCTAAGTTGAACATGTACTATAAGAGAATCCTAAGCCTATCCCAGGGTCGGGTAGGGATAAGACTGATGAAAGTAGGAGCCGCCTAATTCCCTAGTAGCACAAGATCATAGGGTCGGGAGGTAACAACTATCATTGTCTGAGGGCCATGGGTTAGGAGATTGATCACCTTCATGAACTCATGGGAACCAAAGGGGCAGATGAGTAGGGCCCTCTCTGGATGCATACGGGAAGAGGGATGACCCTAAAAGTGCTGGCACCCTATAGACCTAGAGGAAATGACCAAGGATTGTGAGGACCCAAGTAGGTTCGAAACCAGTTTTCCATGGAAGTAATTTTTGATGTCATGATGTTTGTGATTTGGAGACATATGTGGCACATTGCAACTTAGATTTAAAGGTGTATTGGCAAGGTGGGATGTACCATTTCTACTCTTGTAACATGAAGAAATTTGTGTTTGTACGGCTGCCAAATGCTTATTTCCTCTTGTTATGGGAGTGAGAGATAGGACAGTACGCATGCCTTACACCAAGGATAAAGATGATGTGGGTTGGAACGTAGCCACGAGATATGGGGTGTTACGACCCCATCTGAGCTTAATTGGTAAACTAGGGTTTACCTAGACAATTGCAGAGATTAATTGGAATAATCATTCTTGAAATCTAATTAATGACGATAACACAATTAGGATGTTTTAACTATGATAATAAGTTTAAATATTCTTTTGTCTTGAGAATTAGGGTTTGAGAAGCATAGACCCTAATCGGCCCAAAATAGGGTTTTGATGATACATGAATACATAATTTGATAAGTAGAATGTCTCACTAAATGATTTTTCGTATTTTATATGTAACTCTGATTTACTTCAAATTTGGATATGATTTGTATAAATAAAATGTGAACAATATTGGTAAATATCAGAATTTTTGAAGAATGTTCTGACCTGTTTATCAGTCGAGTTTCAAACTCGGCCGATCACATTTCCAGATTTATATAGCAGTGTGGTAATTGAATTTTATATTTTTATTGGTATATCCAATTGATCTCAAATATTAACTGTGCTTGAAAAACACAATTTTAGACACTCTGTAAAATTGGCGTAATTTTTGGATGACTTTTTGATCTCTACAGTAAGGGTGTCGGTCGAGTTCTGTGCAGGACAAACTCGGCCGAATATATTGCAGACTGCAATATAGCAGTGCACTGTTCGATTTTTAATTATTTATTGGTAACTCCAAATGATATCAAATTTTAACTGAAGCTTTATAGATCAATTATAAACAAAGTGCTAAATTCCCATAATTTCTGGAGAATGTTTCAGCTCTGAAATAAACGAATTACAGCAACTTTTGTATAACTGAATATTCAGCCAATATAATTAAAGTTGAGTGTTGGGTCAATATGCAATTGACCCAAGCAGCTCAATTGACTTATATGATCGACCACACACACACACAAATCTCATTCTTTGTCATTCATTCCAGAGAAACGAGCTCCTAGAGAGAGAGGGAGAGTTAGGGTTTGAGAGAAGAAAGTGGGGGAATTGCTGAATTAGGGTTTTGCGATTCCAGGAAGGGTGAAATCAAGTAAGTTTGGATCCTTTGCATAGACTTTTATGGTGAATCTTCTCTCTCATGTCAAGATTCCGTCCATGCTCTGATTTGATCCAAGATGATGTCGAAATTCCCTCTTTTCTCACCCTTTCTTCATAATCCCTCATTTTCAAGGTTCCCGAGTTGAATGGAAGAAGAATTGGGAGATTTGCTAGGGATTTGATGTGAGTTCGAGATTCCCTGAGTTGAGCTGCAGTTTTGAGGTGTTTTCACACCTTAGGGTGAGTGGGTTCTTCCTTTAAACAGTGTAATGCACGAATTTGATTATAGCATCCAAATCCCTAATTGCTTAGTATGTGATTCTAAAACCTGAAATGTCCGTTTGATTTAAGTTGTTGCAAATTGATATGATATGGATTCCTTCTCTGTTTGAATGACTCCTTAATGGTAGATTCATATCAGGAACGTATACAACACTTCCTAGTGATAATGCTTTTCAGATTTATATCAAATGATGTAATTAGGGTTTAACCTAATTGAGACATCACTAGAGCTTCAACCTTATTGAAAAGGACCGGTTATCCTATAAATGGTTAGGATGTACCTCATGGGTTATCTTAATTGAATTTTATCCTTGATACATGATATCTCAGTGAATGGTATGGAAAACCTAAATTTAGTTCAATTTCCATGGTTTCATACATATATCGATTGTATATGATTTGTTGAAAACAATCTTTATTTAGTGAATGCTTATATCTTATGAAATCCTTATGAGAGTCATGTGACAAGTGAATGAGGTAAATGAAAAGATGAATAAGGCAAATGAAACCCTAAGGATACGGTGTTCAATGAATCATGTTATGGTGACATGAAAGGTCTCGATATGAGATGTGGTGATACTTAACTGTTGAATTGTATGTTTCTAGTGCATTTAACTTTATGTGCTTGTTCTCTCTGAGTTGATATCTACATACTACAGGGCTTCTTATATTTCAATACATATCTTGTAAATTGCAGGTGATGAGATATGACATGCCCTAGAAAAGGATGTTACTGAGACATGGTATATGTTGAATACATGAGCTATGATATTTATATGTTAATCAATTAATAGACTTAAGTGCCCTAACACCGTAGAACCCCTTTGACAGATTTGCTTCTTAGGGGTGAAACTCGTGTTGCAACATCATCCGTGCTTGTGTCATGGACACACGAGGAAAGAGAGGCAGTGTCCAACAACAATCGTGCTTGTGTCACGATGGCACTGGAGGAAAAATGGGGGTTATCCAACATCATCTGTGCTTGTGTCACGGAGGTAACCCGGTGAGACTCTCCGCCTGTGTACTCAGGTTAGAGGAGGAGTCTAGAGCAATCAGAGTAGTGCCTTGAGGCCGTAGCGCCTATGA
Organism: Alisma plantago-aquatica; assembly: GCA_963693085.1. Taxonomy (NCBI): domain Eukaryota; kingdom Viridiplantae; phylum Streptophyta; class Magnoliopsida; order Alismatales; family Alismataceae; genus Alisma; species Alisma plantago-aquatica. The sequence goes on along the minus strand of OY856413.1, from coordinate 521,712,501 downwards.
GTCAGGCCGGAGAGCCTGGGGTCCTGTGGCAGAGCAGGGCTGACGTCAGACTTAGCATTTACCGGGTGTGTCGCTAAGTCTTGTACGGTGGGCTCGTAGTGCACGGCGAGTTTCATATGCAAAGTGCACTGCATATGTTTGGGGCATAATCTAAAATATGATCATATAGGTTCACAGAGTTCCTTATAAATGAAAGAGTTAAGGAAGACTAGAGCATAGTCTTCTAGTAGTTATTCTTTGGATGCAATATTTACATTCTTTGTTATTTCAATTATATTGTTTAGAACTGCTCAGTGTAGTATTTATTATTGTTAAATTGTATATCGTTTACTCAAAATTATATCTGTAATCACATTAGTGCATTAGTCTGTTTCCTTGAAGTACTCATTCACTGAGCGAGTAGGCTCACCCCTCTACTCAAACATTTTTAGGGTTAACCGCGTGGACTTGAAGATGGTCAGAGCATCAGTGTAGATCTGCTATAAGAGTTAAGCGCACGATTAGTTGAGTTAGTCGGTCCTTGTCACTCTAGGTCCTCAGTAAGAGTTAAGAGAGAGAGAGTTGTATTTACGATGTGTAATATTGTTCCCCTTTTGATATGTATGCTACTTAGCAAGTTTTATGTGCATAAGATGTGAGAGACATCATGAATGTTTATACATGTATCTTTTCTATTAAAGTTTGATTAGTAAAAGAAATGTTCAGATTCCTTTGTTAGGATGTTATGTGGTTCATTGCGGAGAATCAAGAGTTTAAAGGAAAAGAAAAAGTTAAGGGTGTTCTTTGTGTTACATATAAATCCTATCTTATGACCTAATCTCATGATTTGAGGAAATTGTGAGATCGGGGTGTAACAGCTTGGTATCAGAGCTTAGGGTGAGTTGTCAAGGACCATTAAGTTAGTAGGTTAGAGTCCTATGTGTGGCAAATAGGAGATGTTGGATGTTGGCTTTGGGGATTTGAGTATTTGGATATCCTGGCCCGATATCTGAGTACTTGGATCAACCAGTACAAGCTACTCTGTCTATTCTCTCACGTATACCCTGGCCAGGTATATAGTGGAAGAATGGGCTAGAGAGGAACCCTAGAAAGGTTAGGGTTAGAAAATGAGAAAAGAAACAAGAATTAAGAGCATAAATGTAAAAGGAGATAGAATTTACATTTCATAATGTTGTTTTTGTTGGAAATATATAGAAATGCTCTTATATGTTTGAATTGAAATATTCAATACTTTGAAATATGGGTCTTTAATATTTTTTGCACACTATGAAATTGTAGCATTTATTGATTTCATTCTTTGTAACAAGCAGACTAGAACTGACCTTTGAATGATCTTTTGTTTCTATGGTTTTGCCCGCTGATTCGAGTGAAATTGACATCAGCAGGTCTGTTTAGGTTTTCATTCTGTACACGATTCGGCCGAGTTGTATGTGATTCAGCCGAGTTTCCTTAATAAGCAATCAAACAGCAAACTGATCGGCCGAGTTATATGTAATTCGGCCAAGTTTCTTTTACAGGAAATCAAACAGCAAGTTGATCGGTCGAGTTTCAAGCGGATCGGCCGAGTTGTGAAGCAATCGGCCGAGTTTCTGACCAATTGGCCGAGTTTCTGAGCTGTGAGTGGCAGTTCAGGAAGAATGTAATTCTTGTAGTTCTTGGCTTCAGGACTTCAGGTTTGTCCTGGTCTGGTTGGCAGGATGCGTTACTAGGATCTAATGAATCCTATCAATAGTATAATAAGAATAGAATTTGAATAATTAGACCCACATCAGAGTAAGAATGTACATACAGTAAGATGTTGAAACATATGGGCAAGATCAGAACAACTAAGAATTTGTTGAAACTCATATCTGAGGTTCAATTTTGGGGCCTCATATGAGAAACCCTTAATTGGGAATAATAGAACATGATATGAAGTTCATAATCAGTTTATTGATTAATATTATATGAACTATACATATGAAATATAGAAAAGATATGTGAAATGTATGTATGGTTCAAGATAGAAAGAATCAATCATGAAGAATGAATCATATAATAGAGTATAATGCTTTTATGAACTCTAAAGCAAAGGCTAAGTAGAGAATAGGGTTGAGCATTCAATATTCAATAGAAGTAAAGAGTCTTCAAAAGAGTAAAAGTAAAGAGAATCGTATGAACATGTAATTCATAAGATTAGAACAACAAACTAGTTTCTAAGCAAAGAACATAGGTGTAGTTTAACGAATGAATAAGTCATACAAAGGTAGACTGTATTCAGGAGAGAAAAACTTGATTGAAAGAGAAACTATGTTTGACCCATACATGATCCACTTGATTTAAAAATAAAGAATATGTAATGTATTCTACATGAGGAAAAACTAATAGAAGGGCTATTAGTTTAGAACGTTAACTTCGCAATAGTATAAAGATAAAGGAGTAAATATCTGCAACATGGTATACATGACCATACATATGAATAAGCAACATGGTCATAAGAGAAAAATTTAGAATTAAAGATGACGGGTTAAAGAGTAGTATATGGTAAGAGGACTATGAAACGTAAGATAGGGTTTGAAATATGATGGAGAAGTTATAAAATAAAGAGGTTGTGAGATTCAGGCAAGTGCTAATTAATCAAACATCTCTGTTGATAACTAAGTAAATCTACATACGAGAATGTATTAAGGGAATGTTTGAATATAAGTATTCCAAGTCTTAAAATCATCTTCTCTTTCATATATTCCTTATTGAGAGCAAGGTGGGAATGAAATGATAAGAAAATGAATCATATATGATGCATAACTACCTTGGTAGGGTCATCTAGTGAATGTAATAGTGACATACATTATGATGGAGTGCGATAAGAAATAAATTCTTGTGTGATAGCAAGGATGATGAATAATCTATTCCTATCTTAAATGCTTCAATGTTAATGATGTTTATTGTATATAATCATATGAAAAGGATAGGTAGCAAAAAGTAAAGAAGTAATGAATGAGCAGAGAGATATGGGAAAACACTAGCTTTGTGTAATATGTAAATTTGTTTTTACATGTATGATTTGTTGAAGGCATATTAGGGTATGAAAGTTGGTTCTACATATGATTTCAGGGTATTTGTGTAAGATATATGTTAAATTAAAGGCGTATGCTAGTTGTAGTAATTCATACCTGATATGCATTTTACTATTGTGTATTTGTGATATGGTGAACTTGCTTTTGTCACTTAAAGGTGATACAGAACAATAGAACTTTCTGAGCCGCATAAGTTGAGATAGTTGTATCGAAGTATCATAGTTGCGCAGCGAAAGCATGGTGGTTTATCTTTGCATTCTATGTTTGACTGTGGCATAAAGAATTTGCTTGATATCATTGAGAACTATTTGAAATATGTTGTGATTTAGTAAAGAATTAAAAGATCTAATGTTGAAAACTACATTCAGGTATGAAATACAAGAATATAATGACATGGAATGTTTTAGAAGCTTAGAATAACCTTGAATGTATCTTTCTTGTGAGTTTATGTTTCGTGGATGAAACATTCTAAGGGGGGGAGAGTTGTTACGGCCCCATCTGAGCTTAATTGGTAAACTAGGGTTTACCTAGACAATTGCAGAGATTAATTGGAATAATCATTCTTGAAATCTAATTAATGACGATAACACAATTAGGATGTTTTAACTATGATAATAAGTTTAAATGTTCTTTTGTCTTGAGAATTAGGGTTTGAGAAGCATAGACCCTAATCGGCCCAAAATAGGGTTTTGATGATACATGAATACAGAATTTGATAAGTAGAATGTCTCACTAAATGATTTTTAGTATTTTATGTGTAACTCTGATTTACTTCAAATTTGGATATGATTTGTATATATCAAATGTGAACAACATTGGTAAATATCGGAATTTTTGAAGAATATTCTCACCTGTTTATCGGTCCAGTTTCAAACTCGGCCGATCACATTTCCAGATTTATATAGCAGTGTGGTAATTGAATTTTATATTTTTATTGGTATATCCAATTGATCTCAAATTGTAACTGTGCTTGAAAAACACAATTTTAGACACTCTGTTAAATTGGCGTAATTTTTGGATGACTTTTTGATCTCTACAGTAAGGGTGTCGGTCGAGTTCTGTGCAGGACAAACTCGGCCGAATATATTACAGACTACAATATAGCAGTGCACTGTTCGATTTTTAATTATTTATTAGTAACTCCAAATGATCTCAAATTTTAACTGAATCTTTATAGATCAATTATAAACAAAGTTATAAATTCCCATAATTGTTGGAGAATGTTTGATCTCTGAAATAAACGAATTACAGTAACTTTTGTATAACTGAATATTCAGCCAATATAATTAAAGTTGAGTGTTGGGTCAATATGCAATTGACCCAAGCAGCTCAATTGACTTATATGATCGACCACACACACACACAGCTCTCATTCTTCGTCATTCATTCCAGAGAAACGAGCTCCTAGAGAGAGAGAGGGAGAGTTAGGGTTTGAGAGAAGAAAGTGGGGGAATTGCTGAATTAGGGTTTTGCGATTCCAGGAAGGGTGAAATCAAGTAAGTTTGGATCCTTTGCATAGACTTTTATGGTGAATCTTCTCTCTCATGTCAATATTCCGTCCATGCTCTGATTTGATCCAAGATGATGTCGAAATTCCCTCTTTTCTCACCCTTTCTTCATAATCCCTCATTTTCAAGGTTCCCGAGTTGAATGGAAGAAGAATTGGGAGATTTGCTAGGGATTTGATGTGAGTTCGAGATTCCCTGAGTTGAGCTGCAGTTTTGAGGTGTTTTCACACCTTAGAGTGAGTGGTTTCTTCCTTTAAACAGTGTAATGCACGAATTTGATTATAGCATCCAAATCCCTAATTGCTTAGTATGTGATTCTAAAACCTGAAATGTCTGTTTGATTTAAGTTGTTGCAAATTGATATGATATGTATTCCTTCTCTGTTTGAATGACTCCTTAATGGTAGATTCATATCAGGAACGTATACAACACTTCCTAGTGAGAATGCTTTTCAGATTTATATCAAATGATGTAATTAGGGTTTAACCTAATTGAGACATCACTAGAGCTTCAACCTTATTGAAAAGGACCGGTAATCCTATAAATGGTTAGGATGTACCTCATGGGTTATCTTAATTGAATTTTATCCTTGATACATGATATCTTAGTGAATGGTATGGAAAACCTAAATTTAGTTCAATTTCCATGGTTTCATACATATATCGATTGTATATGATTTGTTGAAAACAATCTTTATTTAGTGAATGCTTATATCTTATGAAATCCTTATGAGAGCCATGTGACAAGTGAATGAGGTAAATGAAAAGATGAATAAGGCAAATGAAACCCTAAGGATAGGGTGTTCAATGAATCATGTTATGGTGACATGAAAGGTCTCGATATGAGATGTGGTGATACTTAACTGTTGAATTGTATGTTTCTAGTGCATTTAACTTTATGTGCTTGTTCTCTCTGAGTTGATATCTACATACTGCAGGGCTTCTTATATTTCAATACATATCTCGTAAATTGCAGGTGATGAGATATGACATGCCCTAGAAAGGGATGATACTGAGACATGGTATATGTTGAATACATGAGCTATGATATTTATATGTTAATCAGTTAATAGACTTAAGTGCCCTAACACCGTAGAACCCCTTTGACAGATCTGCTTCTTAGGGGTGAAACTCGTGTTGCAACATCATCTGTGCTTGTGTCATGGACACACGAGGAAAGAGAGGCAGTGTCCAATAACAATCGTGCTTGTGTCACGATGGCACTGGAGGAAAAATGGAGGTTATCCAACATCATCCGTGCTTGTGTCACAGAGGTAACCCGGTGAGACTCTCCGCCTGTGTACTCAGGTTAGAGGAGGAGTCTAGAGCACTCAGAGTAGTGCCTTGAGTCCGTAGAGCCTATGAGTCAGGCCGGAGAGCCTGGGGTCCTGTGGCAGAGCAGGGCTGACGTCAGACTTAGCATTTACCGGGTGTGTCGCTAAGTCTTGTACGATGGGCTCGTAGTGCACTGCGAGTTTCATATGCAGAGTGCACTGCATATGTTTGGGGAATAATCTAAAATATGATCATATAGGTTCACAGAGTTCCTTATAAATGAAAGAGTTAAGGAAGACTAGAGCATAGTCTTCTAGTAGTTATTCTTTGGATGAAATATTTACATTCTTTGTTATTTCAATTATATTGTTTAGAACTGCTCAGTGTAGTATTTATTATTGTTAAATTGTATATCGTTTACTCAAAATTATATCTTTAATCACATTAGTGTATTAGTCTATTTCCTTGAAGTACTCATTCACTGAGCGAGTAGGCTCACCCCTCTACTCAAACATTTTTAGGGTTAACCGCGTGGACTTGAAGATGGTCAGAGCATCAGTGTAGATATGCTATAAGAGTTAAGCACACGATTAGTTGAGTTAGTTGGTCCTTGTCACTCTAGGTCCTCAGTAAGAGTTAAGAGAGAGAGAGTTGTATTTACGATGTGTAATATTGTTCCCCTTTTGATATGTATGCTACTTAGCAAGTTTTATGTGCATAAGATGTGAGAGACATCATGAATGTTTATACATGTATCTTTTCTATTAAAGTCTGATTAGTAAAAGAAATGTTCAGATTCCTTTGTTAGGATGTTATGTGGTTCATTGCGGAGAATCAAGAGTTTAAAGGAAAAGAAAAAGTTAAGGGTGTTCTTTGTGTTACATATAAATCCTATCTTATGCCCTAATCTCATGATTTGAGGAAATTGTGAGATTGGGGTGTAACAGCTTGGTATCAGAGCTTAGGGTGAGTTGTCAAGGACCATTAAGTTAGTAGGTTAGAGTCCTATGTGTGGAAAATAGGAGATGTTGGATGTTGGCTTTGGGGATTTGAGTATTTGGATATCCTGGCCCGATATCTGAGTACTTGGATCAACCAGTACAAGCTACTCTGTCTATTCTCTCACGTATACCCTGGCCAGGTATACAGTGGAAGAATGGGCTAGAGAGGAACCCTAGAAAGGTTAGGGTTAGAAAACGAGAAAAGAAACAAGAATTAAGAGCATAAATGTAAAAGGAGATAGAATTTACATTTCATAATGTTGTTTTTGTTGGAAATGTATAGAAATGCTCTTATATTTTTGAATTGAAATATTTAATACTTTGAAATATGGGTCTTTAATATTTGTTGCACACTATGCAATTGTAGCATTTATTGATTTCATTCTTTGTAACAAGTAGACTAGAATTGACCTTTGAATGAGCTTTTGTTTCTATGGTTTTGCCCGCTGATTCGAGTGAAATTGACATCAGCAGGTCTGTTTAGGTTTTCATTCTGTACACGATTCGGCCGAGTTGTATGTGATTCGGCCGAGTTTCCTTAATAAGCAATCAAACAGCAAACTGATCGGCCGCGTTGTATGTAATTCGGCCGAGTTTCTTTTACAGGAAATCAAACAGCAAGTTGATCGGTCAAGTTTCAAGCGGATCGGCCAAGTTGTGAAGCAATCGGCCGAGTTTCTGACCAATCGACCGAGTTTCTGAGTTGTGAGTGGCAGTTCAGGAAGAATGTAATTCTTGTAGTTCTTGGCTTCAGGACTTCAGGTTTGTCCTGGTCCGGTTGGCAGGATGCGTTACTAGGATCTAATGAATCCTATCAATAGTATAATAAGAATAGAATTTGAATAATTAGACCCACATCAGAGTAAGAATGTACATACAGTAAGATGTTGAAACATATGGGCAAGATCAGAACAACTAAGAATTTGTTGAAACTCATATCTGAGGTTCAATTTTGGGGCCTCATATGAGAAACCCTTAATTGGGAATAATAGAACATGATATGTAGTTCATAATCAGTTTATTGATTAATATTATATGAACTATACATATGAAATATAGAAAATGTATGTATGGTTCAAGATAGCAAGAATCAATCATGAAGAATGAATCATATAATAGAGTATAATGATTTTATGAACTCTAAAGCAAAGGCTAAGTAGAGAATAGGGTTGAGCATTCAATAGGTCAATAGAAGTAAAGAGTCTTCAAAAGAGTAAAAGTAAAGAGAATCATATGAACATGTAATTCATAAGACTAGAACAACAAACTAGTTTCTAAGCAAAGAACATAGGTGTAGTTTAACGAATGAATAAGTCATACAAAGGTAGACTGTATTCAGGAGAGAAAAACTTGATTGAAAGAGAAACTATGTTTGACCCATACATGATCCACTTGATTTAAAAATAAAGAATATGTAATGTATTCAACATGAGGAAAAACTAATAGAAGTGCTATTAATTTAGAACGTTAACTTCACAATAGTATAAAGATAAAGGAGTAAATATGTGCAACATGGTATACATGACCATACATATGAATAAGCAACATGGTCATAAGAGAAAAATTTATAATTAAAGATGACGGGTTAAAGAGTAGTATATGGTAAGAGGACTATGAAACATAAGATAGGGTTTGAAATATGATGGAGAAGTTATAAAATAAAGAGGTTGTGAGATTCAGGCAAGTGCTAATTAATCAAACATCTCTGTTGATAACTAAGTAAATCTACATACGAGAATGTATTAAGGGAATGTTTGAATATAAGTATTCCAAGTCTTAAAATCATCTTCTCTTTCATATATTCCTTATTGAGAGCAAGGTGGGAATGAAATGATAAGAAAATGAATCATATATGATGCATGACTACCTTGGTAGGGTCATCTAGTGAATGTAATAGTGACATACATTACGATGGAGTGCGATAAGAAATAAATTCTTGTGTGATAGCAAGGATGATAAATAATCTATTCCTATCTTAAATGCTTCAATGTTAATGATGTTTATTGTATATAATCATATGAAAGGATAGGTAGCAAAAAGTAAAGAAGTAATGAATGAGCAGAGAGATATGGGAAAACACTAGCTTTGTGTAATATGTAAATTTGTTTTTACATGTATGATTTGTTGAAGGCATATTAGGGTATGAAAGTTGGTTCTACATATGATTTCAGGGTATTTGTGTAAGCTATATGTTAAATTAAAGGCGTATGCTAGTTGTAGTAATTCATACCTGATATGCATTTTACTATTGTGTATTTGTGATATGGTGAACTTGCTTTTGTCACTTAAAGGTGATACAAAACAATAGAACTTTCTGAGCCGCATAAGTTGAGATAGTTGTATCAGAGTATCATAGTTGCGCAGCGAAAGCATGGTGGTTTATCTTTGCATTCTATGTTTGACTGTGGCATAAAGAATTTGCTTGATATCATTGAGAACTATTTGAAATATGTTGTGATTTAGTAAAGAATTAAAAGATCTAATGTTGAAAACTACATTCAGGTATGAAATACAAGAATATAATGACATGGAAGGTTTTAGAAGCTTATAATAACCTTGAATGTATCTTTCTTGTGAGTTTATGTTTCGTGGACGAAACATTCTAAGGGGGGGAGAGTTGTTACGACCCCATCTGAGCTTAATTGGTAAACTAGGGTTTACCTAGACAATTACAGAGATTAATTGGAATAATCATTCTTGAAATCTAATTAATGACGATAACACAATTAGATTGTTTTAACTATGATAATAAGTTTAAATGTTCTTTTGTCTTGAGAATTAGGGTTTGAGAAGCATAGACCCTAATCGGCCCAAAATAGGGTTTTGATGATAAATGAATACAGAATTTGATAAGTAGAATGTCTCACTAAATGATTTTTAGTATTTTATGTTTAACTCTGATTTACTTAAAATTTGGATATGATTTGTATATATAAAATGTAAACAATATTGGTAAATATCAGAATTTTTGAAGAATGTTTTGACCTGTTTATCGGTCGAGTTTCAAACTCGGCCGATCACATTTCCAGATTTATATAGCAGTGTGGTAATTGAATTTTATATTTTTATTGGTATATCCAATTGATCTCAAATTGTAACTGTGCTTGAAAAACACAATTTTAGACACTTTGTTAAATTGGCGTAATTTTTGGATGACTTTTTGATCTCTACAGTAAGGGTGTCGGTCGAGTTCTGTGCAGGACAAACTCGGCCGAATATATTGCAGACTGCAATATAGTAGTGCACTGTTCGATTTTTAATTATTTATTGGTAACTCCAAATGATCTCAAATTTTAATTGAATCTTTATAGATTCATTATAAACAAAGTTATAAATTCCCATAATTTTTGGAGAATGTTTGATCTCCGAAATAAATGAATTACAGTAACTTTTGTATAACTGAATATTCAGCCAATATAATTAAAGTTGAGTGTTGGGTCAATATGCAATTGACCCAAGCAGATCAATTGACTTATATGATCGACCACACACACACACAGCTCTCATTCTTCGTCATTCATTCCAGAGAAATGAGCTCCTAGAGAGAGAGGGAGAGTTAGGGTTTGAGAGAAGAAAGTGGGGGAATTGCTGAATTTGGGTTTTACGATTCCAGGAAGGGTGAAATCAAGTAAGTTTGGATCCTTTGCATAGACTTTTATGGTGAATCTTCTCTCTCATGTCAAGATTCCGTCCATGCTCTGATTTGATCCAAGATGATGTCGAAATTCCCTCTTTTCTCACCCTTTCTTCATAATCCCTCATTTTCAAGGTTCCCGAGTTGAATGGAAGAAGAATTGGGAGATTTGCTAGGGATTTGATGTGAGTTCGAGATTCCCTGAGTTGAGCTGCAGTTTTGAGGTGTTTTCACACCTTAGGGTGAGTGGGTTCTTCCTTTAAACAGTGTAATGCACGAATTTGATTATAGCATCCAAATCCCTAATTGCTTAGTATGTGATTCTAAAACCTGAAATGTCCGTTTGATTTAAGTTGTTGCAAATTGATATGATATGGATTCCTTCTCTGTTTGAATGACTCCTTAATGGTAGATTCATATCAGGAACGTATACAACACTTCCTAGTGAGAATGCTTTTCAGATTTATATCAAATGATGTAATCAGGGTTTAACCTAATTGAGACATCACTAGAGCTTCAACCTTATTGAAAAGGACCGGTAATCCTATAAATGGTTAGGATGTACCTCATGGGTTATCTTAATTGAATTTTATCCTTGATACATGATATCTCAGTGAATGGTATGGAAAACCTAAATTTAGTTCAATTTCCATGGTTTCATACATATATCGATTGTATATGATTTGTTGAAAACAATTTTTATTTAGTGAATGCTTATATCTTATGAAATCCTTATGAGAGCCATGTGACAAGTGAATGAGGTAAATGAAAAGATTAATAAGGCAAATGAAACCCTAAGGATAGGGTGTTCAATGAATCATGTTATGGTGACATGTAAGGTCTCGATATGAGATGTGGTGATACTTAACTGTTGAATTGTATGTTTCTAGTGCATTTAACTTTATGTGCTTGTTCTCTCTGAGTTGATATCTACATACTGCAGGGCTTCTTATATTTCAATACATATCTCGTAAATTGCAGGTGATGAGATATGACATGCCCTAGAAAGGGATGTTACTGAGACATGGTATATGTTGAATACATGAGCTATGATATTTATATGTTAATCAGTTAATAGACTTAAGTGCCCTAACACCGTAGAACCCCTTTGACAGATCTGCTTCTTAGGGGTGAAACTTGTGTTGCAACATCATCCGTTCTTGTGTCATGGACACACGAGGAAAGAGAGGCAGTGTCCAACAACAATCGTGCTTGTGTCACGATGGCACTGGAGGAAAAATGGGGGTTATCCAACATCATCCGTGCTTGTGTCACGGAGGTAACCTGGTGAGACTCTCCGCCTGTGTACTCAGGTTAGAGGAGGAGTCTAGAGCACTCAGAGTAGTGCCTTGAGGCCGTAGAGCCTATGAGTCAGGCCGGAGAGCCTGGGGTCCTGTGGCAGAGCAGGGCTGACGTCAGACTTAGCATTTACCGGGTGTGTCGCTAAGTCTTGTACGGTGGGCTCGTAGTGCACTGCGAGTTTCATATGCAGAGTGCACTGCATATGTTTGGGGCATAATCTAAAATATGATCATATAGGTTCACAGAGTTCCTTATAAATGAAAGAGTTAAGGAAGACTAGAGCATAGTCTTCTAGTAGTTATTCTTTGGATGCAATATTTACATTCTTTGTTATTTCAATTATATTGTTTAGAACTGCTCAGTGTAGTATTTATTATTGTTAAATTGTATATCGTTTACTCAAAATTATATCTGTAATCACATTAGTGTATTAGTCTGTTTCCTTGAAGTACTCATTCACTGAGCGAGTAGGCTCACCCCTCTACTAAAACATTTTTAGGGTTAACCGCGTGGACTTGAAGATGGTCAGAGCATCAGTGTAGATCTGCTATAAGAGTTAAGCACACGATTAGTTGATTTAGTCGGTCCTTGTCACTCTAGGTCCTCAGTAAGATTTAAGAGAGAGAGAGTTGTATTTACGATGTGTAATATTGTTCCCGTTTTGATATGTATGCTACTTAGCAAGTTTTATGTGCATAAGATGTGAGAGACATCATGAATGTTTATACATGTATCTTTTCTATTAAAGTCTGATTAGTAAAAGAAATGTTCAGATTCCTTTGTTAGGATGTTATGTGGTTCATTGCGGAGAATCAAGAGTTTAAAGGAAAAGAAAAAGTTAAGGGTGTTCTTTGTGTTACATATAAATCCTATCTTATGCCCTAATCTCATGATTTGAGGAAATTGTGAGATCGGGGTGTAACAGCTTGGTATTAGAGCTTAGGGTGAGTTGTCAAGGACCATTAAGTTAGTAGGTTAGAGTCCTATGTGTGGCAAATAGGAGATGTTGGATGTTGGCTTTGGGGATTTGAGTATTTGGATATCCTGGCCCGATATCTGAGTACTTGGATCAACCAGTACAAGCTACTCTATCTATTCTCTCACGTATACCCTGGCCAGGTATACAGTGGAAGAATGGGCTAGAGAGGAACCCTAGAAAGGTTAGGGTTAGAAAACGAGAAAAGAAACAAGAATTAAGAGCATAAATGTAAAAGGAGATAGAATTTACATTTCATAATGTTGTTTTTGTTGGAAATGTATAGAAATGCTCTTATATGTTTGAATTGAAATATTCAATACTTTGAAATATGAGTCTTTAATATTTGTTGCACACTATGCAATTGTAGAATTTATTGATTTCATTCTTTGTAACAAGCAGACTAGAATTGACCTTTGAATGAGCTTTTGTTTCTATGGTTTTGCCCGCTGATTCGAGTGAAATTGACATCAGCAGGTCTGTTTAGGTTTTCAGTCTGTACACGATTCGGCCGAGTTGTATGTGATTAGGCTGAGTTTCCTTAATAAGCAATCAAACAACAAACTGATCGGCCGAGTTGTATGTAATTCGGCCGAGTTTATTTTACAGGAAATCAAACAGCAAGTTGATTGGTCGAGTTTCAAGCGGATCGACCGAGTTGTGAAGCAATCGGCCGAGTTTCTGACCAATCGGCCGAGTTTCTGAGTTGTGAGTGGCAGTTCAGGAAGAATGTAATTCTTGTAGTTCTTGGCTTCAGGACTTCAGGTTTGGCCTGGTCCGGTTGGCAGGATGCGTTACTAGGATCTAATGAATCCTATCAATAGTATAATAAGAATAGAATTTGAATAATTAGACCCACATCAGAGTAAGAATGTACATACAGTAAGATGTTGAAACATATGGGCAAGATCAGAACAACTATGAATTTGTTGAAACTGATATCTGAGGTTCAATTTTGGGGCCTCATATGAGAAACCCTTAATTGGGAATAATAGAACATGATATGAAGTTCATAATCAGTTTATTGATTAATATTATATGAACTATACATATGAAATATAGAAAAGATATGTGAAATGTATGTATGGTTCAAGATAGAAAGAATCAATCATGAAGAATGAATCATATAATAGAGTATAATGCTTTTATGAACTCTAAAGCAAAGGCTAAGTAGAGAATAGGGTTGAGCATTCAATAGGTCAATAGAAGTAAAGAGTCTTCAAAAGAGTAAAAGTAAAGAGAATCGTATGAACATGTAATTCATAAGACTAGAACAACAAACTAGTTTCTAAGCAAAGAACATAGGTGTAGTTTAACGAATGAATAAGTCATACAAAGGTAGACTGTATTCAGGAGAGAAAAACTTGATTGAAAGAGAAACTATGTTTGACCCATACATGATCCACTTGATTTAAAAATAAAGAATATGTAATGTATTCAACATGAGGAAAAACTAATAGAAGGGCTATTAATTTAGAATGTTAACTTCGCAATAGTATAAAGATAAAGGAGTAAATATGTGCAACATGGTATACATGACCATACATATGAATAAGCAATATGGTCATAAGAGAAAAATTTAGAATTAAAGATGATGGGTTAAAGAGTAGTATATGGTAAGAGGACTATGAAACGTAAGATAAAATATGATGGAGAAGTTATAAAATAAAGAGGTTGTGAGATTCAGGCAAGTGCTAATTAATCAAACATCTCTGTTGATAACTAAGTAAATCTACATACGAGAATGTATTAAGGGAATGTTTGAATATAAGTATTCCAAGTCTTAAAATCATCTTCTCTTTCATATATTCCTTATTGAGAGCAAGGTGGGAATGAAATGATAAGAAAATGAATCATATATGATGCATAACTACCTTGGTAGGGTCATCTAGTGAATGTAATAGTGACATACATTACGATGGAGTGCGATAAGAAATAAATTCTTGTGTGATAGCAAGGATGATGAATAATCTATTCCTATCTTAAATGCTTCAATGTTAATAATGTTTATTGTATATAATCATATGAAAAGGATAGGTATCAAAAAGTAAAGAAGTAATGAATGAGCAGAGAGATATGGGAAAACACTAGCTTTGTGTAATATGTAAATTTGTTTTTACATGTATGATTTGTTGAAGGCATATTAGGGTATGAAAGTTGGTTCTACATATGATTTCAGGGTATTTGTGTAAGCTATATGTTAAATTAAAGGCGTATGCTAGTTGTAGTAATTCATACCTGATATGCATTTTACTATTGTGTATTTGTGATATGGTGAACTTGCTTTTGTCACTTAAAGGTGATACAGAACAATAGAACTTTCTGAGCCGCATAAGTTGAGATAGTTGTATCAGAGTATCATAGTTGCGCAGCGAAAGCGTGGTGGTTTATCTTTGCATTCTATGTTTGACTGTTGCATAAAGAATTTGCTTGATATCATTGAGAACTATTTGAAATATGTTGTGATTTAGTAAAGAATTAAAAGATCTAATGTTGAAAACTACATTCAGGTATGAAATACAAGAATATAATGACATGGAAGGTTTGAGGAGCTTAGAATAACCTTGAATGTATCTTTCTTGTGAGTTTATGTTTCGTGGACGAAACATTCTAAGGGGGGGAGAGTTGTTACGACCCCATCTGAGCTTAATTGGTAAACTAGGGTTTACCTAGACAATTGCAGAGATTAATTGGAATAATCATTCTTGAAATCTAATTAATGACGATAACACAATTAGGATGTTTTAACTATGATAATAAGTTTAAATGTTCTTTTGTCTTGAGAATTAGGGTTTGAGAAGCATAGACCCTAATCGGCCCAAAATAGGGTTTTGATGATACATGAATACAGAATTTGATAAGTAGAATGTCTCACTAAATGATTTTTAGTATTTTATGTGTAACTCTGATTTAATTCAAATTTGGATATGATTTGTATAAATAAAATCTGAACAATATTGGTAAATATCAGAATTTTTGAAGAATGTTCTGACCTGTTTATCGGTCGAGTTTCAAACTCGGCCGATCACATTTCCAGATTTATATAGGAGTGTGGTAATTGAATTTTATATTTTTATTGGTATATCCAATTGATCTCAAATTTTAAATGTGCTTGAAAAACACAATTTTGAGACACTCTGTTAAATTGGAATAATTTTTGGATGACTTTTTGATCTCTACAGTAAGGGTGTCGGTCGAGTTCTGTGCAGGACAAACTCGGCCGAATATATTGCAGACTGCAATATAGCAGTGCACTGTTCGATTTTTAATTATTTATTGGTAACTTCAAATGATCTCAAATTTTAAATGAATATTTATAGATCAATTATAAACAAAGTTATAAATTCCCATAATTGTTGGAGAATGTTTGATCTCTGAAATAAACGAATTACAGTAACTTTTGTATAACTGAATATTCAGCCAATATAATTAAAGTTGAGTGTTGGGTCAATATGCAATTGACCCAAGCAGCTCAATTGACTTATATGATCGACCACACACACACACAGCTCTCATTCTTCGTCATTCCATCAAGAGAAATGAGCTCCTAGAGAGATAGGGAGAGTTAGGGTTTGAGAGAAGAAAGTGGGGGAATTGCTGAATTAGGGTTTTGCGATTCCAGGAAGGGTGAAATCAAGTAAGTTTGGATCCTTTGCATAGACTTTTATGGTGAATCTTCTCTCTCATGTCAAGATTCCTTCCATGCTCTGATTTGATCCAAGATGATGTCGAAATTCCCTCTTTTCTCACCTTTTCTTCATAATCCCTCATTTTCAAGGTTCCCAAGTTGAATGGAAGAAGAATTGGGAGATTTGCTAGGGATTTGATGTGAGTTCGAGATTCCCTGAGTTGAGCTGCAGTTTTGATGTGTTTTCACACCTTAGGGTGAGTGGGTTCTTCCTTTAAACAGTGTAATGCACGAATTTGATTATAGCATCCAAATCCCTAATTGCTTAGTATGTGATTCTAAAACCTGAAATGTTTGTTTCATTTAAGTTGTTGCAAATTGATATGATATGGATTCCTTCTATGTTTGAATGACTCCTTAATGGTAGATTCATATCAGGAACGTATACAACACTTCCTAGTGAGAATGCTTTTCAGATTTATATCAAATGATGTAATTAGGGTTTAACCTAATTGACACATCACTAGAGCTTCAACCTTATTGAAAAGGACCGGTAATCCTATAAATGGTTAGGATGTACCTCATGGGTTATCTTAATTGAATTTTATCCTTGATACATGATATCTCAGTGAATGGTATGGAAAACCTAAATTTAGTTCAATTTCCATGGTTTCATACATATATCGATTGTATATGATTTGTTGAAAACAATCTTTATTTAGTGAATGCTTATATCTTATGAAATCCTTATGAGAGCCATGTGACAAGTGAATGAGGTAAATGAAAAGATGGATAAGGCAATTGAAACCCTAAGGATAGGGTGTTCAATGAATCATGTTATGGTGACATGAAAGGTCTCGATATGAGATGTGGTGATACTTAACTGTTGAATTGTATGTTTCTAGTGCATTTAACTTTATGTGCTTGTTCTCTCTGAGTTGATATCTACATACTGCAGGGCTTCTTATATTTCAATACATATCTCGTAAATTGCAGGTGATGAGATATGACATGCCCTAGAAAGGGATGTTACTGAGACATGGTATATGTTGAATACATGAGCTATGATATTTATATGTTAATCAGTTAATAGACTTAAGTGCCCTAACACCGTAGAACCCCTTTGACAGATCTGCTTCTTAGGGGTGAAACTCGTGTTGAAACATCATTCGTGCTTGTGTCATGGACACACGAGGAAAGAGAGGCAGTGTCCAACAACAATCGTGCTTGTGTCACGATGGCACTGGAGGAAAAATGGGGGTTATCCAACATCATCCGTGCTTGTGTCACGGAGGTAACCCGGTGAGACTCTCCGCCTGTGTACTCAGGTTAGAGGAGGAGTCTAGAGCACTCAGAGTAGTGCCTTGAGGCCGTAGAGCCTATGAGTCAGGCCGGAGAGCCTGGGGTCCTGTGGCAGAGCAGGGCTAACGTCAGACTTAGCATTTACCGGGTGTGTCGCTAAGTCTTGTACGGTGGGCTCGTAGTGCACTGCGAGTTTCATATGCAGAGTGCACTGCATATGTTTGGGGCATAATCTAAAATATGATCATATAGGTTCACAGAGTTCCTTACAAATGAAAGAGTTAAGGAAGACTAGAGCATAGTCTTCTAGTATTTATTCTTTGGATGCAATATTTACATTCTTTGTTATTTCAATTATATTGTTTAGAACTGCTCAGTGTAGTATTTATTATTGTTAAATTGTATATCGTTTACTCAAAATTATATCTGTAATCACATTAGTGTATTAGTCTGTTTCCTTGAAGTACTCATTCACTGAGCGAGTAGGCTCACCCCTCTACTCAAACATTTTTAGGGTTAACCGCGTGGACTTGAAGATGGTCAGAGCATCAATGTAGATCTGCTATAAGAGTTAAGCACACGATTAGTTGAGTTAGTCGGTCCTTGTCACTCTAGGTCCTCAGTAAGAGTTAAGAGAGAGAGAGTTGTATTTACGATGTGTAATATTGTTCCCCTTTTGATATGTATGCTACTTAGCAAATTTTATGTGCATAAGATGTGAGAGACATCATGAATGTTTATACATGTATCTTTTCTATTAAAGTCTGATTAGTAAAAGAAATGTTCAGATTCCTTTGTTAGGATGTTATGTGGTTCATTGCGGAGAATCAAGAGTTTAAAGGAAAAGAAAATGTTAAGGGTGTTCTTTGTGTTACATATAAATCCTATCTTATGCCCTAATCTCATGATTTGAGGAAATTGTGAGATCGGGGTGTAACAACTTGGTATCAGAGCTTAGGGTGAGTTATCAAGGACCATTAAGTTAGTAGGTTAGAATCCTATGTGTGGCAAATAGGAGATGTTTGATGTTGGCTTTGGGGATTTGAGTATTTGGATATCCTGGCCCGATATCTGAGTACTTGGATCAACCAGTACAAGCTACTCTGTCTATTCTCTCACGTATACCCTGGCCAGGTATACAATGGAAGAATGGGCTAGAGAGGAACCCTAGAAAGGTTAGGGTTAGAAAACGAGAAAAGAAACAAGAATTAAGAGCATAAATGTAAAAGGAGATAGAATTTACATTTCATAATGTTGTTTTTGTTGGAAATGTATAGAAATGCTCTTATATGTTTGAATTGAAATATTCAATACTTTGAAATATGGGTCTTTAATATTTGTTCCACACTATGCAATTGTAGCATTTATTGATTTCATTCTTTGTAACAAGCAGACTAGAATTGACCTTTGAATGAGCTTTTGTTTCTATGGTTTTGCCCGCTGATTCGAGTGAAATTGACATCAGCAAGTTTGTTTAGGTTTTCAGTCTGTACACGATTCGGCCGAGTTGTATGTGATTCGGCCGAGTTTCCTTAATAAGCAATCAAACAGCAAACTGATCGGCCGAGTTGTATGTAATTCGGCTGAGTTTCTTTTACAGGATATCAAACAACAAGTTGATCGGTCGAGTTTCAAGCGGATCGGCCGAGTTGTGAAGCAATCGGCCGAGTTTCTGACCAATCGGCTGAGTTTCTGAGCTGTGAGTGGCAGTTCAGGAAGAATGTAATTCTTGTAGTTCTTGGCTTCAGGACTTCAGGTTTGGCCTGGTCCGGTTGGCAGGATGCGTTACTAGGATCTAATGAATCCTATCAATAGTATAATAAGAATAGAATTTGAATAATTAGACCCACATCAGAGTAAGAATGTACATACAGTAAGATGTTGAAACATATGGGCAAGATCAGAACAACTAAGAATTTGTTGAAACTGATATCTGAGGTTCAATTTTGGGGCCTCATATGAGAAACCCTTAATTGGGAATAATAGAACATGATATGACGTTCATAATCAGTTTATTGATTAATATTATATGAACTATACATATGAAATATAGAAAAGATATGTGAAATGTATGTATGGTTCAAGATAGCAAGAATCAATCATGAAGAATGAATCATATAATAGAGTATAATGCTTTTATGAACTCTAAAGCAAAGGCTAAGTAGAGAATAGGGTTGAGCATTCAATAGGTCAATAGAAGTAAAGAGTCTTCAAAAGAGTAAAAGTAAAGAGAATCGTATGAACATGTAATTCATAAGACTAGAACAACAAACTAGTTTCTAAGCAAAGAACATAGGTGTAGTTTAACGAATGAATAAGTCATACAAAGGTAGACTGTATTCAGGAGAGAAAAACTTGATTGAAAGAGAAACTATGTTTGACCCATACATGATCCACTTGATTTAAAAATAAAGACTATGTAATGTATTCAACATGAGGAAAAACTAATAGAAGGGCTATTAATTTAGAACGTTAACTTCGCAATAGTATAAAGATAAAGGAGTAAATATGTGCAACATGGTATACATGACCATACATATGAATAAGCAACATGGTCATAAGAGAAAAATTTAGAATTAAAGATGACGGGTTAAAGAGTAGTATATGGTAAGAGGACTATGAAACGTAAGATAGGGTTTGAAATATGATGGAGAAGTTATAAAATAAAGAGGTTGTGAGATTCAGGCAAGTGCTAATTAATCAAACATCTCTGTTGATAACTAAGTAAATCTACATACGAGAATGTATTAAGGGAATGTTTGAATATAAGTATTCCAAGTCTTAAAATCATCTTCTCTTTCATATATTCCTTATTGAGAGCAAGGTGGGAATGAAATGATAAGAAAATGAATCATATATGATGCATAACTACCTTGGTAGGGTCATCTAGTGAATGTAATAGTGACATACATTACGATGGAGTGTGATAAGAAATAAATTCTTGTGTGATAGCAAGGATGATGAATAATCTATTCCTATCTTAAATGCTTCAATGTTAATGATGTTTATTGTATATAATCATATGAAAAGGATAGGTATCAAAAAGTAAAGAAGTAATGAATGAGCAGAGAGATATGGGAAAACACTAGCTTTGTGTAATATGTAAATTTGTTTTTACATGTATGATTTGTTGAAGGCATATTAGGGTATGAAAGTTGGTTCTACATATGATTTCAGGGTATTTGTGTAAGCTATATGTTAAATTAAAGGTGTATGCTAGTTGTAGTAATTCATACCTGATATGCATTTTACTATTGTGTATTTGTGATATGGTGAACTTGCTTTTGTCACTTAAAGGTGATACTGAACAATAGAACTTTCTGAGCCGCATAAGTTGAGATAGTTGTATCAGAGTATCATAGTTGCGCAGCGAAAGTGTGGTGGTTTATCTTTGCATTCTATGTTTGACTGTGGCATAAAGAATTTGCTTGATATCATTGAGAACTATTTGAAATATGTTGTGATTTAGTAAAGAATTAAAAGATCTAATGTTGAAAACTACATTCAGGTATGAAATACAAGAATATAATGACATGGAAGATTTTAGAAGCTTAGAATAACCTTGAATGTATCTTTCTTGTGAGTTTATGTTTCGTGGATGAAACATTCTAAGGGGGGGAGAGTGGTTACGACCCCATCTGAGCTTAATTGGTAAACTAGGGTTTACCTAGACAATTGCAGAGATTAATTGGAATAATCATTCTTGAAATCTAATTAATTACGATAACACAATTAGGATGTTTTAACTATGATAATAAGTTTAAATGTTCTTTTGTCTTGCGAATTAGGGTTTGAGAAGCATAGACCCTAATCGGCCCAAAATAGGGTTTTGATGATACATGAATACAGAATTTGATAAGTAGAATGTCTCACTAAATGATTTTTAGTATTTTATGTGTAACTCTGATTTACTTCAAATTTGGATATGATTTGTATATATAAAATGTGAACAATATTGGTAAATATCAGAATTTTTGAAGAATGTTCTGACCTGTTTATCGGTCGAGTTTCAAACTCGGCCGATCACATTTCCAGATTTATATAGCAGCGTGGTAATTGAATTTTATATTTTTATTGGTATATCCAATTGATCTCAAATTTTAAATGTGCTTGAAAAACACAATTTTAGACACTCTGTTAAATTGGCATAATTTTTGGATGACTTTTTGATCTCTATAGTAAGGGTGTCGGTCGAGTTCTGTGCAGGACAAACTCGGCCGAATATATTGCAGACTGCAATATAGCAGTGCACTGTTCGATTTTTAATTATTTATTGGTAACTCCAAATGATCTCAAATTTTAACTGCATATTTATAGATCAATTATAAACAAAGTTATAAATTCCCATAATTGTTGGAGAATGTTTGATCTCTGAAATAAACGAATTACAATAACTTTTTTATAACTGAATATTCAGCCAATATAATTAAAGTTGAGTGTTGGGTCAATATGCAATTGACCCAAGCAGCTCAATTGACTTATATGATCGACCACACACACACACAGCTCTCATTCTTCGTCATTCATTCAAGAGAAACGAGCTCCTAGAGAGAGAGGGAGAGTTAGGGTTTGAGAGAAGAAAGTGGGGGAATTGCTAAATTAGGGTTTTGCGATTCCAGGAAGGGTGAAATCAAGTAAGTTTGGATCCTTTGCATAGACTTTTATGGTGAATCTTCTCTCTCATGTCAAGATTCCGTCCATGCTCTGATTTGATCCAAGATGATGTCGAAATTCCCTCTTTTCTCACCCTTTCTTCATAATCCCTCATTTTCAAGGTTCCCGAGTTGAATGGAAGAAGAATTGGGAGATTTGCTAGGGATTTGATGTGAGTTCGAGATTCCCTGAGTTGAGCTGCAGTTTTGAGGTGTTTTCACACCTTAGGGTGAGTGGGTTCTTCCTTTAAACAGTGTAATTCACGAATTTGATTATAGCATCCAAATCCCTAATTGCTTAGTATGTGATTCTAAAACCTGAAATGTCTGTTTGATTTAAGTTGTTGCAAATTGATATGATATGGATTCCTTCTCTGTTTGAATGACTCCTTAATGGTAGATTCATATCAGGAACGTATACAACACTTCCTAGTGAGAATGCTTTTCAGATTTATATCAAATGATGTAATTAGGGTTTAACCTAATTGAGACATCACTAGAGCTTCAACCTTATTGAAAAGGACCGGTAATCCTATAAATGGTTAGGATGTACCTCATGGGTTATCTTAATTGAATTTTATCCTTGATACATGATATCTCAGTGAATGGTATGGAAAACCTAAATTTAGTTCAATTTCCATGGTTTCATACATATATCAATTGTATATGATTTGTTGAAAACAATCTTTATTTAGTGAATGCTTATATCTTATGAAATCCTTATGAGAGCCATGTGACAAGGGAATGAGGTAAATGAAAAGATGAATAAGGCAAATGAAACCCTAAGGATAGGGTGTTCAATGAATCATGTTATGGTGACATGAAAGGTCTCGATATGAGATGTGGTGATACTTAACTGTTGAATTGTATGTTTCTAGTGCATTTAACTTTATGTGCTTGTTCTCTCTGAGTTGATATCTACATACTGCAGGGCTTCTTATATTTCAATACATATCTCGTAAATTGCAGGTGATGAGATATGACATGCCCTAGAAAGGGATGTTACTAAGACATGGTATATGTTGAATACATGAGCTATGATATTTATATGTTAATCAGTTAATAGACTTAAGTGCCCTAACACCGTAGAACCCCTTTGACAGATCTGCTTCTTAGGGGTGAAACTCGTGTTGCAACATCATCCGTGCTTGTGTCATGGACACACGAGGAAAGAGAGGCAGTGTCCAACAACAATCGTGCTTGTGTCACGATGGCACTGGAGGAAAAATGGGGGTTATCCAACATCATCTGTGCTTGTGTCACGGAGGTAACCCGGTGAGACTCTCCGCCTATGTACTCAGGTTAGTGGAGGAGTCTAGAGCACTCAGAGTAGTGCCTTGAGGCCATAGAGCCTATGAGTTAGGCCGTAGAGCCTGGGGTCCTGTGGCAGAGCAGGGCTGACGTCAGACTTAGCATTTATCGGGTGTGTCGCTAAGTCTTGTACGGTGGGCTCGTAGTGCACTGCGAGTTTCATATGCAGAGTGCACTGCATATGTTTGGGGCATAATCTAAAATATGATCATATAGGTTCACAGAGTTCCTTATAAATGAAAGAGTTAAGGAAGACTAGAGCATAGTCTTCTAGTAGTTATTCTTTGGATGCAATATTTACATTCTTTGTTATTTCAATTATATTGTTTAGAACTGCTCAGTGTAGTATTTATTATTGTTAAATTTTATATCGTTTACTCAAAATTATATCTGTAATCACATTAGTGCATTAGTCTATTTCCTTGAAGTACTCATTCACTGAGCGAGTAGGCTCTCCCCTCTACTCAAACATTTTTAGGGTTAACCACGTGGACTTGAAGATGGTCATAGCATCAGTGTAGATCTGCTATAAGAGTTAAGCACACGATTAGTTGAGTTAGTCGGTCCTTGTCACTCTAGGTCCTCAGTAAGAGTTAAGAGAGAGAGAGTTGTATTTATGATGTGTAATATTGTTCCCCTTTTGATATGTATGCTACTTAGCAAGTTTTATGTGCATAATATGTGAGAGACATCATGAATGTTTATACATGTATCTTTTCTATTAAAGTCTGATTAGTAAAAGAAATGTTCAGATTCCTTTGTTAGGATGTTATGTGGTTCATTGCGGAGAATCAAGAGTTTAAAGGAAAAGAAAAAGTTAAGGGTGTTCTTTGTGTTACATATAAATCCTATCTTATGCCCTAATCTCATGATTTGAGGAAATTGTGAGATCGGGGTGTAACATGGGGACAGAAAAGATAACATACCCTAGTAAAGTGAATGATCAATGGATGTGTTGCAAACACTAAGAGGAATGAGGTAGTCATGAGGATGTCTTATAAGGATGTTTTAGCATGAGCTACGAGTTATACAAGGTTGAGTTTGAAAACCAAAGGAATGAGCTCAGAGTTTTCTTGATGAAGATAGACTTAGAATTTGAGTTTGAGATGATAAGTGAAATACATGGAAGTGTATGATTTCAATGTTACCTAATACATAAGAAGGTTAAGTGGTAATGGATGCTCTGGTTGAGATATATCTACCTAGTTTGGCTAGAAGAGGTTGATAGACTAACCCTATGTTTGGAAAAGAAGATATGTTTGGCTAACACTAATGTAACGAGATCAGTTAATGGTTGTCTGGTTAGCCAGTTTAGTCCTTGATGCAATGAAAGAATTGTGGTAGAACCCCAAATGCACTTCTTTGGAAAGGAAGGTGATGAAACCCCGACTAGAGTGGTTTAGGGTTTCTGAGAAATAGATCTTGAGGAATTATGACATACATGAAATCATGATTGAAGATCACCATACACCGTGGTACTACCAAGATAATAAGTGACAGTAGTAATTTATATGCCTAAGATAAAGTTGCATGTGGTATATGGCCATACAAGCCGAGGGAGAAGGACGAGCACTAGTTACCCAGTGCATTGAGATAAAGGATAAAGAGTCCCCAAAAGAGAAAGGGAG
The DNA here is from genome assembly GCA_963693085.1 of Alisma plantago-aquatica. Lineage (NCBI taxonomy): Eukaryota > Viridiplantae > Streptophyta > Magnoliopsida > Alismatales > Alismataceae > Alisma > Alisma plantago-aquatica. The sequence continues at coordinate 521,687,229 of OY856413.1, read as the reverse complement.
TTCATCACTATGGATGTTGTAAGTCTCCCCTGGACCTAGGAAGGTCGAGATTAAATATGGGGTATGGTAAATCATCTTACCCAGATGACATGAGAAAGAAAGAGTTTTGTCCAGGGATAGATTTGGTTGAACTACACATGACAGAGATGATTGAACTACACCATGTTGCAAGTTCAAAGGTTCTTAAGTTTGACCTAAAGGTTTCCTTCCAAAAGGTGGAAGTAGGTACATGAAGAACTCGATGTTAGTACAATTTATCACCCCTAACTAATGGTTAGTATGATCTAGACTAAAGGGTCTGATGAGAGCATATGTGCTTGTTTAGGGTGATAGCTAGAGACAGTTTTTATCCTATGAAAGATGTGATGATGACCACCATAGCCAGTATCGGGATTTAAAGAAGCTCTGTAAGGGAGGTTGTGTCGGTCACCACTTCAGTAAGGTGATGTTGGTGAAAGGGCCATGTGATGGTTAGAAAAGGACCATAGTGTGTGTATATGAAGTCGCTTTGATCATGCAATGGCTGAAAGGAGCCTAGAGATGACGAAAGTCGTCAGCAAATGTGTAAGGTCCCTGACCTCCGTTTAGGGTTTGCCCTATTTTCTTTGCTTAACCCTGATGCTTAGTTGCTTGCTAATCACCTTTAGTGGTGATTAGGGTTTGTTGGTGCTTTGTTGAGAGCTGGAGGTGCTACTTGCAATTAATCCAAGTCTACAGTTTGTGGGAAAGTTTGTCACCTTGTGAGGTGTTCCTCCCTCTCCTTTCTTCCTCTAGTGTTGATAGGATGGTTTGAGCTCGTTGCTTGAGTTCCTTTGGGCTTGGTTGAGCTTGTTGGGCTTTGTTGTTCCTTTCCTTTGCTTCTTTGGACCTTGTGTCGCGAAAGAGAGCCCTGTGTCAGCCAGTGGTGTGTCTCCGAGGATGTGTGTCGCCCTAGTGGTGTGTCGCCCAGGGTCGTGTCGGCCACGATGGGGGTGTGTCGGCCATGGCATGGAGGTGTGTCGCCCATGGACCCTTTGACCTTCTTTGACCTCGTTTGTGTCACCACTACTGGACACTTGGTTCTTGGTGCTTGCATGTGGTAATGGCCTTGGACATGTGTTTAGGGCATGTTAGAGTGGTTGCATTGCTCATAGACAAGTGTCCCTAGGTGGGCGACACCTTGCTTTGCTCTACCTTGGTTTCTCCTCCATCCTTTCCTATATATGTGTTTCCTTTCCCTTGCTAAGTATCCCTTTAGTTCCTTAGTCCCCCTCTCCCTTGGTGCATGACACCCTCTCTTCTTTTGCAAGCTTGGTGGCCGATCCTTGCCTTGGAGTCTCCTTCTTCCTCTAGTGGTGGCCGAACCCTAGAGTGCCTTGCTCTTCTTCCTTGGTGGTGCTTGGATCTTGGAGCTAGGAGCTTGGATCTTCCTTAAGGCTGGTTACATAACTCCTAACCCTAACTACATTACCATTTTCTATGTTCCTATTTATATGTTGCTTATGATCATATCGGCTATGCATGTTGTTAGTTTGGTTTCTTGCTTAGTTTCTTCTTATTGGCAGATCCTTGTTCTAGGGTTTCTTGGTGAGCAACACCCCTTTCTCTCCTAGGTCTTGAGGAGTGAGCTTGAGTTCTAGTATCATGGGCAACACTCCTCTCTCATTTAAGTTGAGAGGTGAGCTTGTGTTCTAGTAGCTTGAGTAACACCCTCCTCTCACCATGGACTTGAAGGGTGAGCTTTGTAGTAGTTGTGGAACCTTGTTAGGGTTGTTCCTTATGTTTCCCATTTGGTGACAAGAGATGTGTAAGACCCCTCTCTCTTAGTTGTTGAGAGGTGAGCCATCTTCTTGATCCATTAGGGTTTGGTGCCCGTGTGCTTGAGGTTGATGATGACCTTATGGAGTTACATCTTGATCGTTATGATCTTGAGCAGAGGTGCTTCCTGATATCCCTCTTGATCTTGAGCCTTGGACGACACATGTTGTGGTTGTTTCGGGTGATGCTCCCTGGTCCTTGCCTTGTTGTGTTGGGCGTCACACTTAGCTGAGTACCCTGCCCGACACATATAACCTAGAAGGTGGGTTTGTATCATTATGACTTGTTGTGGTGGAACGTGCTAGATAGTCTGTGGTGGGCGTCACCCTTTGGCCTTATCTCCGTGTGTGTCGGCCGACAACACAACACTTGATGGGCGTTGCATGACACCTTAGTGCCTGATACATGTGGACGCCCGATATGATGGGGCGCACGATACATGACGCAGCTTTGTACGATGTTGCATTGCCCAACATGCCCTTGAGCCAAGCTACACAATATGATGTTTCCCGTTATGCCTTGGATGCCTGACATCCTAGTGCTTGGCCGATATGTGTTGGTCTGCCTAACCGACATGAGTTGAGGGTTGGGCAATAGGGGAGAGTGCCCTGCCCGATACCACCTCTTGTGAGGGTGCCCTACCCGTCCACTTCTTGTGAGGGTAGTGGGCACTTCCAGTGAGGGTCTTGATCCTTCTGTAAAATATCTACACTAGATCTTGTCAATGTAGTCACGTTTGGGTTTATATTGATCTTTGATATGCTTGCTGATAACTAAGATGGTAGCTCACATCTATGTAATTTGACATGATGCTACATCAGCTTATGATCATCTTGAATCATTTGTATAATTTTGAGTAAATGGTAAACATATAAGATGCTTTGCTTGATGATATGAACTATATCTATGGTCACATGTTGAGGCATGTATGATAAAGCATATAATCATCATTACTGCCCTATGTTGGATAATAAGCTCTTTCTGTTAATCCATGATGATTGTGGATACTAACCATGCAGGTGTTTCATACAGATGCATAGCCAGGTAAAGGGCTATGAGGTAAATATATGTTTGAGTAACACTGCTCTGATGGTTACTGTTGATGATGAGGTAACATGCATGATGTGTTATGGTCTGAGGAGATGAGATGGCCAAAGTGCCCAGTTGAGGTGTTATCCTCTGATAATGATCTAGGATTGATATCCCAAGTGATGAGAATGCCTGTTGAGGCAGTGGTTTTTTGTGATGAGGGATGGAGATCCCGGAATAGCATGATGGTGGTAATAATAAAATAGTTTTATGTTATGAATGTGTTACAACTTGGTTGAATCTTACAATCAACTTAAAATATACTAATTAATCACAGTGGAACAAATCATGTAGTTTTCCCTGGCCATAGATCCATCATCGTCAGGAGCTGGTGATGGTGAAATGGGTTCTCCTGCGGGTTAACCCGGAGCGCATATTGTTGAATATACGAGGTTTCTCCTAGCCTAAAATAGAGAGGGAATCGAGTGCAGCTGCGGTTGCAGACTCGGGATACGTATATGAGCATGGTGAACAGGCCCATGACTCAGGATATGTGATATGGGAGCATGAATGCGTTCATGGCTCAGAGCACAGTGAACAAGACCGTGGCTCGGATATACTAGCGTCGTGACCTGTACTGAGGCGGGCTAGAGAAGGGTATCCTATGGAGCTGACCCTGTGGCTGAGGCCACTTAAGCATGAGACTACGGTCCTGCTTTGGTTCTCGTGCACTGACCATGAGGTGGGAGGTCGTGGAGTCTGGCTCTTCCATTGACCTTGTATGGCACCGACTTGGGTTTCGCAACCGAAGGTTGGATTTCAGCGGTACGGCTCACTTCCTTAGGGCATAATAATATGTAATCCAGTCGTATAGTATTTACTTCTTAAGATAAAACATGGAACATTGGTTGATGCCTTGCTTGTGTAGTTGATTCTGTTATACCTTGCAGTTACTTATATGCTCCTCATGTTATGTGATAAGACCTTATAAATCTTATCTTGTTAATCGTGTTCCATAAAGGATTACTTGAGTATATGCCTTCCGTACATATGGTAAGCTTGATGGTATGAATAGCTTTGATATATAAACTACTCTTGTTATACCTCTTATCTGTTATCTACTGTTATTGCTATAAGCTTCCTTTAGGTTTTGTGGTTTTGGTGGGGAGTTATGTTTCTCACTGGGACTGTGTGTCTCACCCCGCTGGTTTGTGACCTTTTTAGGTGTTCGATCCAGGCATGGTGGTGGTCGCAGAGTTGCGACCGAGCAGCAAGAAGAGCAGTAGAACGCAAGAGATGGACATGTTGTTGTTTTGGTCATTTTGTAGTAGAGTATTAGAGTCATCCCTGTACTATCAGGTCCTTGGAGGTGTTTTGACGTTGTTTCACGATGTTTAGTCGATGACGTTTTGTATATCCTGCTGTTGGCCGGATGTGGGCTGTTTTGTATGTATAAATAGGTGATGAACTCATGTGATGACAGGACAACTGATCTCCTAAGCTGTGAACACGTATCAGGGCTTGTAAATGTTATATAACTTGTTTCCTTACAGGATGAGGACCTAAATGTAATAGTTTCTCAGTTATTCTGCTTTCCGCAATCGACTTTTATTAACCTTTGGTTTTGGTAATTTGTTGTTATGGTAATTTCCGCATGTTTTCACATAACACCTCGATGTCTGTGTGATAGTGGGATGTGTTGCCACAAGTTTTGGTATCAGAGCTCTAGGTTCACTGAGTCTATAGGGATTTAGGACTAGGTTGTGTCTATTCTTGTGAGTTTTCCATATTTTCTTACAATCACCTTTTGCCCTCAGCGGAAGAAAAGCCAAGATGTCTGGAAACCATGAAGAACATGCTGCTGAGAACAGCGATGCTGCATCAGTTGATGGAGCTATAGGGCAGGCACACGAAGGTCGGGTGCCTGAGGTCCCCCAACCTGACCCAGCCATTCTTGAACACCCTGCCTATCAACAACTTATGGGGCCGATGATGGCTATGATGAATATCATGGTAGAAAGATTGATAGTGCCTCCGTCGAGAGCACAGGCTCCCCATGGTGAAACATTGGGTATTGGGAGGAACTTTGAGTGGCTTCGCCGAGTCAGAGCTTCAGATTATGCTGGAACGGCTGATCCAGTGGATGCAGATCTGTGGCTGACAAGTCTTGAGAAGGCTTTCCAGATCCTCAACATCCCCAAAGAACACAAAGTAAAGCACGCTGTCTACCTCCTGAAGGGTAGTGCTGGTCACTGGTGGACCATCGAGGAAGAGAAGTGACCGGGTGAGTTGATCGGTTGGGAGGTCTTTTGGCGTGAGTTCGTCAGTAGATACTTTCTGAAGACATATCTGGATGAGAAGATCAGCCAATTTGAGCACTTGCGACAAGGAATGATGAACATCACCAAGTAGGAAGCCACGTTCATGGACCTACTGAGGTTTTGTCCTCACATGGCAGCGACAGATGAGGAGCGGATCAGACGTTTTGAGAAAGGCCTCAGCATTGAGCTGACAACACTTATTTCTGCGTTGGAGAACCGAGAGTGGTTTGCTACGTTTGTGGAATCTATCCAGAGGATCGAACGGTCAGTCAGGGAGAAAAAGGAATCCATGTCTAAAAAGAGGCATGCTTAGTTCCAGGGACAAAGGTTTGGTAGCTTCAAGAAGCCAAGGTTTTCATCATATTCAATGATGAAAGGTCCCAGTGTACCATCGCAGTGGTCTCCAAGTAAGGGAAGAGGATATGTTTCTTCACTGTCAAGGGCACATAGTACAACTTCTGTGGCGGTGACAGGGCCATCTAGGCCACAGTTTGAAGTTAAAACATGCTATATCTGCGGTCAAATAGGGCATTTCAAGTCAAACTGCCCGAGTAGAGATGTTGAAGTAACGCAGCAGCTGAGGCAGAATTAACAAGGGTCAGATATACAGCAGCCCAATAGTAGCAGAGGGCGAGGATGCAGTCAAACGTCACAAGCGAGATCGTCTGCTCAAGGAAGTAGAGGACGTGGATAGCAAGAAACGGCTAGATTCTATGCTATGAGTCAGCCGGAGGCGATAGTCAACCCGTGAGTGGTGACATGTCAGATGGAGTTATTTCATTCTGATATGTCTTCTTCTTGCTTTATATCTGTTCTGGTTGACTTGGGTGCTACCACTGCTTTATCGCCTATAGTATGCTTGAGAACTTTTGTTTACCTGTTAGATGTAAGAAAGATAGCTTGTTGTTAGAGACCCCTCTTGATGGTTCCTCGATGCTTCGAGAAGAGTGCCCATCTTGTATCTTATATTTTTCGGGACACAACATACAAGTGGATCTTATACCACTTGATATGCATGGTTTTGATGTTATCCTTGGGATGGATACCTTAGAGAAATATAAGGTTGTTTTGGACTGTGGTTCTAAGCAAGCTGTGTTTGATGATGATGGAGAGAAGTGGATCTTCCAAGGAGATAGGAAGATTCTTCTGACGTGTCTGGTATCAGCTATGGTGGCAGAGAATTTGCTACGATAAGGATGCGAGGCGTTCTTAGCTCATGTTATGGATACCGTTGTAGATACCAAGGCGAAAGGTCCTAGCCTTAAGGAGGTGTCAGTTGTGTGAGAGTTTGCGGATGTGTTTCCTGATGAGTTCCCTGGTGTTCCTCCACCCTGAGAAATTGATTTTGAGATCAATTTGGTTCTAGGAACATAGCCAGTTGCACAGACACCGTATAGAATGGCTCTAGTAGAGATGGCAGAGCTTAAGAAGCAGTTGCAAGAGTCGTTGGACAAAGGTTTCATCCGACCAAGTATGTCGCCTTGGGGTGCTCCGGTGTTGTTCGTTAAGAAGAAGGACAGTTTGATGCACTTATGTATAGATTACCGATAGTTGAACAAGGTCACGATCAAGAACAAGTACCCGTTGTCGAGGATAGATGATCTGTTCGATCAGTTGCGTGGTGATACCATGTTTTCAAAGATTGATCTACGGTACGGATATCATCAGTTGAGGATTAAGGTGGATGACATACCAAAGTCTACTTTTAGGATGAGGTATGGTCACTTCGAGTTTGTGGTTATGGCGTTTGGGCTAACCAATGCACCTGCTGCTTACATGGATTTGATGAACTGAGTGTTTCGTCCATTCCTAGACCAGTTTGTTGTATTCTTTATATATGACATCTTGATTTATAGTCGGTACAAGCAAGAGCATGAGCGACATCTTCGATTAGCGTTGACTCTTCTTTGCCAACAAGTTATATGCCAAGTTCAGTAAGTGTGAGTTCTCGTTGGAAGAAGTAACCTTTTTGGGTCATGTGATATCTGCGGAAGGAGTCAAAGTAAACCCGAAGAAGGTGGAGTTTGTTGCAGAGTGGGAACAGACGAAGACGCCGACAGAACTTCGTAGTTTCTTTGGTTTGGCAGGATACTACCGGAGGTATATCAAGGACTTCAGTATGATTGTGTTGCCGATGACGAAGTTGACTAGGAAGGAAGTACCATTTTGTTTGGGATGATCGTTGTCAGCAAGCTTTCCAAAGTTTGAAGGAGAAGCTGACTAGTGCTCCAGTGTTAGTGTTGCCAGAGCCTGGAAAGGGCTATGTTGTTTTCTGTGATGCTTCCAAGAAAGGTTTAGGTTGTGTGCTGATGCAGGAAGATCATGTGGTTTCTTTTGCTTCGTGACAACTTAAGAAACATGAGGAGAACTATCTGACTCATGATTTGGAGTTGGTGGCAGTGGTTCATGCGTTAAAGATTTGGAGACACTATCTTTACGGGGAAGTGTGTCAGATCTTTACGGATAATAAGAATCTAAAGTACATCTTTTCACAGCATGAGTTGAACATGCGACAACGTCGGTGGATGGAGTTAATCAATGATTACGACTGCACCATCGAGTATCATCCTGGTAAGGTGAATGTGGTAGTTGATGCTCTTAGCCGCAATTCTTCTTCTTTTCCTTCAAAGAAGGCACAGTTGAGTTCCTTGGGATGCCATAGACGGGATATGTTTGTCTCTTTGCGATAGATGAATATGCAGATGGAAGTTTCCTTGTTAGCTGGAGATTTAGCACATATGCAAGTCAAGCCTACGTTGAGGCAACATATCAAAGATGCACAGAAAACAGATGATACAATACAGTTGATCATATCAGAGTTTGGCAGCGAAAAGCGGGATGGGTTCAATGAATCGAGGGATGGACTAGTTTGCTATCGTGATAGGATGGTGGTCCCTGATGTTGATGATCTGAGGAAGTTAGTGCTCAAGGAAGCACACACATCAATGTATGCTATGCTTCCAGGAGTCACCAAGATGTATCATAGTCTGAAGGACTTGTATTGGTGGTCGGGCTTAAAGAAAGATGTAGTTGAGTTCATGGCTAGTTGTGCGGTATGTCAGCAAGTCAAGGCTGAGCATCAAAGGCCGGCAGGTACGTTGCAACCCCTACCGATACCATAGTGGAAATGGGATCATATAACCATGGATTTCGTTGTTGGTCTACCCAGGACAACTAGAAATCATGATTCCATTTGGGTAGTAGTGGACAGATTCATGAAGTCTGCCCATTTCATACCAGTGAAGACAACGTATACAGCCGAGAAGCTCGCTCGATTATATGTGGATGAGATAGTACGTTTGCATGGTGTGCCAGCGACTATAGTTTCTCACAGAGGACCTCAGTTCACAAGTCGTTTCTGGGAACAGTTGCACCAAGCATTGGGAATGGAGTTGAGGTTCAGTACCGCCTTCCAACCGCAGCCAGATGGGCAGTCTAAGAGGACTATTCAGACTTTGGAGGATCTCCTTCGAGCTTGTGTTTTTTAGTTCATAGGCAGTTAGGACGTGCATCTCAGTTTGATAGAGTTTTCTTACAACAACAGTTATCAGTGGATCATTGACATGGCTCCTTATGAGGCCTTATATGGAAGGAAGTGCAGATCTCCTTTGTGTTGGTATGAGTCTGGTGAATATCAACTTTTGGGTCTTGAGTTAGTATAGCAGATGACAGAAAAGATCAAGGTGATACATCAACATTTGAAAGTGGCACAGGATAGGAAGAAGTCTTATGCAGACAATCGCCGACAACCATTGGAGTTCTAGGTAGGATACAAAGTGTATCTTAAAGTCTCGCCGTGGAAAGGTGTGCTAAGGTTTGGCCAGAAGGGTAAGCTAGCACCTAGACATATGGGGCCATACCCGGTCATAGAACGTGTTGGAAAGGTAGCTTACGAGTTAGAGCTGCCGCCAGAGTTGCACATGTTACATCCAGTGTTCCATGTCAGTATGCTGAAGAAAAGTCATTCGGAAATAGGGACAGTGATACAGCCAATCGAAGTTGAGCTTGATGAAGATGTGACCTACGAGGAAGGTCCTGTGATGATCCTTGACAGAAGAGTTAAGAAGTTGAAGAGGAAGGACATGGTTCTTGTGAAGGTTCTTTGGCATCACCGTGGCATAGAGGAAGCCATGTGGGAGCTTGAGGAAGGGATGAGGAGGAAGTATCCCTCGCTTTTCTCTTCGGATTTCGGGGACGAAATCCCTTTGTAGGGGGTTAGTTTGTAAGGACCCTGACCTCCGTTTAAGGTTTACCCTGTTTTCTTTGCTTAACCCTGATGCTTAGTTTCTTGCTAATCACCTTTAGTGGTGATCAGGGTTTGTTGGTGCTTTGTTCAGAGCTGGAGGTGCTACTTGCAATTAACCCAAGTCTAGGGTTTGTGGGCAAGTTTGTCACCTTGTGAGGTGTTCCTCCCTCTCCTTGCTTCCTCTAGTGTTGAGAGGAAGGTTTGCGCTCGTTGCTTGAGTTCCTTTGGGCTTGGTTGAGCTTGTTGGGCTTTGTTGTGCCTTGCCTTTGCTTCTTTGGACCGTGTGTCGGGCAAGAGAGCCCTGTGTCGATTAGTGTGTCGCCCAGGGTCGTGTTGGCCACGATGGGGGTGTGTCAGCCATGGCATGGACGTGTGTCGCCCATGGACCCTTTGACCTTCTTTGACCTTGTTTGTGTCACCACTAGTGGACACTTGGTGCTTGGTGCTTGCATGTGGCAATGGCCTTGGACATGTGTTTAGGGCATGTTAGAGTGGTGGCATTGCTCATAGACAAGTGTCCCTTGGTGGGCGACACCTTGCTTTGCTCTACCTTGGTTTCTCCTCCATCCTTTCCTATATATGTGTTTCCTTTCCCTTGCTAAGGATCCCTTTAGTTCCTTAATCCTCCTCTCCCTTGGTGCATGACACCCTCTCTTCTTTTGCAAGCTTGGTGGCCGATCCTTGCCTTGGAGTCTCCTTCTTCCTCTAGTGGTGGCCGAACCCTAGAGTGCCTTGCTCTTCTTCCTTGGTGGTGCTTGGAGCTTGGAGCTAGGAGCTTGGAGCTTGATTAAGGTGGGTTACATAACTCCTAACCCTAACTACATTACCATCTTCTATGTTCTTGTTTATATGCTGCTTATGATCATATCGGCTATTCATGTTGTTAGTTTGGTTTCTTGCTTAGTTTCTTCTTGTTGGCCGATCCTTGTTCTAGGGTTTCTTGGTGAGCAACACCCCTTTCTCTCCTAGGTCTTGAGGAGTGAGCTTGAGTTCTAGTATCATGGGAAACACTCCTCTCTCGTTTAAGTTGAGAGGTGAGCTTGTATTCTAGTAGCTTGAGCAACTCCCTCCTCTCACCATGGACTTGAAGGGTGAGCTTTGTAGTAGTTGTGGAACCTTGTTAGGGTTGTTCCTTGTGTTGCCCGTTTGGTGACAAGAGATGTGTAAGACCCCTCTCTCTTAGTTTTTGAGAGGTGACAAGAGAAGGTGGGTTTGTATCGTTATGCCTTGTTGTGGTGGAACATGCTAGCTAGTCTGTGGTGGGCGTCACCCTTTGGCCTTAGCTCTGTGTGTGTCGGCCGAGAGCACAACAATTGATGGGCGTTGCATGACACCTTAGTGCCCGATACATGTGGATGCTCGATATGCTGGGGCGCACGATACATGACGCACCTTTGTACGACGTTGCGTTGCCCGGCATGCCCCTGAGCCTAGATGAATGATATGATGTTGCCCATTATGCCTTGGATGCTCGACACCCTGGTGCTTGGCCGATATGTGTTGGTCTAACTAACAGACATGAGTTGAGGGTTGGGCGATAGAGGAGAGTGCCCCACCCGATACCACCTCTTGTGAGGGTGCCCTACCCGTCACACTTCTTGTGAGGGTAGTGGGGACTTCCAGCGAGGGTCTTGATCCTTCTGTAAAACATCTACGGTAGATCTTGTCTATGTAGTCACGTTTGGGCTTATATTGATCTTTGATATACTTGCTGATAACTAAGATGGTAGCGCACATCTATGTAATTTGACATGATGCTACATCTGCTTATGATCATCTTGAATCATTTGTATAATGTTGAGTAAATGGTAAACATATATGATGCTTTGCTTGATGATATGAACTATATCTATGGTCACAGGTTGAGGCATGTATGATAAAGCATATAATCATCAGTACTGCCCTATGTTGGATAATAAGCTCTTTCTGTTAATCCATGATGATTGTAGATACTAACCATGCAGGTGTTTCATACAGATGCATAGCCAGGTAAAGGGGTATGAGGTAAATATATGTTTGAGTAACACTGCTCTGATGGTTACTCTTGATGATGAGGTAACATGCATGATGTGTTATGGTCTGAGGACCTGAGATGGCCAAAGTGCCCAGTTGAGGTGTTATCCTCTGATAATGATCTGGGATTGATATCCCAAGGGATGAGAATTCCTGTTGAGGCAGTGGTTTCTTGTGATGAGGGATGGAGATCCCAAAATAGCATGATGGTGGTAATAATAATATAGTTTTATGTTATGCATGTGTTACAACTTGGTTGAATCTTGCAATCCACTTAAAATATACTAATTAATCACAGTGGAAGAAATCATGTAGTTTTCCCTGGCCATAGATCCATTATTGTCAGGAGTTGGTGATGGTGAAATGAGTTCTCCTGCGGGTTAAACCGGAGCACATATTGTTGAATATGCGAGGTTTCTCCTAGCCTAAAATAGAGAGGGAATTCAGTGCAGCAGCGGTTGCAGACTCGGGATATGTATATGAGCATGGTGAACATGCCCATGACTCAGGATATGTGATATGGGAGCATGAATGTGTTCATGGCTCAGAGCACAGTGAATAGGCCCGTGGCTCGCATATACTAGCGTCGTGACCTGTACCGAGGCGGGCTAGAGAAGGGTAGCCTATGGAGCTGACCCTGTGGTTGAGGCCACTTGAGCATGAGACTGCGGTCCTGCTTTGGTTCTCGTGCACTGACCATGAGGTGGGCGGTCGTGGCGTCTGACTCTTCCATTGACCTTGTATGGCACCAGCTTGGGTTTCGCAACCGAAGGTTGGATTTGAGCGGTACGACTCACTTCCTCAGGGCATAATAATACGTAATATAGCCGTATAGTATTTACTACTTAAGACAAAACACAGAACATTGGTTGAGGCCTTACTTGTGTAGTTGATTATGTTATACCTTGCAGTTACTTATATGTTGCTCATGTTATGTGATAAGACCTTATACATCTTATCTTGTTAATCATGTTCCATAAAGGATTACTTGAGTATATGCCTTCCGTACATCTGGTAAGCTTGATGGAATGAATAGCTTTAATATATAAACCGCTCTTGTTATACCTCTTATCAGTTATCTGCTATTATTGCTTTAAGCTTCCTTTAGGTTTTGTGGTTTCGGCGGGGAGTTATGTTTCTTGCTGGGACTGTGTGTCTCACCCCGCTGGTTTGTAACCTTTTTAGGTGTTCGAGCCGGGCGTGGTGGTGGTCGCAGAGTTTTGTCCGAGTAGCAAGAAGAGCAGTAGAAGGCAAGAGATGGACATGCTGCTATTTTGGTCATTTTGTAGTAGAGTCTTAGAGTCATCCATGTACTCTCAGGTCCTTGGAGGTGTTTTGATGTTGTTTCATGATGTTTAGTCGATGACATTTTGTATATCCTGCTGCTGGCCAGATGTGGGCCATTCTGTATGTATAAACAGGTGATGAACTCATGTGATGACAGGACAACTGGTCTCCTAAGTTGTGAACACGTATCAGGGCTTGTAAATGTTATATAACTTGTTTCCTTGCAGGATGAGGACCTAAATGTAATAGTTTCTCAGTTATTCTACTTTCCGCAAACGGATTTAATTAACCCGTGGTTTTGGTAATATGTGGTTATGGTGATTTATGCATGTTTTCGTGTAACACCTTGTTGTCTGTGTGATAATGGGATGTGTTGCCACAAAATGGAAAGTAGACTGACATGCAGTTCAATGTGGGAGAATATGTGACATGAAAATCTGACCCCTCTGAGCTATAACTAAGAAAGTTGAGTTCCCGATACATGGGTCCATTTTACATGGTTTGGTGGCAAAGGTTAAGTTTGATCTTACCCTCAGGATAAAGTAATGTGTGATGAGTTCCATGTGTCCAATTTAGAGCACTATGTGAGGTACCCCTACCATGTGCTAAGCAATGAACCTAGTGAGCACAAGGGAGGATGAAATGGCCTGAGTCCACCTGTGCAATTTATAGACGCCAGGATGAGAGAAGTCAGAGAAAAGAATATGTGATGATAAAGGTTCTTTGGAAGTGCAATGAGTACTGTAAAGCCACATAGGGGCCAATGATAGACATGGGAATGTCTTGTCATGAATTGTTTGTTTACTTGATAGAATTTTGAGGACAAAATTCCTATAAGAGGGGAAGGATATTATAACCCCAACTTTTGGGTTCATTTGGTGAGAAATGCAATTTCTCATATTAAAGATATTTGAATAAATAATGATATAATTTGTTTTGAATAAATGCATTACATTTACAATAGCATTGACGATTGTTTTGTAGGTTTTATTGGCTATTGGGCCTAATAACAAGGAAATTCAATTAGTAAATGAATAAATGAATATTTGAGAAAAGAAAATTGTGGAAACCTCCGGAAGGCAAAAGAATGTAATCCAAGGATGGATTTCGTGCCTATTGGGTTCCTTGGGTCCCAAGGAGTCCAAAGTTGCAAGGAAAGTAAAGATCAATTAAATATATCTTTTTTTAAGGAAGGAAAATTGTAAAGAAGTCTATGGAAGGGAATATATAGGCAAGTTAATGAGAATAGGAATGTTTTCCATCAGTAAAACATGATCCAAAGTTATCTTATGTAAGAGAGAAAGGGAAATGTTGACCTCCCTCTCCCTTCCTTTCATGATACATGGGAAACCTTTAGGGTTTTAAGTAATGTGCCTATATAAAGAGATCATAAGTAGCTCTCTTGCCACCAGGAACACCCTACCCCCAGTCATCCATCCTGGATGTGGTTTTTCCACCATTCCTCATTGTGTTATGCCCTTCCTCATCCAAGACATCTTAGGGTTCTCTTTGAGGCAAAATGCATGTCAACCCAATGAGCTAAAGGAAACGATGGATAATCTGCTTCAAGTTGCTCTGTTGCGTGAAGGAGGAGACCGAAGCAGCGGCAGGCATCGCTTAGACTAGAACCATACCAACAGCGCCATGGACTCCACCCCTTTGTCCTGGTGACTGCAACCCTCAAGGGTGGAACCCTGACTGCTGAGAAGCAGTAGCGTCGAAGATCGTGCAGGTGGCGCGAAGGAGGAGACCGAAGCAGCGGCAGGCATCGCTGCAGGTCCAAGAGTGGCCTTGGGCTTGGCATGCATAGGCCGGAGGAAGAGGACAAGGGAGAATAGAGGTGCCTATGGTGGTGGTACTCTGGCTGTCATGCCGCATGAACCCGGGCAGGCACCACACCCCTACGCAAGGGAAAGAGGGTGGGCAGAATCGGTAGACTGACTGACGCGCAGGGAACATCAGTGCGAGAGAGAAAGAGAGACCTAGGGTATGGGGTCTCGATGATAGTGACGACCGCAGGAGATGGGGCTGCAGTCGTGAAGGCGGAGGAAACTGGCGGATCTAAGGAGTTAGCAGCGTGCGATGAGGGGCTGGCTGGCGATACAAGTCACGGTGGGACGGGGGCAACACAACCTGTGCGTCCCGGTTCCCGATCGCGAGGAAGAAGGGACAGAGTCAAAAGACTCTTATGCCCCTGCCTTCTAGTTCAAGATGCAAGGGTACGCTCATCTTCTACGTTTTTAAGCGGTTGTTGACTTAGGTAATTATAATGATGTGGCTTCCTACAATTGGCCGATTAATGCATATGTTAGAATAATGATAGTAAATCATTGGTAACTCGGATTGCAACACATAATATATGAAACTTGCTCAGAAAAATGAGAGGAACACAAAGAATTTATATTTAAATCCTAATTATGCTTTCTATTCAAAAAGTATTTAAAGATGCTATCTTTAATGATTTAATCAATGAAAAACCCTAATTTGAGATGATTAAAGTATTTAGTAGGGTTTTATGGATGATTAATGTAGATATTAACATGTAGTTAATAAAAGGGCATATTAGATCTAAAATGATGATTTTCATGCATAATTTGATTAGTTTAGAGTTCCATATGCTTTAATGAACCTTGGACTCTAACTTTGGTAATTATGACCTTTAATTATTTTAATTGGTCAAATTCATGTACAAAGCTGAGATATGATGGTTCTAATCTATTTTGAGTACAAAAGTACTTAATTCTGGATAAATATCCTATATGTAGTAATTAGGGTTTTCGCATGAATAAAAGGTGGAAATGATGGTAAAATGAGTTCATATGTTAATTAAACCCTAATGAACTTTAAATTGATGATATGTATGTATAATGATGTTGTCATGGATTAAAAGGATAAAAATAATAGCTTTAATGTAAACAAAGCTTAATGAAATTAATTGATGATTAATGTGCCTTTAATATGGAAATAGGGTTATATGTTGTTACAATAACATTAATGTTGAAGAATAGATGAGATAATTAGGGTTTCTAAGTAATGATATAAAATTTGGGTTTAAGACAATAAAAGATGAAGTGAAACCCTAATTTCCAAGGAAACTCTAAAAAAAATTGGAATAGAAATACTAAGGAATAAGATGATATTGGATAAATATTAATAAAAGGAAATTGGTATATTTATTTTAGGATTTTGTGCATAATTGATTTCTTGATTGGGATTTCTATGTTCTGGATAATTCTGTCTCAAATCTACAATCAAAGGTATGTGGTTACGCTTATGATTATCCCAAATAGTTTTCCGAGGATTTTATCGACATTTCCCTCATGGCTTGAAATAACTATTGGATGCTTTTATTTCATGCAACTACAGAGTGACTATGACTGTCACTATGAATATACATGTATAACTGGCTAGATTCGGGTCCACCTTTGTGGCTTGTAAAGGCTAAAAAGGGGTAACCTAGAGTAAGTTCTAGGTTATCGTGGGTTAGAAATTGGACTACCAAGTGTAGTGCCATGAGACCTATTAGCCTGCCATGAGTTAAGGAGTGGGCTACTTACGAGTAGTGACATATGACTCAACCCTAGAAACGGGTTCACCTATAGGTGGGACAATGAGGGGTTAAATGGGGATCTACCATAAGGAAGGTAGTATCCAGGTCCACTACAGGGATAGCACAGAGGATAGGGTACTCATGGATCATGGAGTTATATTTAAAATGTAATCTTGGTTGTTAAATGATTAATTGAATGATTATGATGTTATCATAGTTGCATGTTTATTGTTTTCCCCCACATACCAGCTTTGGCTGACCGGCGTTTTATTTGTCAGCCTTTTAGGTTCAAGCCAAAAGGACAAACAGTAAATCGTCATATTGCAAAATACATGAAGTAAAATGCAAGGAGGATTAGTTATAGTAGAATGCATACATGGATAGAAGTTTAGAAATCCAAAATTTTCAAAAGGTATGAAAATTTTTATTACAGCTATTCAGTATAGATTGTGGAAATTTAATAATTGTTCTTGGTTAAGTGTCGAACCTGTGATCCAGAAGTTATGGGTGCCGCTTCGACCTCTCAGTCTCCCTTAATTGGGGGTTATCAGGAGGTGGGGTCATAACAATTTCTCAACCCTGTCGCCGCCCTCACCTTCGGGTGATTTGGGAATTCCTTCTAGATGCCTCCAAAGCTCGACAAACTAGGGTCTAGGAGGTTCAGAATTCCCTCCTGGACTCAGCCAAGCAATTTCCTAGTTTGCACATGTGAAGGATCCAGAGAAAATCGAAGGGAAAGATCCCCCAGTCCGCATCTTGAGTCTGAGTTCCATTAGAACTAGACAATGAGCGACCCTCGTTGGATCAAGATCCGACGGCCCCTATTTCTTTCGCTCAACCAAAAGGAACTCGGTTTTCTATTTTTTAGGATAAATCCTCATTATTTAGGATAATTAGGAAAAATCATAACTCTTAATCCATGGCTCTGTTTTATCCCAAATTTTAAGGGAATCTTAAAAATGACTTATTCTATCATCATGATAAATTTGGGCTCAATATTCAAAGAAATTTGGTTATTTTATTTAGTTGCAAGTTATTACTCAATTATGTATATTTCTCACATATTTTCTCTTTCATTTGCGATTAAATTATCATCTTGGATTACTTGGACCTCAAGGAACCTTAATGGCTTGAATTCCCATCTTGGGAATATTCCTAGACTTTTCCTTATCCTTTATCCCTTTTCTTATTTATCCCTTTATCCAAATAAATTCCTTTTCCTTTTCTTTCTCTTTTCCTTGTAATTGGGCTCAATAGCCAAAAAAAAGCCCATTAAACAAGCAAACAAGGCTTTTGTAACTGAAATCCATTTAATTCAAACAAATAAAGAAACCATTTATTTCATTTATCTTTAAAAGGAGATTTACAAATCTCATTACATAATTTTGAAAAATGAGGTTATAACAGAAATATTATAAAACTAATAATGAGAGTCAGGATTTTGTTTCACTGGTATCCCTTCACATATATACAATTTAACGTGATAGTAGAGTTTTTAGGAAAATAGCCCAAGTAAATAAAAAATATTTCCTTATATCCTAATATTTGTGTCCTTTCTTATCTATTCTACATAAGGAAATAAATATTAACTAAACCAAGTAAATTTGACATGTAGTTGAATTATGATTAGTATAATTTAAATTTAACATTGATTTCTTATTTTGATACTATTAAAAGGTCATTTATTTTATTTGAGTCCCTTTCACATTATCTTGCTAATTTCTTTTATTATATATTTATCGAAACCGTCATTCTCCAACTGAAGTGGATTTTAACAACTAGACAAAGAAATACTTAAGAAATTGAAATTTGACATTATTATTTGTTTTGTTTTGACATATTTTAGTGGATTAGATAATATATAAAAATTGTTTTTATTATTATTATAAAAAATAGTATGTTGTTTTACTATATTTGGTTTTATGACCACTTTTGAGATAACCCATTCTTGAGGGAAATATATCCTATCTTATTTTTTTCAAATACATCTTGTCATGCTAATTTTCCTTTATGCATGTATAATACAATTTGCTTCTAAGAAAATGCATGTATTTAATTATTGTAAAGTTTGACTCAAATTTTTATTTCCAACCATTTCAAAACTACTTCAATCATGTATATCACAAATTTGATTGTCTCAATTTCTTATAAGAGGAAAAATGTGTCCGTATTCGTGGAACCTATAATATAACATTTTTATTTATTTTGTTTTAAATCAAATGATGATGAGATGCCCCCCAAAGGAAAAGAAATTCATGAAGAGATTCCAGGATGCTATTGATGACTATGCCTTGGTGGACCTGGGTTTTGTGGGAAATACTTACACCTTGTGTTGAGGATTGTCTGAGGCGAATTTGGTGTAGGAGAGACTGGAAAGGTATCTAGCTTACCTAGAATGCAGAAGCCATTTCAATTACTACAAGGTTTTCCAGTTGCCTATCTATGAATCTGACCATGCACCAATCATCTAGCGCCCGATAACAAAGAGATCCACATGAAGAGAAGGAATAAGTTGTTTTCCTTTGAACCCATGTGGGCCAGAGAAAAAGAGTGTGAAGACACTATCAAGCAATCCTGGGAGAGGTAATGGCAACGCAAGGATAGTTGGGAAATTAGTCCCCTACAAAGAAAAACTCAAAGTGTGGGTTGCTAAAAAATTTTGGGAGAGGCAAAGTAAAATAAAAGAATTGGAAAGTGAACTTTACCAGATACAAGACTCCAGACCCGATCAAGTGACTCTACAAAAGGTAGAGTAAAAATCAAACGAACTATAATACTGCTTGAGGAAGAATGAAGAATATTGGCATGTGATGGCAAGCGTGAAAGGAATTAAAGAGGGAGATTGAAACTCATCGTACTTTCATCATAAAGCCACCAATATGAGATAGAGAAACTAGATGGAGGGACTCAAGAATGACCACAACATATGGAAGACTGATGAAAAGGATATAAAGAACAAAGTCATTGACTGCTTTATACAGTTGTTCCAAACATGTGAGCCATCTGGTTTTGAAAAAGCGACAAAGGGCATCTAAAAGTTGATAGATGAATCACAATATTAGTGGATATTGGCGTCAAATCTAAATTCCTTAGTGTGAAAAGTTTTGAAAGCAAGGTTCTTTCCTAGATCCTCCTCCATCTGGGAGGCCAGGAAAGGATATAATCTCAGTTATTCGTGGAGAAGCCTATGGGGTGTGAAGGCATTATTGAAAGAAGGGGTAGAGTGGAGGATATGCAGTTGGGAGGAGGTTAACATTTGGACTCATCATTGGGTACCAAAGGAGGAGGACACCTTGGAACGTTTTCGGAACGAAGGAGGGGAAAGCTACACCAAAGTTAGAGAAGTTATGACATTGGGAGGGGAAGAGTGGGATATGCTAAAGATAAGGAGACGCTTTCCAGAGAACTATGCAAGACGAATCTACGCCATTCTGGTGAGCATTAGAAAACATAGGGATGCGTGGACATGGTGGTCGGCCTAGAAAGGGGTTTACACATTCCGCTCAGCCTATTGGTTGGGTCTACTTGGGAAAGAGAAGACCATACGACATGCAGCACAACAAGGAGAGCATATATGAAAAAACATCTAGAGAGTAGAATGGATGCCCACGACCACACATTTTCTATGTAGAGTTCATATTGGTGGCATTGAAACTAAAGGCATGCAGACTCTTTGATAGACACTTTATAGACGATGGAACTTGTAACCTATGCATTTCAGAAAAAGAAATCATCCCACACATGTTATTTAGGTGTCTGAATGCTACTGAGTTGTGGGATCAAATGCAACACAGAATTCAGTGTGTGATCGAGGAAATGAAGGATGGAGAAATAGGCGACAACTTAGAGGCCATATTATATAGACCGGTGGAGGAGGAAAGGAAGGATATGGTCGCGGGTTTGTGGGGAATCTGGAGAGGATGTAAAATTTGAGTCTTCCAAGGTAATGGGACCGATAGTAGATATATGTACCAAAGTTCCTTAGCTATGATTATGGAATACAAAAGTGGACAGACCGAGTGAGGAGGCACAACACTCACGACGAGTAGTGAGGCTGACCGTCGTTGGACCCGACCACTTGAAGGAAGGGTGAAAATAAATGTCGATGTGTCATGTGGGGAGGACACCAGAATAGCTACTGGGATGACAGTGAGGAGAAGCAATGGAAGTCTATTGTCCATGGTGGGCAAGAAGATCGGGACATGAATAGAGGTCACTGTGGCAGAGGCAATCGGCCTGAGGATATTTTATGGGCGAGCAACATTGGTGTCATTTGTATTGAAGTCCAATGTGATGCGGTGGACGTGGTTCAAGAATGCAAGAGCATCGAGCCAAGAAGGGACTAACTAGGATCCATAGCAGAGGACATCAATTTCCTTAGTAGAAACTTGTAACGTCCCCGGATTTTTCCGTCTCGAGACTTAGAAGGCCCGAGAGGACAAATCCGAAAACATTAGCTAATTACTTCAGAGAGCGATGTGGAAGCATAATACGCATACATGAACATACAACATAACATACACCATGGCATTCTCAACATTCAACATGTATATTTATACAACATGAATTATTACACAATGATTTACAATTACACATTGAATGAAGATTTTACAATCTATGAACATGTATGCTAACCAGATCTTAGACAATACGTACAACCTATACAAATTTCTCACATCCTATTCTTTTATCCCATTCTAGCTCTGGACCTAGAAAATATGAGAAGCAAAATCATCAACAAAAGTTGGTACGTGGAATTAAAAGTTATACTATGCTGGCATATAATATATTCAAAATTGAAGAAAGAGAAAGAAAATGTTACTTAAAGGCAGAAAATCAGGTAATCCCAAGTTATTAGCCACATTTAGAATGAATATGCATTACTATTGTGATGATCTACTTGTGAAAACGAGATCAACGAATGCGGAAGCGATTGATTAGAAGCGGAATTACTGGAAATCACAAAATTTTAAAACTTTTTGTAAAGAGAACCACAACTGTAAAACTTTTGCATAAAGAAATGAGATAAGTTGTTTACAAGTTGATACATCAGTATATCTCTGTATCACCACATCTTGAGAGTCATAACACTGACTATCCTGTTAAGTTGTACATGAGCAGTATACAAAAATCTCGAGGCATTAAGCCAAAAATCTCAGATCTACATTAAACCATCTACTGACTCCTAGGACCTGAGAGTACAGAGACGACACATAGGACATTCTATACACAAGACCTAATAGATAGTGTCTCCACCTGAGGATCACTGATGTCCTTGTTGATGCTGCCGCTGCTACTGTTGTTGCCTCTCACCCACTGAGGGGTTTCTTCGTCCTAAGCGTCTACCTAAAAAGTTGAATTCCACGGGGGTGATACAATTGCATAATTGTCCCAGCGAGAGTTATAACTCTTCGCCAGAAGCATTGTTATTGCAAATAATGGAATAACAGTGAGCAGTAGGATTATAAATATTCAACAACAGGTAAACCATCAAATAAGTTAAGTAAAGCAGTATTCTCTAAGCAATCATTTCAATTATAACTTAATTGAGTAACAAGTCATTTATTCAGTAAGGAATATGAGGAACATGTATATTACAGGTCCAATTAGGACTAAATAAACAATGCATCATAAATCATTGTTTCTCGTAGTTCAACCTAAGCAATTATGCTACACGGATGATTACATTTTACAAACATATTTATGCCCTGAGGAGATGAGGTATACCCCTCATACTCCAACTGACCATTACGAAATCACAATCGGTACCATACATAGGTCATCAGAAGAGCCGGATTTCTATGACCTCATCTTCCTCAGTCAGTGTGGGGATCATCATGCAAGACATCTCATGTCTCTGCTAAAATAGCTTTCCAGGGTATTCTGGCAACTTCGCTATTAGAGCTACAGTGGCATGTTGTACTCTCTTTGCAATCGAGGGATTTCTTATTTATCTCACATCGATTCGGAATTAACAACATCATCGGGAGATTAGTGATACATCATCCCGGCATATACATATAATGAAGGATTGAGAGATTTGATGTTTATCTCACATCAATTCCTCCATTAGGATGTAAGGATATTCGCGTCCATAACCCCCACATACTCCAAAGTATGCTCTCCAGGAGTTCCCTTAGGAAAACCTGTTTCACCATCATCTAACTTCTGACGATGATGGATCTATGGTCAGGGATCTACATGATATCATTATACTTGATTATTTAAGTACATTATGGTATTTTTTTTAGCATCTGGTTGGTTTCAAACATAACCATTAAAACAACTGCTATATAAAGAAAGAATACTAAATGTATCAGGTTCATTTCACATCTGGTTGACATTGGGATATCAATCCCTAATCATCTCATCATTATAATTCAACAACATGGGTATTCAAACCCTTAAATCATTAAAACACTTGTTACCAAGTATCATACTGCCTATTATCATTTGACAGTATAAACAAGATAATAGCAATACTGATATTTCATATGGCTCATATAGCCTGTCAATTTCTTATGTTACCTCTCACTAGGCAACATAATATATCATTATTTACAAACTCATTAAGTTCTATTGATAAGCAAAGCTTCATAGCTCATACCTGGCTATGTTTAATATTCCATAAGGCCTGCATGATTAGTACAGATGAATACAAACACATCTATTTTAGATCAGCATAATGCAAAACATTAATAACATCACTATTTTAGGGTTGCACCACTATGCCCTTACCAGGGTTAGGGTTTCCCGTTTTAATTCAATTAAGGTTAATGACTTATCATTGCATTACCCAGCCATAGAGCTTCATGTTATATAGTATAACCCAAAATTAGGGTTTACTATTCACAATACATCACATTACCCTAGATTAGGGTTTACTAATCACATAATGAATTATGATCATACATTCATCATATATTAGGGATATTTCCATTACTACCCTCAAATTAGGGTTAGAATTCATTAACCATCATAATTAGGGTTTCATGATCTCACTAACATGGATCATACCCTAAATAGGCATTCCTTCATATTGAGAGTCCATTACTTGATTATATAAGAAATCTTTTCTCTCTCATCCCTTATATGAATTGATGCTTTCATCATCCTTGATTAGGCTAAGTCAGCTCAACATTGACATCATGGGCTATGTCATTACTATTGTGATCATTAAAGCTCACTCATTCAAAGAGTATTAGTCACTCTATCCCATCAAGGTACCTTTGTAAAGTTCACCATTAATTATAACATGCATTAATCAACTAATTACTTGGTCCCTTAATCACTTTAGGTATCTATGAGGTTTAGGTTAATCAACCACTAAACCATCTTGACCACTAACACATCAAACGATCTTGACCTTTTAAGACCTCAAATGGTCTTGCACACTAAACCCCCAAACGATCTTGGACAGACCCTGAAACCGTTTGGTGTTGTAGACCGTTTGGTCTTGTTGACTTTTGAAACCATTTGGTAAAGTGCACACTCAATACCGTTTGCCCATGATGGGGGTGAAGACCGTTTGATCATCTTTGACTTTGAAACCGCATGGACATAACTGACCTTGAAATCGCATGAGATCAAATGGTTTGGGATCGTTTGGTCCCAAATGGTCTTGAGACCGTTTGGTCCCAAAAGGTCTTGAGACCATTTGGACTCAAACGGTCTTGAGACCATTTGGACCCAAACGGTCTTAAGACCATTTGGTCCAAACCACCTCAAAACCGCAAGGACCAAAAAGTGTCTCAACCTCTTCAATTGAATTAGGGTTTCCAATGTTGAACCCCTCAATCGATCATGCACATGTTAACCACTCATCAATTGAGTTAATTAGGTCAACCCTCAACTTATTTGACATTCAATTGACCCTCAATTAATCATCAATTAGGGCTTGGATCAATTGGATTAGGGTTTGAAATCGATGACCCTTTAACATACTTCAATGTGAGTCTAATTGATTTGAAATCATTGAACCATCATTCAATTTGGTCATGACCTGACCCCAAACGGTCTTGGGATCCTTTGGATGACCTCCAAACGGTCTTGAGACCGTTTTCCCATTATTTAATCAAAAACCAATTCATTCAATTAGGGTTTGGATCCTAGGTTTAGTCACCAATTCAGCAATCGATTTCTCATCAACTTGATATCATTGGATCCTTAATTGGTCAACCATGCTTAACCATAGACCTCCAAATGGTCTCGGGTGATCACCAAACGGTCTTGAGACTGTTTGGGTGATCCCGAAATGGTTTTGAAACTGTTTGGGTCACTCAACCCAAACTTCAATATAATTCAATTATTAAAATCAGCAATTAACCCGATTACGGTTTTGATGAATGTTGGACCTTCAATTAGTGAATCATTTGGAATAAATTGATGATTTTTAGTAGGTAATTAGTCTACTTTATTCTCAACAGTCATCCAAATGGTCAACTCCTGGTCAATGCCTCCAAACGGTCTTGGACAATTTGCTTCCATGTGTTCTTGTGAAACCGTTTGCATTCGAACGGTTTGAAATCGTTTGCTCCAAACGTTTTGGTAAACCGTTTGCTAAAGGTTGGGAGACCGTTTGTTAAAGTAAAATCTTGGATAAACATAGGAATTAACGTCATCTTCTTCTACCTTTGTTCAACCAAGAACAGGGGCTGTTCTTCACAGAAATGATAGCAAGAACACACAAAGGTGTCTAAAGAAGAAGTATAGGCAATGATTTTAGGAAAGAAGGTTGCATTAACAAAACTTAAGGGTTAGAGTTATAAAACCCACCTCTAGGACTGATCCAGAGTTCCAAGCTTCATAGATTTAATGGTGGACGAAGCTCAAGTGGTTATCCAAGCTTCGTTCTTCAAGTTTTGAATGGAGAAGATGGCTAGAAAGAAGAATCGTGTGAAGAAAACCAACAAACCAACCTTGTTTTATGGTTTCCACCATGAAGTCGAGTTAGATGGTGATCAACACTTACCAAGTCAGCTTGGTCATCCTTCCTATACTCCAGAGCTCCTTGTTGGTCGGTCCAAGCAAAGTGATGAGAAGAAAAGAACTAAGGAACGATCCTTTGACTTAGTGGAAAGATACACTTATATATTTTTGGATATTTTCAAGGGAAGTGAAAAGAAGAAGATTATCTCCTTTTATTTCCCAACTAAAACCACCAAATCTTCCTCCATCCTTTGGCCATGTTTCCATCTTCTATCCTTATGCAAAACTCCTCCATTATCCAAGGTTAATAGGAAATCAACTAAAACCTTAAAGAGAGATATAATAATATCCACCTTTATAGGATATTGCTTAATATATTATTATTTGTGAGTAATTTCAACTCCGACCATGATCATTCAAATGAGGCACCCCTCTCCTTTTCTTTGCTCTTCTTGATGACAATAAATGTGAGAGATCCTCTAGAGGGTATATTTTACATGTTGAACCCTATGTTTTGGGTAATTTGCACATTACACCAAAACTAGGTTTTAAAGCTCAAGGATTGCTCTACAAGCTATAATTTGGTGCCCAAGCTTGTGGAATCCATATCACCACATCATATTCATTCTTATGATGTATCAACATCTGAGGAACATCTTATCATGTACAATTTACAAGTTAACCCCTCTACTTGGGTAATTTGCACTTTAGTCCAAAATTAACAAAATAATGTTTCAACATTATTCAAAAAGGACTGAAATTGAAATATAGGTTCCTCAAAAGTCTTAATTACATTTCAAAGGATAAACACAAGCATCTAATCACTTAATTAAGCAAAACACATAGGGTTAGTACATAACCCAGATCAGGGATGTTACAAATTATCCACCCCTTACAAGGATTTCGTCCCCGAAATCATTACAAAAACATATTAAGAGAAAAGAGTAGGGTATTTCCTTCTCATCTCTTCATCTAGTTCCCACGTGGCTTCTTCAATACCACAGTGATTATAGAGGACTTTTACAAGACTTATATATTTATTTTTCAGCTTTTTGATCCTTCTATCAAGAATCGACACAGGTCCTTCTTCATAAGATACATCATCATTCAATTTTACTTCCATGGGTTGCAGAACTGATTCTGTATCAAGATGACATTTCCTAAGCATGGAAATGTGGAACACTGGGTGTAACTTTTGTAACTCTGGTGGTAACTCTAGCTTATAAGCTACCTTTCCAATCCATTCAATGATTGGGTAAGGCCCCATAAACCTAGGAGCTAACTTTCCTTTCCTTCCAAATCTAAGAACTCCTTTCCAAGGTGAGACGTTGAGGTACACTCTGTCTCCAACCTAGAATTCTAAAGGTCTACGATGCTTATCAGCATAAGATTTCTGCCTATCATGTGCAGTCTTTATCTGTTGTTGTATTACTTTAATCTTCTCAGTGGTCTGTTGTATAAGATCAGGACCTAAAAGTTGATATTCACCAGTTTCATACCAACATAGGGGAGATCTACAACGTCTACCATACAAATCTTCATAATGTGTCATGTCAATGCTATGTTGATAGCTATTGTTGTAGGCAAACTCTATCAAGCTTTGGTGCAGATCCCGACTTCCTGTAAACTGAAGAACACATGCTCTAAGCAAGTCCTCCAAAGTCAGTATAGTCCTTTCTAATTGTCCATCTGTCTGAGGATGAAAGGTTGTACTAAACATTAACTTTGTGCCTAAAGCTTTATGAATTCGCTCCCAAAAATGACTAGTAAACTGGGGACCTCTGTCAGAAACAATGGTAACTGTGACTCTGTGCAGTCGTACTATCTCATCTACATACAACTGTGCCAGCTTCTCAGTAGAAAAGGTTGTTTTGACAGGTAAGAAATGTGATGTCTTTGTCAACCTATCAACTATTACCTAGATGGAATCATGTCCTTTGGCTGTCTTGGGTAAACCAATCACAAAGTCCATGGTTACATGATCCCACTTCCACTGTGGTATGGGTAAAGGTTGCATTGTTCCTTCAGGCTTCTGGTGTTCATCTTTAACTTGCTGACACACAGGACACCGCATAACAAACTCAGCAACGTCCTTCTTCAATCCAGGCCACAATTACATATCTTTCAAGTTACGATACATCTTGGTGCTTCCTGGATGCATAGTATACATCGAAGAATGAGCTTCTTCCAGGACTAACTTCCTTAATTTATCCACATCCGGTACTATCATTATACCATGATAACAAGCCACATGATCATCTGAGTCATGGAAACCATCTCATTTCTCACTACCATATTCTGATCTAATCAGTTGAACTGCAACATCAACTTGTTGTGCCTCCTTAATCTTCATTCTCAGAGTAGGTTTTATATGCATCTCAGCTAACAACCCGACTAACAATGATTCTTTTAATTGTACATTGTATTTCCTTAAGGAGATAAGCATATCCCTCTTAGAGCACACTAAGGAATTCAGATGTGCTTTATCTATTGCTGGTGCTGTTGATTTCCTACTCAAAGCATCGACAACCACATTAGCCTTCCCTGGATGGTAATCAATTGTACAATCGTAGTCCTTGATTATCTCCATCCAGCGGCATTGCCTCATGTTAAGCTCATGCTGAGAGAAGATATACTTTAGGTTTTTGTTGTCTGTGAAAATCTGGAATGTTTCTCCATAAAGATAATGTCTCCAAATTTTCAAGGCATGAACTACATTAGCTAGCTCTAGATCGTGTGTTGGATAATTATCCTCGTGTTTCTTAAGCTGTCAAGAAGCAAAAGAAATCACTTGTTTATCCTGCATCAACACACATCCTAGTCCATTCTTAGAAGCATCATAGAAAACTATATACCCTTTCCCTTGCTTAGGTAATACCAGCACTGGTGCACTTGTCAACCTCTTCTTCAAAAACTGAAAATATTGTTGACACTTGTCATTCCAGGTAAAAGGAACATCCTTCCTGGTAAACTTAGTCAAGGGTAAAGCTATGGAACTAAAGTTCTTAATGAACCTCCTGTAATAGCCTGCCAACCCTAAGAAACTTCGAATCTCCGTTGGCGTCTTCGGTTGTTCCCATTGCAGGACAGATTCTACTTTTTTAGGGTCAACACGAATACCTGAAGCAGATATTACGTGTCCAAGAAAAGAAACTTCTGGTAACCAGAACTCACACTTGCTAAACTTAGCATATAGCTTATGTTCTCTTAGCAAAGTTAGAGTCTGAAGAAGATGATGTTCATGTTGTTGAGCATCTCTACTATAGATTAGGATGTCATCTATGAAGACAACAACACACTGATCGAGAAAAGGTCGAAAGATTCTATTCATGAGTTCCATAAATGCAGCTGGTGCATTAGTTAGTTTGAATGACATAACTGTGAACTCATAGTAACCATACCTTGTCCTAAAGGCAGATTTTGGTATGTCACCATCCTTAATACGCAGTTGATGATATCCTGACCTCAAATCTATCTTTGAGAATACCGTTGCACCACGCAACTGGTCAAAGAGATCATCAATCCTCGGTAAAGGATACTTATTCTTTATCGTTACTTTATTTAATTGTCTTTAATCAATGCACAACCACATTGACCCATCCTTCTTTTTAACAAAGAGGACCGCAGCACCCCAGGGTGAAGTACTCGGTCAGATGAAAACCTTCTCAAGCAACTCTTGCAGTTGTTTCTTGAGTTCTGCCATCTCAGTAGGTGCCATCCTATACGGCATTTGTGCTATAGGCTGCGTGTATGGGATTAGATTGATCTCAAAATCAATTTCCCGAGGTGGTGGTACACCTGGAAGTTCTTCAGGAAATACATCTTCAAATTCCCTAACTACAAGAACTTCAGCAGGATTAGGACTCTCCATGGTGGTATCTACCACATGGGCCAAGAATGCATAACATCCTTGCCTCGTCACCTTCTCAGAAACCATAGCTGACAAAAGATAGGTGGGTAGAATCTTTCTTTCTCCATGAAAGATCCATGTGTCACTATCATCAGTGAACACAACTTGCTTGGACTCACAATCCAAGACAACCTTATACCTTTCTAAGGTATCCATCCCAAGGATTACATCGAATCCATACATATCAAGTGGTATAAGATCCACTTGAATGCGATGTTCAGAAAAGAAGAGGATGTAGGGAGAACATACCTCCTACAACACAGCAAATCCCATTAAAGGAGTTTCTAACAACAAACTATCTACTCTATGACTTGTAGTCATGTCACAGTCAAGAATCACTCTTCGAGTGATAAAGGAATGCGTAGCACCTGGATCAATTAAAACAGATATGATGCAAGATGTAGACATATCAGAATTAAACAACTCCATCTGACCTGCCACAACTCGAGGGTTGACCACTGCATCAGGTGGATTCATCGCATAGAACTGAATCGTTGCCTGACCGGCTACACCCGAAAACTTGACCAATGAATCCCCCAGTCGTTCTCAAAGTTTCCGCACATTTTAGTTGGGTGGAATCGTTGCTTGGAGGCTAAGGGAGCAAGCGAACCCACAGGGTGCGCCGCCCCCTCTAATAGCCCTAACCCTAGCTTAGGGTCGCTATAAAAAGACCCCCGTTGAGGTCGGCCGCCCCCACGATCACAAGTGGCGCCTCCTTTCCTCACACCTTGCCCTCCTTCTCCCACTCCTTTCTTCTCCGGCCACTGCACCGCCGCGGAGCACCCCTGCTCACGGGAGGGCGTTTGTGTTTGGGCGAGCAGCAGCTACCACTGGATCAAGGTCCACGCTAGTCCTCATCACCGTTCAACGGCCTGATCTGCGTGAGTCTCCCCCTCTCTTGCTCCTTGTCCGCGGGCACGTGCCTGGGAACACGTCCCCTCCCTACCACCGATCAACCTCATGACACCACGGTAGAGCACCAATCAACGGCCCCAAATTTTCGGTATTTTCTGCCTCTCTGCCCTAAATTCCAGTAAATAGCCTATTTCTTGCAAAAACGATATCTTGAGATCCGTAGCTCCAAAAATAGTGAAATTATAGTCCTTTTTTATCAGAAAAATCCAACTGACCTGTTAAAAATACTTGTGAAGCTTAATTCTCTATATTTATCACTGATATGCCATGATCTTTATCCTTTGCCTTTTTAATTATCTCATATGATGATTAATCTTGGAGAAACTCTTATTCCTGTTTCCAATGATCATTTTGAGACACCAAATCAATTTTGACAAAATAAGGGTTAGACATGATCCTCTTAATTCTTTACCCTAAAAATATGAATCATATACTCTGAAATAAGGTTTATTCTTAATATAATGATCTATAAAGCCCTCTTTATCATGGGACTCCCTAATCTAATTTCGAGTCCATTTGTACTATCTGATATTGGAAATGATCTAGAGATTTGAATAATGATATTGATAATTAGGGTTGACATGTATTCCTAAATATACCTAGGAAGGTCATCCATTCATGAAACATGTTTGATACTTGAATATTTGTTTGACTTTTGGAAATATTGTTGATGACCTAAACCTAAGGTAGAAATAGGAAAATGTAACCCTAATCTCGAATAACAAAGCATGATCTTTTTAAACTATGATCTTGACCCTTGATCCAACATTTTGATCTAGGATCTGACTCAAAGGGTTGATTTACTCTCTCTCTTGGGATCTATACTCCAAATACTCTTTTAGAAAGGTACGATATTATACTACTCCTCCTTGGTTGTATGATGATATTTTCTTAGGTATCTCTTGAAATATGCTTGGCTAGTTATTTGGATGAAATATTGTTCCCTATGAATAGTCTTTTGTTTTTCTTCTATATTATATATTGAGAAACATGAAATCTAAATCACTAGACCCATTATGACTGCCTGTATATTGATGTTGATAATGATGTTGGAAAAATTGATAACGTTGATATTGGATATAAGCAAAACTTCTTCTTTGGAAGGCGGGATTTTGCACTTGGATCTCCTATCTCATATGGTGAGAAGGAGCTTGGTGACCTCCCCATCGCGTTGGGGTAGTA
Source organism: Alisma plantago-aquatica (assembly GCA_963693085.1). Classification (NCBI taxonomy): domain Eukaryota; kingdom Viridiplantae; phylum Streptophyta; class Magnoliopsida; order Alismatales; family Alismataceae; genus Alisma; species Alisma plantago-aquatica. Next base: position 521,656,051 of record OY856413.1, on the reverse strand, counting down.
GAGTCACCCAAACTAATATAAGCATGCTTCTTGAATTATAGCATAATGGGAAATTCGTAATAAAATTTGTTGTTGATTAACATTTTTGGTTTTTGGAAATCGTTCGATAATGTTTTGAAGCATAAGTCCTGCCAAGCATACTAGATTTTGTTATAAACTGCTTTACTTATTTTTATATAGCATACCGTGCAATTGCATTGGCTTTGTGTCTTGATTTTCTCGATTTTAGGTAATGCAAGGAACTAGATTCATCTACTCTTTCATCTACTGCAATAAAGACTGCTACATCTTATGGACTCTATATGGGACCTAATTGTAAAAGGGATGTAGTTGTAGGCTATTTCTTATCTTTTTCTCTTTCCTATTGCCTACGGGTTTATGTATTAAACATTTTGGTTCATTTTAATAAAGAAGGATGTTATTTCATTTTTGCATATTATCTGTGTGTGATTTTCGGGCCACTCAGGGACGGGTGCTCTCATCCCTCTAACACTGCCCTTTTGGACAGTGGGATTGGGATTAGGGTAAGAACGGATCCGTGACAGTTGGTATCAGAGCCATAACACACTTCATATGCATTAGCGAAATGATATTCTTAATCGCTGAACCAACGAAGCCTTAAAATTCACTATGGTGAAAACTGAGGTGTCTAGAAAGAGCACAAAGGGGGTTTTGGAATAATTCCTCCTATCCGTCTTCACGGTGGTTGAGGTTCCTCCTACTCCACCTGGCCTTAGTTGATCCAGAAATGGATGGAAGGACTTCCTATAACCCTAGAGAGTCTTCTAGCATCTTATCTCTTCTTTAAGGATTACCCAAGCCACCTATTAGAAGGAAGTAGGATGACTTCTCATCTTCTCATGCTCCTTAAAGTGTCATGACTTGATCTATATACTCTCTCTATTTTGGGTAAATTACGGACGGGAATAACTAAAATCCGAAAATAAATTGAGAAAACATGTTGCAATATTTCCATGATCTATCATATTCATGCTTTGAAAGTAATAAACAAGAAAACTTATATTAGTTGAACTATTGCAGATGGCCCCAAAAACCAGGAACAACAGGGATGGTGAAGGGACCTCTGGTACTAAAGATAAGGGGAAGAAGCCCTGCATGGATGATGATGAAGATGTCGGTTCTGCCAATAAGACCAACAATATGGGGGAATGGGAACTAAAACAAAAGGCCATTATGGATGTCCTTCATGACCTAGCTGTTCGTACATCATCCCTTGTACCAACCCAAAACCCAAAACCCACCACTATCTAGGATTTTCTGAAACTCAGCACTGAAACCTTCTATGGGGAAGACAAAGATGATGTCCTAGATAAGGCTGATGCCTGGTTAGTGTCCATGGAAAACACCTTTAGGGTTTTGAGGTGCCCTGAACAAGACAAGGTTGGTTTTGCCACCTACCAGTTGAAGGGAGCGGACAAATTGTGGTGGGAGAATTACATCTGGTCACAGCAGGTCATCCCTATCAACTGGGAAGCCTTCAAACCCATTTTCACCAACCGTTTCCAACCCACATACCAGAGAAAGGAAAAACAAAAACAATTCCTCACCCTTACCCAAGGAACTAACATAGTGACTGAATACAGACGACAGTTCCGCCTACTAGAGAGGCATGTCACCAACCTCACCGAAGAACAAAAACTTGACCGTTACATTGATGGGATTTTCATTACCCTAAAAGCTTTTGTATCCTCATCCAAACCCACCAATTTCCAAGATGCCTATGACCATGCCTTGTCCATTTTGAGAACCCTGGGGATGGGACACAGGAAAACTTTACTTACCCTTGCCTATCTGGGTCTGACTGAAGCTGTACCTGCAAAACTTGAACCAAAGGGAAAACCCCATATCGGTGGCAATAAGAATAGGAACCGACAGAATAACCAGAGGAATCCTCATGCCCAAGGCCAGAACCAGAATTACAACCGTGGTCCTGCACAAAACCAGAATCATGGCCAAAACAGGGGTCCAGGTCAGAATGCCAATATTCCTCGTTGTCGTAACTATGGTAACTTCCACCCTGGCCAGTGCAAGTATCCGTCCCCGGTCTGCCATTACTGCAAACAGGAGGGTCACTTCAGAGACAGCTGCCCCCACCCTCCTCCAGCATGGGTCAGGCAAGGTGAACATAGATAGGCTCGTGTCTTTGCTGTGAATGCAGATGAGGCAAAGGCCAATGAAAACAAACTCATGGAAGGTACCTTTTAAAATTCAAGATTATTTCCAGAACTTTATATCATGACTATCTTGTACATAGTCCTTACACAAAATATATGTATACGTAGGTATGATGCAAATCTCCGACCATTTTGTTGTTACTCTTTTTGACTCCGGGTCAACAAACACTTTCATGTCTAAGAATCTTGCCTTTATGTTGAATCTTAAAACAAGGGACTTAGGGTACGTACTTGATGTAACTACCCCAAGTGGGAAGATGAAAGTCTCCTACTATATTGTCGAGAAAGTCCCTCTATCTTATGCTGGACGTAATTTTGAGTCAGATTTCATAATCTTAGACATGGAAGACTTTGACCTTATTTTAGGGATGGATTGGCTCCATAAAAATCATGCTCTAATCGACTGTTGTGCCAAGAAAGTCATTATTTCCAAACCCAATCTCCCTATTTTTGTAATTCCTGGAAGGAAAGATCGAAATCAAAACATTGTCATTTCTCTTATTAAAGCCCAAAACTTGATAGCTAAAGGGTGCAAAGCCTACCTAGCAACTGTAACCATAGTCAATCCTGATACGAGTGCCCTAGAAAACATTAATATAGTGTGAGAGTACCCGAGTGTCTTTCCTAAGGAGCTCCCTGGGATACCACCAGATCATGATGTTGAGTTTTCTATTGATTTAGCACCGGGTACCGCACCTATTTCTCGGGCACCCTATCGGATGGCTCCTGCTGAATTGACTGAGCTGAAAAAGTAGTTGCAGGAATTTCTTGACAAGGGTTTCATCCACCCTAGTACCTCTCCTTGGGGAGCCCCCATTTTATTTGTCAAGAAAAAGGATGGTTCCCTTCGCATGTGTATTGACTATTGTATGATCAATCAAGCTACTGTGAAAAACAAGTATTCGCTGCCCAGAATTGATGACCTTTTCGATCAACTCCGTTCTGCCCATGTCTTTTCAAAAATCGATCTTCATTCTGGTTACCACCAACTCAAAGTTAAGGATGAAGACATCCCTAAAACAGCCTTTCGAACCCGATACGGGCATTATGAATTCCTTGTCATGCCCTTTGGGTTGACTAATGCCCCTAGTGTGTTTATGAACTTGATGAATAATGTCTTCCAACCTTTTCTCGATGAGTTTGTAGTGGTCTTCATTGATGACATATTGATATATTCGACTGATACTGAATCACACCGCATCCACCTTCGCAAAGTTCTTGACATCCTCCAATCTCAGAAATTCTATGCAAAACTGTCCAAATGTGAATTTTGGATTTCTGAAGTCATGTTCTTGGGCCACATAATTTCTGGTGGGAAAATTTCTGTTGACCCCGCCAATGTCTCAGTTGTTCTTGAGTGGCAAGCCCCAAAGAATGTTTCAGAAATTCACAGTTTTCTAGGTCTTCCTGGCTATTATCGACATTTTATCCAGAACTTCAGTAGGACTGCCTTGCCTCTCACTAAGCTCACCAGGAAAGGAGAAAAATTTATCTGGTGAAAGGAGTGTGAGTCCAGTTTTCAAGAGCTAAAGACAAAGCTGACAACTGCACCTATCTTAACTCTTCCCTCGGGAAATGATGGGTTCGTCATCTTCACCGACACATCAAGGTTTGGTCTGGGTTGTGTTCTCATGCAAGAGAGAAACGTAGTTGCTTATGCCTCTCGACAATTGAAGCCAAATGAGGTCAACTACCCAACCCATGACCTTGAGCTTGCCGCCATCATATATGCTTTGAAAATATGGCGACCATACTTGTATGGTGCCACCTTCGGCATCCTCATCGACCAAAATAGTCTGAAATACATCTTGACACATAATGATCTCAATCTCAGACAGAGGCGTTGGCTCGAATACCTTAAAGACTATGACTTCACCATTGCCTACCACCCCGGTAAGGCAAATGTGGTGGCCGATGCACTCACCAGAAAACAGGCTAAATGTGTTGCCATCTTTACTACGAAATGGAAGAACATGGAAGTCATGTCACCTTGGGCCCCAAGGCGTATGGGCAATGTTCTTAGATTGGCCAGTGTCCATGTAAAACCGGGCCTCCTGTCTGAAATCCTATCAGCTCAAAAGAATAGCAAGAGCCTTAATGATATGACTAAGTTATTAGAGAAGCCCCAAACTCATCTGACAGTCGGTATGGATGGTGGAATCCGATACAAACAGCGCATATGGGTCCCAGAAGATTCAGTCATGATAGAACTGGTATTACGAGAAGCTCACGGGTCAAAATACACTGTGCATCCTGGATCGACAAAAATGTACAAGGATCTGCAAAGGCACTTCTGGTGGAGGAATATGAAGACCGACATTGCTACTTTCATCTCCAAGTTTCTGACCTGCCAACAGATCAAGGCTGAACATCAACGTCCAGGAGGTCTTCTACAATCCCTACCTATCCCCGAGTGGAAATGGGAAAACATCACCATGGATTTTGTGGTGGTACTACCCAGGACCAGGAAAGGGAGTGACGCCATTTGGGTTGTAGTTGATCGTCTGACTAAATCGGCCCATTTTATTCCAATCAAGTCAACAACCAAGGTTCCTGAGTTAGCAGAACTTCACGTTCGAGAGATAGTCAGGCTGCATGGGATTCCTGTATCTATAGTATCTGATCATGATGCAAAGTTCACTTCTCACTTGTGGCGACAAGTATAGGAAGAACTGGGAACTCAACTGAATTTCAGCACTGCTTATCACCCCCAAACTGATGGACAATCTAAGAGGACAATCCAGGTTCTAGAAGACTTGCTGAGATCATGCGTCCTCGATTGGGGTGGTTCTTGGGACCACTACCTTCCTCTCGTTGAGTTTGCCTACAACAATAGCTACCAATCCAGTATTGGCATGCCTCCCTATGAAGCTCTGTATGGAAGACCGTGTAGATCTCATCTTTACCGGGATGAAGTAGGCGAAAGACGAATTCTGAAGTCTGAGGAACTACAACTCTATTCTGATAATGTCAACCTAATCAAACAAAGGTTAAAAAGGGAATAAGATCGTAAGAAGTCTTATGCTGATGCACAAAGTACTGACACTCAATTCTTAGTAGGTGATCATGTTTTCCTGAAGATTCGACCAATTCGAGCCATTGCAAAGAACAAAGGAAAACCCAATCCTAGATATGTGGGTCCTGTTGAAATTCTGGATCGTATTGGGGAATGTGCTTACAGGTTGGCTCTACCTCCACAATATAGCATGATGCACAACGTCTTTCATGTGTCGAACCTAAAGCGGTATGTCAAAGACCCTAGCCATGTCCTCAATCATGAACCAATCGAATTAAAGGGCACCCTTGTGTACCAAGAAACTCCAGTCAAGATACTTGATACTCGCACCAAGGAACTCAGAAATAAGAGAATCGATATGGTTAAGGTGTTGTGGAAGCACCATGGGAGTGATGATGCTACTTGGGAGTTGAAGTCAGACATGGAGGAACGTTTTCCTGACCTCTTCAAGGAAGTTTGAATTTTGGGGACAAAATTCTTTATAAGGAGGGGAGGATGTGACAATGTGAGTTTTTCCCTATTTTCTATTAATTATTTTATCTTTCACCTTTATAATGATCATTCATAATACCTTTTGAATCCTTGATCAATATAGATACCCAAAATCAAATTCTTTTGTATTCCATGAATTTCATGCACTTTTGGGCATCTTAATTAACTTAATACACCTCTTTTATCAAGTGCTTGAATGGGACTAGTTAACTATATCTTTTGGTCTCCAAACTTGTACACATTATTATACTCTTCATGTTGAAGTTATTCTCCAAATTTGAGAGCATTTGGACCTTCCCATGATTTTATACAATTTTTCTAAGATTACAACGTTTTCTTAGCTTTTTAGCCCTTTTCCTTCCTTTTTCCCTCTCTTTTCCTTGTTGGGCCCGGCCCATTTCCTGGCTTGGGGAGCCGCTGGGAAAGGCGGGTTGACCCAGCAGCCTTGGATCTTGATCCAATGGTGCTGGGTTCATCCCCTACCTTGTGCTTGGTTTGGCAAGGACCACGATGGACCAGCCGTCACCTCGCCCGACCCCAAGCGATCAAACCTGACCGGCTACACCCGAAAACTCGACCAATGAATCCCCCAGACGTTCTCGAAGCTTCTGCACATTTTATTTGGGTGGAATCATTGGTTGGAGGCCAAGGGAGCAAGCCAACCCATGGGGTGCGCTGCCCCCTCTAATACCCCTAACCCTAGCTTCGTGTCCCTATAAAAAGACCCCCGTTGAGGTCGGCCCGCCCCCACGATCACGAGCAGCACCTCCTTTCCTCGCGCCTTGCCCTCCTTCTCCCACTCCTTTCTTCTCCAGCCACAACACCACCATGGAGCACCCCTGCTCACAGGCAGGCGTTTGTGTTTGGGCGAGCAGCAGCTACCGCTGGATCAAGGTCCATGCTAGTCCTCATCACCGTTCAACGGCCTGATCTGCGCGAGTCTCCCCCTCTCTTGATCCTTGTCCGCGGGCACGTGCCTGGGAGCATGTCCCCTCCCTACCGCTGATCAACCTCATGATACCACGGTAGAGCACCGATCAACGGCCCTGAATTTTCAGTATTTTCTGCCTCTCTGCCCTAAATTCCAGTAAATAGCCTAATTCTTACAAAAGCGATATCTTGAGATCCGTAGCTCCAAAAATAGTGAAATTATAGTCCTTTTTTATTAGAAAAATCCAACTAACCTGTTAAAAATACTTGTGAAGCTTAATTATCGATATTTATCACGGATATTCCATGATCTTGATCCTTTGCCTTTTTAATTATCTCATATGATGATTAATCTTTGAGAAACTCTTATTCATGTTTCTAATGATCATTTTGAGACACCAAATCAGTTTTGACAAAATAAGGGTTACACATGATCCTCTTAATTCTTTACCCTAAAAATATGAATCATATACTCTAAAATAAGGTTTATTCTTAATATAATGATCTAGAAAGCCCTCTTTATCATGGGACTCCCTAATCTAATTTCGAGTCCATTTCTACTATCTGATATTGGAAATTATCTAGAGATTTGAATAATGATATTGATAATTAGGGTTGACATGTATTCCTAAATATACCTAGGAAGGTCATCCATTCATGAAACCTGTTTGATACTTGAATATTTGTTGGACTTTTGGAAATATTGCTGATGACCTAAACCTAAGGTAGAAATAGGAAAATGTAACCCTAATCTCGAATAACAAAGCATGAACTTTTTAAACTATAATCTTGACCCTTGATCCAACATTTTGATCTAGGATCTGACTCAAAGGGTTGATTTACTCTCTCTCTCTTGGGATCTATAACCCAAATACTGTTTTAGAAAGGTACGCTATTATACTACTCCTCCTTGGTTGTATGATGATATTTTCTTAGGTATCTCTTGAAATATGCTTGGCTAGTTATTTGGATGAAATATTGTTCCCTATGAATAGTCTTTTGTTTTTCTTCTATATTATATATTGAGAAACATGAAATCTAAATCACTAGACCCATTATGACTGCCTGTATATTGATGTTGATAATGATGTTGGAAAAATTGATAACGTTGATATTGGATATAAGCAAAACTTCTTCTTTGGAAGGCGGGATTTTGCACTTGGATCTCCTATCTCATATGGTGAGAAGGAGCTTGGTGACCTCCCCATCGCGTTGGGGTAGTAGAGTCACCCAAACTAATATAAGCATGCTTCTTGAATTACAGCATAATGGGAAATTTGTAATAAAATTTGTTGTTGATTAACATTTTGGGTTTTTGGAAATCGTTCGATAATGTTTTGAAGCATAAGTCCTGCCAAGCATACTAGTTTTTCTTATAAACTGCTTTACTTGTTTTTATATAGCGTACCGTGCAATTGCATTGACTTTGTGTCTTGATTTTCTCAATTGTAGGTAACGCAAGGAACTAGATTCATCTACTCTTTCATCTACTGCAATAAAGACTGCTACATCTTATGGACTCTACATGGGAGCTAATTGTAAAAGAGATGTAGTTGTAGGATAGTTCTTATCTTTTTCTCTTTCCTATTTCCTACGGGCCTATGTATTAAACATTTTGGTTCATTTTAATAAAGAAGGATGTTATTTCATTTTTGCATATTATTTGTGTGTGATTTTTGGGCCACTCAGGGACGGGCACTCTCATCCCTCTAACACTGCCCTTTTGGACAGTGGGATTGGGATTAGGGTAAGAACGGATCCGTGACAAGAACCTTTCCGTTTCCTGTGGTTGATTCAGTGCTTGAAGGCTAGGTACCGATGATCCAGCTTGGGACGCTTGTCCACGTCCTATAGCATTGCCTGGAAACTGTCTCCTTTGAGATCCTTGCTAACTCTACCTTTGAGGTTGAGTCACACTCACTTCTCTGGCTCTACAATCTTTCATCAGATGTCCCATATTTCCACATATATCACATCTTCTGTTCAGTTGTTGTGGTCTGGGTGGTCATGTAACTGACATAGATGCTGAACTGCAAGCTCCTTCTAGTGGTAGGCTTCGACCTCTACCCCTATTCGACATCCACTGCATCTAGGTACCGAATCTAGGTGGTGGTGTAGGCACAGAAAACCTAGGTTTGTTGAAATCTTCAGATGAGGATCCTTGGAACTGGGGATACATCCTCTTGTTATTGGTCTATCTCTTCTCTGAAACGGACCTATCTATCCTCCTGACTGACTCCACAAAGGTAGCAAACCTTTCCCTATTCTCCAAAGCAGACACAGGAGTGGTCAACTCAACATTTAATCCTTTCTCAAAATGTCTAAACCTTTCTTCATCTGTTGATGCCATGTGCGGGCAGAACCGCAACAGCTCCATAAACTTAGCCTCATATTCACTAATGTTCATAGGTCCCTTCCTTAACCTCTCAAACTGAGAGATTTTCTCATCCAAGAACATCTTAGGAAAGTATCTGTTGACAAATTCTCGTTGAAAAACTTCCCATGAAATCTCCACACCTGGCCTTTTCTGTTCATCCATGGTCCACCAATGACCAACACTCCCCTTGAGAAGATACACAACATGTCTAACCTTCTTAGCCTCTCGGATGTTCAGGATTCTAAAGGCCTTTTCTAGTTCATTTAGCCACAAGTCAACATCTGTTGGGTCGGCTGTTCTAGCATATTCTGTGGCTCCAACTCGGCGAAGTCATTCAAACGTCTTGCCAGTTCGTTGTCCTTCTGGATGGGTAGGTTCCCTAGGTACATGTATAGGCATCCTATCAGTCATGTGTGTCATGGCAGTCATGAACTTCCCAAACATGGCTTGGAAAGCTAAATTCCCCATTTCAGCTGGGTTGAACTGGGGTGGTTCAGCTACAGGTTCTTCCCTTTCTTGGTTTATTGCACCTTCTCTAGGTGCAGCGACACTACTCTCAGCAATGTGTTCCTCGTGTGATCTAGACATATTTAGTTTTCTCTTCTCCTCCTATATGAGCAGAAGACACTATCAAATATACTGGAAGACACTAGAACAAACTCTACAACCCTAGTCCTATGTCTCTGTAGACTCAGCGAACCTAGAGCTCTGATACCACTAAATTGTGACGATCTACTTGCAAAAATGAGATCAACGAATGTGAAAGCGATTGATTAGCAGCGGAATTACTGGAAATCACAAAATTTTAAAACTTTTTGTAAAGAGAAGCACAACTGTAAAACTTTTTCATAAAGAAATAAGATAAGTTGTTTACAAGATGATACATCAATATATCTCTACATCACCACATCTCTAGAGTCATAACACTGACTATCCTGTTAAGCTGTACATGAGCAGTATACAAAAATCTCGAGGCATTAAGCCAAAAATCTCAGATCTACATGAAACCATCTACTGACTCCTAGGACCTGAGAGTAGAGAGACGACACATAGGACATTCTATACACAAGACCTAACAGACGGTGTCTCCACCTGAGGATCACTGTTGTCCTTGTTGATGCTGCTGCTGCTGTTGCCGCTCACCCACTGAGGGGTTTCTTCGTCCTCGGCGTCTACCTAAAAATTTGAATTCCACGGGGGTGAGACAATTGAATAATTGTCCCAGTGAGAGTTATAACTCTTCGCCAGAGGCATTGTTATTACAAATAATGGAATAACACTGAGCAGTAGGATTATAAATATTCAACAACAAGTTAACCATCAAATAAGTTAAGTAGTATTCTCTAAGCAATCATTTCAATTATAACTTAATTGAGTAACAAGTCATTTATTCAGTAAGGAATATGCGGAACATGTATATTACTGGTCCAATTAGGACTAAATAAACAATGCATCATAAATCATTGTTTCTCGTAGTTCAACCTAAGAAATTATGCTACACTGCTGATTACATTTTACAAACATATTTAAGCCCTGAGGAGATGAGGTATACCGCTCATACTCCAACCGAACATTACGAAATCGCAATAGGTACCATACATAGGTCATCAGAAGAGCCAAATTTCTATGACCTCATCTTCCTCAATCAGTGTGAGGATCATCATGCAGGTCATCTCGTGTCTCTACTAAAATAGATTTCTAGGGTATTCTGGCAACTTCTCTATTAGAGCTACAGTGGCATGTTGTACTCTTTTCGCAATCGAGGGATTTATTATATATCTCACATCGATTCGGCATTAACAACATCATTGAGAGATTAGTGATACATCATCCCGACATATACATATAATGAAGGATTGAGAGATTTGATGTTTATCTCACATCAATTCCTCCATTAGGACATAAGGATATTCGCGTCCATAACCCCCACATACTCAAAAGTATGCTCTCCAGGAGTTTCCTTAGGAAAACTTGTTTCACCATCATCTAACTTCTGACGATGATGGATATATGGTCAGGGATCTACATGATATCATTATACTTGATTATTTAAGTACATTATGGTATTCTTTTAGCATCAAGCATGTTTTCAAACATAACCATTAAAACAACTGCTATATAAAGAAAGAATACTAAATGTATCAGGTTCATTTCACATCTGGTTGACATTGGGATATCAATCCCTAATCATCTCATCATTATAATTCAAGAACATGGGTATTCAAACCCTTAAATCATTAAAACACTTGTTACCAAGTATCATACTGCCTATTATCATTTGATAGTATAAACAAGATAATAGCAATACTGATATTTCATATGGCTCATATAGCCTGTCAATTTCTTATGTTACCTCTCACTAGGCAACATAATATATCATTATTTACAAACTCATTAAGTACTATTGATAAGCAAAGCTTCATAGCTCATGCCTGGCTATGTTTAATATTCCATAAGGCCTGTATGATTAGTACAGATGAATACAAACACATCTATTTTAGATCAGCATAATGCAAAACATTAATAACATCACTATTTAAGGGTTGCACCACTATGCCCTTACCAGGGTTAGGGTTTCCCGTTTTAATTCAATTAAGGTTAATGACTTATCATTGCATTACCCAGCCATAGAGCTTCATGTTATATAGTATAACCCAAAATTAGGGTTTACTATTCACAATACATCACATTACCCTAGATTAGGGTTTACTAATCACATAATGAATTATGATCATACATTCATCATATATTAGGGATATTTCCATTACAACCCTCAAATTAGGGTTAGAATTCATTAACCATCATAATTAGGGTTTCATGATCTCACTAACATGGATCATACCCTAAATAGGCATTCCTTCATATTGAGAGTCCATTACTTGATTATATAAGAAATCTTTTCTCTCTCATCCCTTATATGAATTGATGCTTTCATCATCCTTGATTAGGCTAAGTCAGCTCAACATTGACATCATGGGCTATGTCATTACTATTGTGATCATTAAAGCTCACTCATTCAAAGAGTATTAGTCACTCTATCCCATCAAGGTACCTTTGTAAAGTTCACCATTAATTATAACATGCATTAATCAACTAATTACTTGGTCCCTTAATCACTTTAGGTATCTATGAGGTTTAGGTTAATCAACCACTAAACCATCTTGACCACTAACACATCAAACGATCTTGACCTTTTAAGACCTCAAATGGTCTTGCACACTAAACCCCCAAACGATCTTGAACAGACCCTGAAACCGTTTGGTGTTTTCGACCGTTTGGTCTTGTTGACTTTTGAAACCATTTGGTAAAGTGCACACTCAATACCGTTTGCCCATGATGGGGGTGAAGACCGTTTGATCATCTTTGACTTTGAAACCGCATGGACATAACCGACCTTGAAATCGCATGAGATCAAATGGTTTGGGATCGTTTGGTCCCAAATGGTCTTGAGACCGTTTGGTCCCAAAAGGTCTTGAGACCATTTGGACTCAAACGGTCTTGAGACCATTTGGACCCAAACGGTCTTAAGACCATTTGGTCCAAACCACCTCAAAACTGCAAGGACCAAAAAGTGTCTCAACCTCTTCAATTGAATTAGGGTTTCCAATGTTGAACCCCTCAACCGATCATGCACATGTTAACCACTCATCAATTGAGTTAATTAGGTCAACCCTCAACTTCTTTGACATTCAATTGACCCTCAATTAATCATCAATTAGGGCTTGGATCAATTGGATTAGGGTTTGAAATCGATGACCCTTTAACATACTTCAATGTGAGTCTAATTGATTTGAAATCATTGAACCATCATTCAATTTGGTCATGACCTGACCCCAAACGGTCTTGGGATCATTTGGATGACCTCCAAACGGTCTTGAGACCGTTTTCCCATTATTTAATCAAAAACCAATTCATTCAATTAGGGTTTGGATCCTAGGTTTAGTCACCAATTCAACAATCGATTTCTCATCAACTTGATATCATTGGATCCTTAATTGGTCAACCATTCTTAACCCTAGACCTCCAAACGGTCTTGGGTGATCACCAAATGGTCTTGAGACCGTTTGGGTGATCCCCAAATGGTTTGGAAACCGTTTGGGTCACTCAACCCAAACTTCAACATAATTCAATTATTAAAACCAGCAATTAACCCGATTAGGGTTTTGATGATTGTTGGACCTTCAATTAGTGAATCACTTGGAATTAATTGATGATTTTTAGTAGGTAATTAGTTTACTTTATTTTCAACCGTCCTCCAAATGGTCAATGCCTAGTCAATGCCTCCAAACGGTCTTGGACCTTTTGCTTCCATGCATTCTTGTGAAACCGTTTGCATTCAAACGGTTTGAAAACGTTTGCTCCAAACATTTTGGTAATCCATTTGCTAAAGGTTGGGAGACCGTTTGTTAAAGTAAAATCTTGTATAAACATAGGAATTAACGTCATCTTCTTCTACCTCTGTTCAACCAAGAACAGGGGCTGTTCTTCACAGAAATGATAGCAAGAACACACAAAGGTGTCTAAAGAAGAAGTATAGGCAACGATTTTAGGAAAGAAGGTTGCATTAACAAAACTTAAGGGTTAGAGTTATAAAACCCACCTCTAGGACTGATCCAGAGCTCCAAGATTCGTAGCTTTAATGGTGGATGAAGCTCCAGTGGTTTTCCAAGCTTCGTTCTTCAAGTTTTGAATGGAGAAGATGGCTAGAAAGAAGAATCGTGTGAAGAAAACCAATAAACCAACCTTGTTTTATGGTTTCCAACATGAATTTGAGTTAGATGGTGATCAACACTTACCAAGTTAGCTTGTTCATCCTTACTCTACTCCAGAGCTCCTTCTTGGTCAGTCCAAGCAATGTGATGAGAAGAAAAGAACTAAGGAATGATCCTTTGAGTTACTGGAAAGATACACTTATATATTTTTTGATATTTTCAAGGGAAGTGAAAAGAAGAGGATTATCTCCTTTTATTTCCCAACTAAAACCACCAAATCTTCCTCCATCCTTTGGCCATGTTTCCATCTTCTATCCTTATTCAAAACTCCTCCATTATCCAAGGTTAAAAGGAAAAGAACTAACACCTGAAAGAGAGATATAATAATATCCACCTTTATTGGATATTGCTTAATATATTATTATTTGTGAGTAATTTCCACTCCTACCATGATCATTCAAATGAGACGACCCTATCATTTTATTTTCTCTTATTGATGCCAAGAAACATGAGAGATCCTCTAGAGGGTATATTTTACATGTTGAACCCTAGGTTTTGGGTAATTTGCACATTACACCAAAACTAGGTTTTAAAGCACAAGGATTGCTCTACAAGCTATAACTTGGTGCCCAAGCTTGTGGAATCCATATCACCACATCATATTCATTCTTATGATGTCTCAAAATCTGAGGAATATCTGATCATGTACAATTTACAAGTTAACCCATCTACTTGGGTAATTTGCACTTTAGTCCCAAATTAACAAAACAATGTTTCAACATTATTCAAAAAGGACTGAAATTGAAATATAGGTTCCTCAAAAGCCTTAATTACATTTCAAAGGATAAACACAAGCATCTAATCACTTAATTAAGAAAAACACCTAGGGTTAGTACATAACCCAGATCAGGGATGTTACAAATTATCCACCCCTTACAAGGATTTCGTCCTCGAAATCATTACAAAAACATATTAAGAGAAAAGAGCAGGTTATTTCCTTCTCATCTCTTCCTCTAGTTCCCACGTGGCTTCTTCAATACCACGGTGATTCCAGAGGACTTTCACAAGACTTATATCTTTCTTTTTTAGCTTTTTGATCCTTCTATCAAGAATCGACACATGTCCTTCTTCATAAGATACATCATCATTCAATTTTACTTCCATGGGTTGCAGAACTGATTATGTATCGGGATGACATTTCCTAAGCATGGAAATGTGGAACACTGGGTGTAACTTTTGTAACTCTGGTGGTAACTCTAGCTTATAAGCTACCTTTCCAATCCGTTCAATGATTGGGTAAGGCCCCATAAACCTAGGAGCTAACTTTCCTTTCCTTCCAAATCTAGGAACTCCTTTCAAAGGTGAGACCTTGAGGAACACTCTATCTCCAACCTGGAATTCTAAAGGTCTACGATGCTTATCAGCAAAAGATTTCTGCCTATCCTGTGCAGTCTTTATCTTTTGTTGTATTACTTTAATCTTCTCTGTGGTCTGCTGCACAAGATCAGGATCTAAAAGTTGATATTCACCAGTTTCATACCAACATAGGGGAGATCTACAATATCTACCATACAAAGCTTCATAAGGTGCCATGTCAATGCTATGTTGATAGCTATTGTTGTAGGCAAACTCTATCAAGCTTAGGTGCAGATCCCAACTTCCTATAAACTGAAGAACTCATGCTCTAAGCAAGTCCTCCAAAGTCTGTATAGTCCTTTCTGATTGTCCATCTGTCTAAGGATGAAAGGTTGTACTAAACCTTAACTTTGTGACTAAAGCTTTATGAAGTCGCTCCCAAAAACGACTCATAAACTAGGGACCTCTGTCAGAAACAATGGTAACTGGGACACCGTGCAGTCGTACTATCTCATCTACATACAACTGTGCCAGCTTCTTAGCAGAAAAGGTTGTTTTGACAGGTAAGAAATGTGTTGTCTTTGTCAACCTATCAACTATTACCCAGATGGAATCATGTCCTTTGGTTGTCCTGGGTAAACCAATCACAATGTCCATGGTTACATGATCCCACTTCCACTGTGGTATGGGTAAAGGTTGCCTTGTTCCTGCAGGCTTCTGGTGTTCAGCTTTAACTTGCTGACACACAGGACACCGCATAACACACATGACACAACTTTCCAATACTTATGTATGATAAAATTTCTACTAAGAAAACCATTGATTTAATAATGTAAAGTTGGGTTAAATTTTTTATTTCCAATCATTTCAAAACTACTCCAGTCATGGATATGACCAATTGAATTATATCAATTTCCTATAGAAGGTAACATGTGTTTATTCATGGTATCAATAATATAACATTTTTACTCAATTGTTATAAATTAAATGATGTTGAGATTATCAAATTGATGCTTTTCCATTTTAGAGAAAGGGGGAGGAAAGAAGGAAATTTGTTAGGAAAAGCATAGAAACAATTTCATTGTGATTTCTCGATTGATACTATTTGTTTATTAGATGTGATCTATGATGTATTATATTTCCAAAGGATTGCAACTTCGTCCTACAAGTCTACTTCCTTTTTGATAGGCTAGAGAAGATAATTCTACCTATATGCTATTTTTATGTATTAGAGAGAAACTAAATTAGAATTTTGTGTCTTTTACTACTCATATATTATATTAAATGGAATAATTCATTAAAATCTTTCTATAATCACCATATCTAGAAAATATAATTGTACCATAATTCTATTATGATGGAAGACAATTTACACAATTAATACACAAAATATGTTATTTTCGATACCAATTTGTTAGCCAAATGTAATACAAATAGTCACACTTATATGACCTACTCACTGTTAAAATTCATCGACAAAATCACAACCTAAGTTTCCTAACTTATATTAATTTTACCAATAATATGAAATCGACTTATAAGACAAATGAGAAAGAATAAACTTGGTTTTCTAATTAGTATTCATATATATAACTTGTTTTATATGTGAAGTAAACTTCTAATGTATTTATCTTTTCCTTTTAGCCACTAAATTATCAATATCCACTTTTGACTCTCTTTATCTCTATCATCTAGCATAGGAAAACTCTAGAGAACCAATTTAAACGAAAATATATTACAGTGGCATAATTCTAATTACTAACCCCTATCGAAACACTTTCTATTTAAGTCTCAAAATAGTTATCAACTAAGCCAACATACTTCTTGATTTCCATAAATCCTAATAAACACTAATTCCAGAAAAGGTTATTAAGGATATCATTAAAGAAAATACTATAATAAGGATTATGCTAGATACACAGAGTTGAGTATATTACAATATTCAAACTCGAAAATCAGCGTATTATTTTTTTTTTCTTCAGTTTGTTTCCTTTAATTAAAATGAAAACCATATTTTAACTTGAGAACATGCAAAAATTTAATATTAAGTATCATACGATGCGAGGGCTCTTACATTTTCCCCACTCATAAAAAGATCATTGACCTTAATCCTTGGTTCCATTTTCCTACTTTTCCTTATTCACCCTTAGATAAAGACAAATTTGGGTTTCACTCGTGTTTCCCACTGAATCAAACATACATCCTCATTTTTCCTTAGTTTACAAATAAAATTTGGTGGTAACCCTAAGCTTTATTTTTTTTAATTTCCATTGTGTTTTAAGAAACCAATAGATTTGCTACCCCGTGAACTTTCTTAAGGTGGGTAAAACATACAGCCTTATGCATGAAATGACTGCCTGATATAACCCTTATTATAATGGTAAGCATTAAAGAAAAAATAGGATATTTAATTATGTGGTCAATTCCATGATAGTTTGGTGTTGTCTCAACCAACATTTGTAGAGGGAGATTCTCTAGACTGCCAACTATGTGTTAAACCATATACATTTCAAGCACATAGATAAAACTACTTACAACATTGGTTTATTTATAAGAGCCTCAATTGTGGGGTGTCGGGGAAAAGCATAGATCCATGGAAACAAGAACTGCAACCTAGGTTTTAAAATTGTAGATAATTCTTTCATATGTTATGTTAAAAATATCAGTGCTAATAGATTTCTTGTTATTAAATCTTATTTCCTTGGCATTAGGACCATCTTACACATTAGAGATGTAGTTGTTGTTCACTATGAGAACATATTTATGCTTTATGTTGTCTGACAAATTAGTGAAAGTTATTCAAACATTGAATCAATGGGATTCCTTTAAGAAGAAATACTCATATTCGTAAACCTAAATCCTTAAACATTGAGGAAAAAGGGTCACTTAGTAATTATTATGACATGTATGCTCATGTAGCCAAGATAAAAGTGGTCGAACATATAATTCTAAGAATACTATAGTTATCAAAGGTTTCAAAGGAAGATATAGACTATTTTGACACGTATGGTGTAGTATTTAAGATTACCTCCATTCATGCGCTTGTTCGCTTACTTTCACTATATAATTGTGAAATCCATCTATTGTCAATATATATATATATATATATATATATATATATATATATATATATATATATATATATATACTCACACACATACATACAAACACAAACCTATACATGGGTATATATTCACTACTCATGTGGACAATTAATTTTAGTTACCCATGGATCTATATTGTAATAGAAAGATGCTTGATTCTAATGAGACAACTAATATTGTAATACAAAGACTCATTTTATAAATATAGCGTGAATATTTTATTTTCCCTTTGAATATAATAAAAGTGATATTTATGACAACAGTTTATGTAGTATTACAAAATGAGTTTTTCTATTACATATTTTGTCATCTCATTACAATGTTGTCTGTCTCATTACAAATATGTTCCTTACCATTACAAAATACATGAATGTGTAATAACCTTAGTTACCCGTATGGGTAGAGAATGAATGGAATATATATATATATATATATATATATATATATGAGTCAGGCTAGTGTACACTCGAGTGTACCGGAGACACCGTACACCTCAGTCATTTTTGAAGATGCAATAATTTTTTGAAAAATCTAAACCGTTGATCTTCTTAATTATCATAAGAACATACTATATAATAAATTTTAGCTCATTTGGACACTTATAGGTCGTTAATCTAAAGGAGGCAAAAATTATATATTTCAAATTAGTTTTGTGCGTCGATTTTGTTGTCCTTGGATGAGTGACTTACACTCATCCAAATGAGTTCAAATTTTGTATG
Organism: Alisma plantago-aquatica; assembly: GCA_963693085.1. Classification (NCBI taxonomy): domain Eukaryota; kingdom Viridiplantae; phylum Streptophyta; class Magnoliopsida; order Alismatales; family Alismataceae; genus Alisma; species Alisma plantago-aquatica. The sequence goes on along the minus strand of OY856413.1, from coordinate 521,637,150 downwards.
TGACCTATTGTTATTGTAACCATGAAGATCAATGGATTAGATTTTGGAAAAATATGGTCTAGATAGGTAAACACCATTGAGGTGTACAGCGTGATCTATACACTTGAGTGTATTCTAGCTTGACTCTCTCTCTCTCTCTTTCTCTCTCTCTCTCTCTCTCTCTCTCTCTCTCTCTCTCTCTATATATATATATATATATATATATATATATATATATATATATATATATATATATATATATATATATATATATATATATATATATATATATATATATATATATATATATATATATATATGAGCTCATCTTTAATACCTGCGCGAGTAGCCTGATTTTTCACTACCCGCCCATCCAAAAGAGTAAATATATGGTACACCAGAGTAACTTTGAGATCAAAAGAGTAACTACGTAGTACCCAAAAGTAACTCTAAGACCAAAAAAGTAACTGCGTAGAAAATATACAGTCAGTAAATATATGGACGGATTTTTTTTTATTTTGGGTGGGGCAAATGATATTATTTTTGGATGAAATTTTTTGCGGAGCTAGATAAAATGCTCCTCTACAATTGTGAGAAAAAAAATTTCAAAAAAAATCAGGAAGGGCGCGCAGGTATTAAATAAATCCCATATATATATATATATATATATATATATATATATATATATATATATATATATATATATATATATATATATATATATATATATATATATATATATATATATATATATATATATATATATATATATATATATATATATATATATGAATATACACACATACATACATACATATATAACATACTAGTAATGTGCATGCTTTGCATGTGGCACTTATATGTTAGTAGGTATTTATAAAAAAACACTTAAGATTATCTTCTTGTAAACTAAAAAAATAACCACTAACATGAATTGTATATTCTAGAAAAAATTTATGTGGTCTCCTCACTTTATGTTTGCATGTTGGTATTGTTTATATTTTATTTATGAGACACCAATGTTCGAGACATGTGCCAATGTTTATGTGATGATGTGACATTATTTAAAACTAGATAGTAGAATTCCTTTCACATTCATTTCATTTTATCTACTTTCATAGTAATTCCCACATTGTTTAATTTTTTGGAAAAAATATAATTTTTAATTAGTATTTATAATAAACATTACTTCAATTGTGTGGTTGAATACAATTCTCTTGTCATGTATATATCACATTTAATTATACGTGTCTTTCATTTTGGCTCTTTTGATTTTGAATTTCTTATCTCACCTACATGAACCATTACTCTCGTACATATACATAGTATATGAGTATACCATATATACTATTATCTAAGAGCAACTCAATAGGAAATATTTGCTAGAAAAGTTGGACACTTAATAATCTTTTTTTGGGTATTGATGATCCACTAACTACAGATCCATCTTAGCCAGAATGGAGAGAGCATAAGTATGAATGTCGCAAGAAATCAGAAACTCAAGAAAATAATGGAAAGATCGTCATCAAGCTTCATCTTTTTCATCCAAAAATGAAGCTTGAATAAAGGTTGACAAGAAAGTCTGTAGGGTTTAAATGATAGTGAATGTATGTGTGTGTAATAGAAAGATCATAAGTTAGATGAATCTCAGCTTTCCCTTGACGTAAAATATATCATATTAACAAAAAGAAATGCAGCCCTGCTAGTTGTGGTTCGGTAAGTCCCAATAAAAGACCTGAGTTTGAATTACACCATAGACACTCTGTGAAATTTCACCCCTTTGATATAATTGGATGTGGGGAGGGGGTGACCGGACCATGCCCCTTCTCATGTCCCCTGAGGTTTACACTACCGGGGTGGGGTCACCAATGTGGCCCCTCCTCGGGGGTAGTTCCCCAAGTAAATAAAAAAATCAAAAGAAATGCATGATTTAGGTTATAATTTCAGTATGAACTTATGAATATTCCCAACTTTTGCATAAATGTCAAGAATTTAATCGATGTTATCCTTCAAAAAAATATTTTTTGGTAGATGTCTCTTTTGGTGATAGTTTTGCAATAGATGCATGTTTCCTATGTAGTAGTCCAAGAAGAAAAATATATGACTACACATTTTCTTCTTCATGTTTTCTAGAAACCAATTATGACCTATAAAAACAAAATAAATCTCTCATCTGACAATAATTATTGGACTATAGGGACCTAAACTTATATAACTATTTGGATCTAAAAACATGAACTTGCATATATCAAAATTGAAGATAAAATATTCATACCTAATGTCTATGCTATAACTATATAGAAGTTCATAAACCGTAAGAAAAATAAATAATATGTAGATCTCTTTGTAATTAGTTAGTAAAATTACAAGAAAACTCATCCAATCTTAGATTTACTCCACTAAAGTATGTAACTGAATAATGTTGTCTTCATAAACTACAAGATTGAGACTTCTTCATTTTGTGAATAAAATGTAGAAATCACAATCATTTTTTCAAGTAAGTCATCAACTGTAATTTCGTGATTTGTTAAGTAGGATATTTAGGACAAACATGATTTTTTCCTTGCAAAAGGAATTAACTTTATAGTTGATGGATATCAAGATGTTACATTTAGCTCAAATATGTTTATAAGAGTTGTCGATATCATCTTATGTAGGGAATAACACGAATAAGATAAGAATTATGAATTGATAAAATCATGATTTCCCTAGTATACAACACATTTATATGGAAAAAAATTGATGCATAAAATTTATAATTTCAAATAACTCAACATGGAGGATAAAAAGCAAACATTTTAAAAGAGATATGTTTTATTGGTAATTTTATTTTGAGCGAAGCATACCAACTTATTACTTAAAGAAACTTTTCAATGAAATGTGAAACTAATAAAATAAATTATATTGGTGATTATAAGATGGATTGATTGTATGTGTATGGTTAGACATATTTGACTTCTTTTGTAATTATAATTATGAAAGTGTGGTGATAAATAAGTATCTTAGTAACATTTCTGATACAAATTATACTATTTGGATTATGTTCTTTGAAGAGAGAATTTTTTGAGTTTACATAGAAACCAATGTTTACAACTCAAGATTCACAACAATGTTTATATGGGTTTCACATTTTGGAGAGAAAATCAAAATTATATACTTTATATAATGTAATATCCAATGATGTTGATGTTTTGGAAAAAATATCTAATGATGTCAATGTAAAATTTTACTCAAAAGAAATATCAACAAGGAAAAAAATGTAAATGTTTCTTTATAGCATATATTTATTTGAATTTTAAAATGTGTCAAATTTTTTATGATTGGCACTGGAAATTTTATAATGCAGCCTAAAATTATAGTTAAATAAGACACCGGTGTATAAAGAACTTCTGCATAAGAGAGGAAGCATGACACAATTTGTAACGTATTCTAATTGAATGTTAGGAAATCTTTCTTACATGCCGACACATTCATATAAAAAAATTGGGTATCCATTTCCTATATTTTTAGGATCATTGGGGATATAAATTATGTTGTTAAGAATTTTTATCACTTTTGTCCATACCATGACATGGTCCCAATAGTACAATACAATCACAAGTATTCACTCCACCAAAAATTGTTGAGACACAAAATCCATTGCGTGCCTTTGTAAGTAAATAAATAATTCTTATAATGCTTTATATTTTTAATATCTTAAAGACTCACAACCACTTGAGTTTTTTTTGTCGGTACAACCACTTGAGTTATGATCTCTAAGCACATATAAAACTCACTTTGAAAATGTTGTTTGGCAAAGTCATCCTGGCAAATCGAAAATCGAGTGATCGGAATCAAGCCTTTTTAAGTTAGTGTATAATTTCAAGAGCTAAATCCATATTAAATGGTTATGAATTATAAATAGTAAAACTGAGAAGCACAAGTGTACAAATTTACAATTCCTAAAAAGTAAAGATAACTAACAAGGTCCAAGTTGAGTTGAACGATGTTTCTTGAAATAAATAACTTTATCAAAAGGTCACTATTTCGATGTTCAAAATGGAGTTGGATCTTCATATGGTTCATCAAAAGATACTTTCACATCATTTGGATGCTTATACCACTTTTTTAAATTTTGAAATATATTATAATGAACTTTTGAACAATACGTGTTCTCTAAATTGATTTGATGCATAAGAGGCGGGATAAAATCCATAAGAAAAATCATACTAGAAGGCATATAAATTTTACAAAAAAATAACACATTTACTTTTTGTAATATAGAAAATAATCTAATGGTAACATATCAAACGTCAATAGTTTGAGCAACCCATATTTTTCAGAATAAATGGTTATGCACCTCTTTATAAATATATTTTGCACAATGTATATATTGATGAAAGATTTATTCTTCATAACCATAGTTTCTAATTGAAAATAATGTAGATGGTGAACATAAATTTGGTCCCAACCTTAAGATGTATGAGATAACATTATGCTATTATAAGCATAACATATCAAGGTACACATCATACTTGTATGTCGAAAGAAACATGTTTCTTGCTAACAAATGATTGAAAATAATACTGTCACTAACATGGTTGAAGAAATGTTTTTTAATATTTGAATGTCTTTATTGGGATCCATGATATGTCCTCAATGAGTGCAATTCCAAATAACATAGCTAGGATATACAAAGTCTGGTGTCCAAATAAACTTAGCATAGTAAAAAAAATTCCTAAATAAGCAAAGTTACCAATTAGAGGTAACATTCTTTCTTTTATTGAGTAGTTAATCCTTTGTATTCTAAGATAGCCACTGTATGAATTATATAGTGCAATTCTGACAGTGCTTGTACAACCGGGAAGGTAATCTTATATGTATGATATAAAATCATTTATATGAAGAAAAAATAGTAATTCCCTATCATGTCATATTTATGGTTTTTATAACCATTCTTTGAGGTTGACCCTACAAAGATTTACGGTCTTAGTTTTCAGATTTGATTGTCATATCACTTAGTAGAGCTCTTAAGTTCGTTTCAGGTCTCTGGTTATTCTAAAAAACTCGGTTGTGGGTGATGATGATTCATAAAACCAAATTACCATGTTAAGAGGATATGTTTTAATAAAAGAAGTTGGTAGACGGGTCATGTTGAACCAACTAAGTTACCAAGTGAAAGATTCCCCACAAAAAAAAACTTGTTTTACCATCTCAACGTGAGGTGTTGTGTCAATATATTTGACCAGCCAATTCAAGTTCAAATTTAAAACATAGCTAGTCATATGAAATTATTCTAATGCCTATGTATTATTATCATTGAGCCATGAAAGAAATAGTAAGAAATTGTACCATTATACAACCAGATAGACTGACGTAGAATGCAACCCACTTTTCATGTCAAAAAAATTACCAAGTAATATTTTCATAGTTCTCATAAAGAAAAGGGCAAGAAGGGCTTTTATTTTAACCAAGCCTCTCATCGAACAACTTTAACCTTCCTCTTAATTTAAGAGCTCGACCAATTGTAGGAAAAAATCTTTTAGTGCTTGGATAATTGCAAAGATACACATAATACCTAGCAAACAAAACAGACATGTTGCCTAGAACCATAAACATGGGATTCTAGGGTCACATTTTAATGCATGCTAGTACATACTTGGTTCTTAAGATATAAGTAGTGTTGGAGTGAGTGTAATGGCTAGTTCATGTTTCTACCCATATGGTTATATCATGAAAGCACAAGACATACTCTATTGGGTAAATTAAATAATCTTTGATTAGATTAGATACAACTTATATGAATAATAAAATTTCTAATTAGGTAAGGAAGACTGCAGCAATAACTTTCAAAGAGAAAACAAACTAAATCATTGGCCTTCTTTTTACCTTTTTTTTTGAAAAGGGAGCTTTATATATTACTACTCAAGTCAAACGCTACATCCCTAACACACACGGCAGGAAAATCAGCCGTCCATGCCCGTGAAACAGACAAAGCATTACCCCATTTAGCTACATTATGGGCCACCACATTACACTCCCTAAAGACATGGGAACAACCAGTGAACTCAAAAAACTCCCTGACTTTGCAGATCAGGTCTAAGAAGTTGTGATACGGTGAACACCCATGTTTAAAGCTGCTGATGTCCGCAGCAACCACACTTGCATCTGTTTCCACTTCCACTGCCAACATCTTCCATTCCAGGGCCTTCTTGAGGGCCATTAAGATCGCCAAAGCTTCAGCATCTTTGCTATTCCAACAGCCAAAAAGGTTCCACACCACCACTCCCCTCAAGTTACCCAGATGATCTCTATAGACAGCGCTGAGGGTAGTCCTATTTCTCTCCACCGAGCAAGCAATATTTGTATTCACCTTTATCTTGTCCACCGTAGGTTTGTGCCATCGCCTCCTCCTTCTCTCTCTTATTGGAATGGCATGCTGTACCAACCGATCAACCTGCTCCCTAGACCAAGCAAGCAGGTTTGTAAACAAAATAATAGGGGAGCTCTTGATTTTGTTGAAGGTGAACTCATTCCTAGCTTTCCAACTTGCAACACAAACAGTAATAATCTGGACCATCTTCTCACTGTCAAAGGTCTTGAAAAGCCAAACCCAGGCGTCAGCCATGGTGCTTCTAGGGATTCTGTCTGGGACATCACCCAACCTGATATGGTACCACAAGGTCTTCGCAGTGTCACAGTCAAAGAGAATATGGAAAAGATCTTCAGACGAATGATCGCAGATAGTGCAGGCCGCACTAGCATCCACCCTTCTTTTAACCAGCGTCGCCCCAGTAGCCATGTAATCTTTGCACGCCCTCCACATAAATGCCCTGTATTTAGGAGCCACCTTCGCCTTCCAAATAGCCTTCCACATGTCTTTCTCATTGTCCCCCTCATCCTCAGAAACCGGTTCACCTCTTCCCAACCAGTAGGCTGTTTTAACAGAGAACAAACCGTTAACTGAAGGATACCAATACATCAAGTCTTTCTTCCCCACACAAGGCAGAAGTCTGCTCAGCTCCATCAGGTCATCCACCTGTAGCAGATCAATAATATAGTTCTCCTTCCACGCCATGAGATTGAAGTCAATGATCTCCGCCACCAGCCAATCATCACTGTCCTCTATGTAATCCAGTTTGGAGCACCACCCTTTTTTGTTAGGCAACCACAGATCACCCCAGAGCTTGACTATGGACTCCTCATCGATCCTCCATCTCAACCCCTCTTTCAACAGAGCTTTAGACCCCCAAAGGCTTCGCCAAGTAAAGCTAGGGTCGAAACCTCTGTACGCATCCAGAAACTCGCAATATTTGTAGTACTTACTCCCCAGAACTTTAGCACACAAACTATCTTTGTTAGATTGTAGCCTCCAAGCATGCTTAGCTAGGATAGCTAAGTTGAACGTCTTCATCTCCTTGAAACCAAGACCCCCATCCCTCTTTGACTTGCAAAGTTTGTCCCAAGAAGCCCAATGTATTCTCCTTTTTTTGTCTGTAGAGCCCCACCAAAAGTACGCTATCAATCGTGTTATCTCATCAAGGACGTTGGCCGACAGCTGAAAAATTCCCATCATATAGGTTGGCAAAGCTTGAATGACAGACTTGATTAAAACCTCTTTTCCAGCCTGGCTTAGAAACTTTTCCTTCCATCCATTCAACTTGGACCAAACTCTATCAATAATCGCTTTGAAGGTGATTTTCTTCGATCTACCCACAACCGTAGGAAGCCCCAAGTACTTCTCGTGTTTCGTAACTTGTTGCATATTTAAGATTCTCAAAACCTCCTCCTTCTTTGCCTCCTCAACATTACCACTGAAGGACACCTCCGACTTTATCATGTTAATCTTCTGCCCTGAAGCCTTTTCATAGCAGCTAATGGAGTTAGCTATCGTCAAAGCTTCCTGCGGAGTGGCCCTACAGAATAGAATGCTATCGTCAGCAAAAAACAGGTGAGATATCGAAACCTCTTTAGCATTAGCCTTCGCCCCATGGATCAGCCCCTTCTCCTCTGCATTTCTAATAAGGTGCGAGAATGAATCCGCACACAAAATGAAGATATAGGGTGAAATTGGGTCCCCTTGTCTAAGCCCCCTTTGTGGCTTGATATTACCCTTTCTTTTCCCATTGATAATGAAGGAGAGGGATGAACTTGAGAAGCACTCAAAAACCTTTTTGCACCAGAGATGATTGAAACCCATGGCTCTCATCACGTCATAAGCAAACTGCCACTCAATGCGGTCATAAGCTTTGCTCATATCCAGTTTGACGACCAAGTGACCTCTTCTCCCCTTCTTCTTCCTCTTCATCGCATGGAATAGCTCAAAGGCAATCAAAGCGTTATCTGTTATAAGTCTTCCCGGAATAAATGTGCTTTGGTTCTCCGTCACAATCGAGTTGAGGAACGCCTTTAATCTGTTGGCCATTAACTTTGATATGGTCTTGTACATTGTGTTGCACAAGCTAATAGGCTTGTAATCATTCAAGCATTTAGGGTACCTGCATTTAGGAATAAAAATGATGTTAGTGAAATTTATTTCTTTTATCTCCTCCTTATTCCTCCACCAACTCTTCACGTACTCCACCACATCCCCCCCACATATATCCCAGAAAGTTTGGAAGAAACTAGCCTTAGAGGGGTTCATATTAATCAACGCATCCCAAACTTCATTTCTATCTGGGTCCTTCATGAGCTTTCTATTGGATTCTTCATTAATAAGGTGGGGAATATGTTCCGTTGCCTCCTTATTGTTTGTGTTCCCTTGAGAAAAAAAAATTCTTCATAATAATCCCGAATCAACTTCTCAATCTCTTGACTACCCTCCATCCAAACCCCATTCTCCTTTTTTAGTTTATCAATTGTATTTCTCTGTCTTCTTTGGGAAGCCGACTTGTGAAAGAAAGTGGTATTTCTGTCCCCCTCTTTGATGTAGCTCATTCTAGATCTAATGTACCAGTACGTCTCATTGGTTTTATGAAGCATGGCAAGTTCTTCGCTTAGCTTTTTACATATCTCGAAAGATATAATGTTCTGAGGTTGCTCTTGGGCCTTCAGCAAATCTTTCTCCGCCCTTCTAATATTATTCCTAACATTACCAAATTTCTAGGCAGCCCAATCCTTCAGCTTCTTCTCGCAATTAGCAATCTTCTTATTTATGTGGATATCTCTGTCTGTCCCCCACGCTTCTTCAACCACGCCTTTACACTCCGGGTCAGCCAACCAAAATTTTTCGCACCTGAACTCTTTACTTCCATAGACTGCCACCTTTTTTTCAGTGTTCAGAATAATTGGTGAGTGGTCGGATCCGAGCCTTGGGAGCACCCTAACCCACGCGTGCGGGAAGGAACAGCTCCGCAACAAGCTCCCTAACACCCTATCCAACCACTCTTTAATGTTAGTCTTAAAAGATTTCCCTCTTTCCCACGTAAAGCGATCCCCTTCAGAACTAATCTCCACTAGATCACAATCTCTCATTGCCTCTTTAAATTCCTCCATATGCCTTCTAGATCCCTGTACACCCCCTTCTTTCTCATTGTAATTGAGAATCTCATTAAAATCCCCCAAAAGCACCAGCATTCAATCACAGTCCTCATTAATCTGCTTCATCAGTCTCCACGTCTTATGTTTGCTCCCGGCATCCACCCAGCCATAGATACCCGCACAACTCCATCTAGGATGGGAACTTTGCTCCTCTATGTCGACCACAAAATGATGCTGGGAATATGAGATTGTTGTTAGCGGGACATCTTTCCACCACATTCCAATCCCTCCCGCTCTTCCATCTCTCCCGATGTTAACACCATTCTGGAATCCACACTTAATCCTCATTTTCTCCATATCAGTATGAGTGATCAACGTCTCCATAAGGAAGATGAGATCAGGCCTATCCTCTCTGCATATCCTGCGGAGGTTATTTAATGTGTCAAGCTTGGCCAGGCCTTCACAGTTCTAGGCCTTTATTTTCATGGTTCTTCGCGGCTCTGGTTTTCACCAGAAACCGCTACTTGAGAGCTTGTAACGACCTGCACTTTTGAGTGTCTAAAAGACCTTAAAGTCGCAGATCGTTAATCATATACTCCAGGATCAGATTCATGAAATAATACAAAATAGTAAACAATTTCCATTAATGATCAAATATTTACATGCTTAGATAAAAAGCTCCTCTAAGGAGTTACATAACTTTTAAACAGAATTAACTTTTACATGTGTGAAGATAAACCATTAGGACTAAACCTTCATGATTAAATTGTAGTGTCTTAATCATCTTTAATTGTACCCTCATGTCCACGAATCAAGTATATCTGATACCTAAAACGCCGACAAACAAATATGCGATCAGTATATTTCTATACTGGTACGTGGATTCAAGCAATAATCACAAGTACGAATATAAGCAAACATCTTTATCTTGAATATAAACTCATTTTCATATTCTAACCCATATCTGGTCAACTACCTCAGGTGTAATCACTGTCCCTCCAGGGCTCGTGTGCATTACCTTTAAGATCAGTCAAACCCAGGGTTCAGAATACTATTATTTACTGTACGTGATACTCATATGCACTTTATAATTTGCAGGAACAAAATAAATAAGCAAGCAGTTTATTTGTCGTCCAATCTCATCGAGAAACATCGGCAATCTCAGAATTCGATACATGTATTCATAAGCGTAACCACGTACCTTATGTCCTCGCAGAATCATGCAGAACATCACATACTTTAAGAATGCACCCAAACATCCAAGCAACAAAGCATGTAATCAACAAGTATCTGAAACAAAGAATACTACGTATGTGTCACCATGTATTCTCATTATACTAATCAGATTTAGATGTACTCCTAAACTAGGGTTTAGGTTATCTCGTGTTTCGAAATGGGATTAGGGATACCGACCCTAATTCTATCATATTGTGGTTTCTCAGATTACAAATTTAATTATTCATATTAGGTGAAACCCTAATCGTCAACGTAAGCATATTAAGCTAGTCATGACATCTAGATTACATTATCAACATTAGATCATAGCAAGATGTTGACATTGGTCCTAAACACCACGAATAAGATTATTAATCTGGCATTGTCAATCATTCATCATTGTCAGGGATTTACTCATTTTACATGTCTAGATTAGGTATTATCACAACCCTAACGAGTCTACATTAATTAGGCATTAGATTAAGGTAGATCTAGGTTTTCCCTATATACTAATCACATCAACACATGTATTACACATGCTTTTAGAACATGAAGCATAAATAGACTTCAATCATATTTTATTTGGATTCCACTCGTTTTTCTGATCAATTTGATATATAATTTCGCTATATTACGAGTTATGGATAATTAACTAGAATTATTACAAGATAAATACTTACCAGCCAATCAGAAAGTGCCACGTCAGCATTGCAAGTGTTGCACTTGGTGCGACCAATGGGCTGCGGCCGGCTCATACTTAGGTTCCAGAAAAGCTGGGGCTTGCAAACATGACGAAAGGACTTCACTACCCCTTCCCATCTCTTTGGAGTTCCTCTTGCCCAGGGGGCAAAACAGTCTAATGCTATGAGACCCGTCTTCAACCTTGCCCCCGACCCGTGCCTCTGCTCAGCGTGCATACGCACGACGCAGGTTGCCTCCAACTGGTCTGTGTGACGCGCCGCTCACAATCTCCTACTCTACGTCCTCGCTACCGTGGATGCATGACCCCCATCTGCTATGCACGGTGCTACGGAGAGCGCTCCTGCCTCCAATGCCCGCTCCCCCTTACCCCTTCTCCCAGGTTCACGGTCGGCCTGAAGGTCAGAAGGCGTGGGGAAGCCACACTGGCCCTCACCGGACCCAGACGGGGTTGTACCTAGCTGCGAGCTAAGGACCCAACAGTGATGGCGGCGGCACCTATTCCAGTCGAAGCCCTCGTTGTCCTCCTCCCCGAGCAGTGAGTTGGTTAGAAGGTGAAAAGCTCCATCTTCCATGCCTGCAACCCGCGACCGGGCGCGATATCTCCTAGATCATCCACGCCGCCCAGTGGCTCTTTCCCTTGGTCGATCCGTCAATGGTGCTTCTGTGCACATCAGGTGTTGCAGTCGCTGCCATCGGAGCCAACAGCTCCCTCTCTGCCAGTGCCCACATCATCCATGAGAGTTCTCTGTTCTATGATCGGCCCTCAGGTCATCATCACCTCCGTGCCCAGACCCTGCCAAGACGCCCGACGCTCCACTCGTACGCCCACACGATGACTCGACAGGGTGCCTCCACTGGCCATGGCACAGGGCGCCGCCACCCCAGTAGCGCCTCAAGACCGACCATTGTTGTCACTCTTCACCTCCTCTCCGACACAGCCCCCTAGCTCACCATCACCACCAGAACTCGTCGCCTTCCTCCTCTTCGCTCAGCATGCCGCCAGGACGTAGGCTTGCCTGCAGTTTCTGCCTGGTTATCTCCGGTGAGCGTCAGCCTGTTGGGGAAACACCCCCTCCCTTGGATCTGCGGAAGGAGCCACATTTCTCCTGGTGGTCGTGCAACCTCTTTGAACATTATAGAGTTCAGGTTGTACTAAAATAGGGGATAGGGTCTAACGATCTTGAATAAAGGTGTCCCTCCTCCTTGTCATGTTGGGATCCTTATATAGATCATATGGGGAAGCCCCTAACCCTAGGTGGTGGAAGACCACGAGGTAAGAGGTCTCCAAAGGGTAGTCCAACCCCAAGCAACTAGGTTTCGTTAATCTTTTCTCCTTGGGGTTCAAGGAAACTAAATTGACAAGGCGTTTATATTGTTTCCAAAAGAATCCATGATTACTTCCTTTCCATAACTATTAAAGGATATCCCTTTTATTCAAATACACCATCCTTTTATTATGCGAAGCAAAGCATATGTTTCTTTAGATAAAATTATTTCCTTTTATACTTATAAATCCAAGAGTTACGTAAAGCATTACTATAATCTTATTACGACTTGGATTTGGCAACAAAAGAAGTCATTAAGAATATCTAGTTTTGTATGGTGCCTTATCCATGATGTTTCCAACTCATATAGATAATTATCCTCTAATTATCTAAAACATCATAAATTATATTTCTTTTGGCCACATGACAATTACTTCATTTATCGTAACAAAAAGCCATCATTATTAATTCATGTACAATACCTTTGATTTATTTAACTCGTGCCACAAGAACCCATGCCACAAAGATGATCTATATTGTCATTATACCAATAATACCATTTAGGAAATGATAAATCAATTAATTTACATAATTCATTTTTTTAACCAAAACTGAGGATATTACATTCACCCCTCCTTAAAAGGAATTTTGTCCTCAAAATTTAGGCCTACCAAGCCTAGGTGAATGATACTCCTATCATCCTCAAAACTTAGGGTTACCACCCCATGAGATTTCTAAAACAACTTTTCTTTAGTATATAAAATTTCTTTTTATTACTAACATTTGCACCTGAATTCAAATATGTCCACATCTATAGTATACACATCTTATCATCACTTTATGATTTTGTTCTCATTGGTGATCTCATGATTACCTGGCGATTTCTCTTTTCACCTAGGTTTCCAATCTATGATTTATTATTTTTGCATGAGGGTGAGGTGACACCTCTAACCCCATAATGTCATTACACATTCAACTTAAGACATTTATTCTCAATTTTAAGCATAATGTGTCTATGCAATCTCCCTCCCTCATAATGAGACAAAATAAGCATTTGGCTACAGCCCAAACACAAATTTCATTCCATTCCAAGAGCAGAGATGGTACATCCACATATTACCTTTCAATTTCATGCATTAAGTTGAATCATACTCTATATGACTCTAAACTTACTTGTTCTTAATTTCACGACATTCTTATGTCCCATGAATCAAGTGTCCCTTTTCTTACTCTTAAGTTAGGGCACAACTTATCTCAAGTTTTTCTTTTTCATGACCTCATTACATCTTTATATTTACATCTCATGTATTATTATGAGCCTTAGCCAAATCCTCTAGGTCTCTAGGGGTATAGGTACTTTTGGAGTGATCTCATCCTTATGCATCAAGAGAGTGTCTTTACATTCACCCTACTGGGCCACATGAACATCAAGTAGGTGGCCAACCTCCTGAGACATGGGCCTAGGGCAAACCAACTGTTACCTCCCGACCACTTGGTCATGTGCATTCAAGATTTATCAACTCCCAACCCATCGGTCCTATGTACCTCTAATACACCCTACTTGACCCTAGGATTGCATTAGGACTCTACCCTCTCTAAGGGTTTCTTTTGAGATGTCACATCTTTTAAGCACATTATTCTCTTATTTAATTCTTTAACCAGAATTTCCCTCATATCTCACTTTTGAGTACACATAATGCAGTGTTGTCCCATCATTGGGCTCAGGCCACCTTCCCTCCAGGGCTTGGTGCCATGTCGGTCTTCCCTCCTGGGCTTGACCTCTGTGATCTTCCCCTCCAGGGGCTTGATCCTAAACAACTGCATTGTGGACTTAGGCCACCTTCCCTCCTGGGCTTGGTGCCTGCTTGGTCTTCCCTCCTGGGCTTGATCATTTCATGACCTTCCCTCCTGGGCTTGGTCGTCCACTTAGGCCACCTTCCCTCCTGGGCTTGGTGCCTTACTGGTCTTCCCTCCTGGGCTTGACCAGCTGTGTTACTCAGAGTTGGCATCCTTGGGTTCAAAGAATTTAAGTGCTTTTTTTTAATATCTTTAACTCTTCCCTACTCTAGGTGAGGATTAAGGTTATCTCAATACTTAATTACATTTATTCACTTACCTTTTAAGGGAAAGTCCTAGCCTAGGGTGCCTTCTTGGCTCATAGGAGGGGGTTAGACTATCTAGCCACAACCTGATCCCAAGATCTAGGTTTTGCCTCCTTCATAGGTCATCTTCCCGCTCTTGGGTTGACCCACCCTAGGTTCGCACACTAACCCTAAAGGTTTTATAGATTAAGTATAACTTTTATCATTATAACCTATCAACCCATGTTTTCTCAACCTCTGGAATACCCTCTCATGGTCTTTGTTCATTCAATGAACTTGGGTAACCTTCCCTCTAGGGCTTGGTGCTACCTCAGCCTTCCCCTCCAGGGGCTTGGCCACCATCACTAAACTTCAAGAGACACCATGTGGAGTTTGAGCAAGTTATATTCCAACTTTTCATTTTGTTATATATACATCTCTTGGGTTTTTATATCTCTTAAGACTTATCACCTAAGTTTTATGCTCCTCATGCATACATGCATGGGAGACTAGGTTACCTAAACCATCCCTTATCTTTCTTATTCATGATTTCAAATTTCACATGGGTAGTGTCCCATACCACCACGCCATGTTGATTACCGATTTTAAATTTTCACATGGGTAGTGTCCCATACCACCACACCATATTGATTACCGATTTCAAATTTTCACATGGGTAGTGTCCCATACCACCACACCATGTTGATTACCGATTTTAAATTTTCACATGGGTAGTGTCCCATACCACCACACCATGTTGATTACCGATTTTAAATTTTCACATGGGTAGTGTCCCATACCACCACACCATGTTGATTACCGATTTTAAATTTTCACATGGGTAGTGTCCCATACCACCACACCATGTTGATTACCGATTTTAAATTTCACATTTTACTTCTCGTATTAATATTTTCTTTTCAATTTTTTTTAAGCAAGAGATGAGAAGTAGACGAAAATGTGAGACGAGAAACCTAATTTTCCTCTTAGCATTTCTAAAGATTATTTGAAATTATAAACTATTAAACATTAGTTGATGAATCTGTGCTCTGATACCAAATGTAACGACCCGCACTTTTGAGTGTCTAAAAGACCTTAAAGTCGCAGATCGTTAATCATATACTCCAGGATCAGATTCATGAAATAATACAAAATAGTAAACAATTTCCATTAATGATCAAATATTTACATGCTTAGATAAAAAGCTCCTCTAAGGAGTTACATAACTTTTAAACAGAATTAACTTTTACATGTGAGAAGATAAACCATTAAGACTAAACCTTCATGATTAAATTGTAGTGTCTTCATCATCTTTAATCGTACACTCATGTCCACGAATCAAGTATATCTGATGCCTAAAACGCCGACAAACAAATATGCGATCAATATATTTCTATACAGGTACGTGGATTCAAACAATAATCACAAGTACGGATATAAGCAAACATATTTATCTTGAATATAAACTCATTTTCATATTCTAACCCATATCTGGTCAACTACCTCAGGTGTAATCACTGTCCCTCCAGGGCTCGTGTGCATTACCCTTAAGATCAGTCTAACCCAGGGTTCAGAATACTATTATTTACTTTACATGATACTCATATGCACTTTATAATTTGCAGGAACAAAATAAATAAGCAAGCAGTTTATTTGTCGTCCAATCTCATCGAGAAACATCGGCAATCTCGAAATTCGATACATGTATTTATAAGTGTAACCACATACCTTATGTCCTCGCAGAATCATGCAGAACATCACATACTTTAAGAATGCACCCAAACATCCAAGCAACAAAGCATGTAATCAACAAGTATCTAAAACAAAGAATACTACGTATGTGTCACCATGTATTCTCATTATACTAATCAGATTTAGATGTACTCCTAAACTAGGGTTTAGGTTATCTCGTGTTTCGAAATGGGATTAGGGATACCAACCCTAATTCTATCATATCGTGGTTTCTCAGATTACAAATTCAATTATTCATATTAGGTGAAACCCTAATCGTCAACTTAAGCATATTAAGCTAGTCATGACATCTAGATTACATTATCAGCATTAGATCATAGCAAGATGTTGACATTGGTCCTAAACACCATGAATAAGATTATTAATCTAGCATTGTCAATCATTCATCATTGTCAGGGATTTACTCATTTTACATGTCTAGATTAGGTATTATCACAACCCTAACGAGTCTACATCAATTAGGCATTAGATTAAGGTAGATCTAGGTTTTCCCTTTATACTAATCACATTAACACATGTATTACACATGCTTTTAGAACAGGAAGCATAAACAGACTTTGATCATATTTTATTTGGATTCACTCATTTTTCTGATCAATTTGATATATAATTTTTCTATATTATGAGTTATGGATAATTAACTAGAATTATTACAAGATAAATACTTACCAGCCAATCAGAAAGCGCCACGTCAGCATTGCGGGTGTTGCACATGGTGCGACCAATGGGCTGTGCCCGACTCATACTTAGGTTCCAGCAAAGCTGGGGCTTGCAAACATGACGAAAGGACTTCACTACCCCTTTCCCATCTCTTTGGAGTTCCTCTTGCCCAGGGGCAAAACAGTCTAATGCTATGAGACCCGTCTTCAACCTTGCCCCCGACCCGTGCCTCTGCTCAGCGTGCGTACGCACGACGCAGGTCGCCTCCAACTGGTCTGTGTGACACGCCACTCACAATCTCCTACTCTGCGTCCTCGCTACCGTGGATGCATGACCCCCATCTGCTACGCACGGTGGTACGGAGAGCGCTCCTGCCTCCAATGCCCGCTCCCCCTTACCCCTTCTCCCAGGTTCACGGTCGGCCTGAAGGTCAGAAGGCGTGGGGAAGCCACACTGGCCCTCACCGGACCCAGACGGGGTTGTACCTAGCTGTGAGCTAAGGACCCAACAGTGATGGTGGCGACACCTATTCCAGTCGAAGCCCTCGTCGTCCTCCTCCCCGAGCAGTGAGTTGGTTAGAAGGTGAAAAGCTCCATCTTCCATGCCTGTAACCCGCGACCGGGCGCGGTATCTCCTAGATCATCCACGCCGCCCAGTGGCTCTTTCCCTTGGTCGATCCGTCAATGGTTCTTCTGTGCACATTAGGCGTTGCAGTCGCTGCCATCGGAGCCAACAACTCCCTCTCCGCCAGTGCCCACATCATCCATGAGAGTTCTCCGTTCTATGATCGGCCCTCAGGTCATCATCACCTCCGTGCCCAGACCCTGCCAAGACGCCCGGCGCTCCGCCCGTACGCCCACACGACGACTCGACAGGGCGCCTCCACTGGCCATGGCACAGGGCGCCGCCACCCCAGTAGCGCCTCAAGACCGACCATTGCTATCCCTCTTCACCTCCTCTCCTACACAGCCCCCTAGCTCACCATCACCACCAGAACTCATCGCCTTCATCCTCTTCGCTCAGCATGCCGCCAGGACGTAGGCTTGCCTGCAGTTTCTTCCTGGTTAGCTCCGGCGAGCGTCAGCCTGTTGGGGAACACCCCCTCCCTTGGATCTGCGGAAGGATCCACGTTTCTCCTGGTGGTCGTGCGACCTCTTTGAACATAATAGAGTTTAGGTTGTACTAAAATAGGGGATAGGGTCTAACGATCTTGAACAAAGGTGTCCCTCCTCCTTGTCATGTTGGGATCCTTATATAGATCATATGGGGAAGCCCCTAACCCTAGGTGGTGGAAGACCACGAGGTAAGAGGTCTCCAAAGGGTAGTCCAACCCCAAGCAACTAGGTTTCGTTAATCTTTTCTCCTTGGGGTTCAAGGAAACTAAATTGACAAGGCGTTTATATTGTTTCCAAAAGAATCCATGATTACTTCCTTTCCATAACTATTAAAGGATATCCCTTTTATTCAAATACACCATCCTTTTATTATGCGAAGCAAAGCATATGTTTCTTTAGATAAAATTCTTTCCTTTTATACTTATAAATCCAAGAGTTACGTAAAGCATTACTATAATCTTATTACGACTTGGATTTGACAACAAAAGAAGTCATTAAGAATATCTAGTTCTGTATGGTGCCTTATCCATGATGTTTCCAACTCATATAGATAATTATCCTCTAATTATCTAAAACATCATAAATTATATTTCTTTTGGCCACATGACAATTACTTCATTTATCGTAACAAAAAGCCATCATTATTAATTCATGTACAATACCTTTGATTTATTTAACTCGTGCCACAAGAACCCATGCCACAAAGATGATCTATATTGTCATTATACCAACAATACCATTTAGGAAATGATAAATCAATTCATTTACATAATTCATTTTTTTAACCAAAACTGAGGATATTACAGAGCTTGCCTCCCAGATCATTGTTGTCCCTTCGTTCCTAGCAACCTTGGTCTCCCTACCACCTTCTTCCCCTTCCTCTCTGTCCTTCTCAATAGAATTTCTTGTCTTCCTTTTAGTTTGACTTCCCCCATCGTGTTTTCCACCCTCCCCCTTCCTTACCACCCTTCGGTATGTTCCTTTTCTTCCCTGTATCATCTTCCCCTTTGTTTTCATTTCGTCGAACACCTTCTGTGTTCCCTTTCCTGCTATAATTTTTGTAGTGGTCCCTCCATGTGGCTTTTCTTTAATACTCCCTTTCTTTGTGGCTGTAGTAATAACTTCCCTTGTATCCTGTCCACCAACTGTTCCTTCCTCTGTTGCCATGGGTGCCAGCCTCTCTTCTCTCTCTGTTCTGTCCACTCTGGTTGTCTCCCTTGTGATTAATTTTTCAATAGATTCCTTCGTTGCTTTGGGGCTCTCGTCAACCAGCCTGGCCTTCCCTTGCTCCTTGTCCGTCGCAACAGTCTCCCAAGTGTTGTTGTCGTTCACTTTGTTTTTTCCTCCTTCAGTGTCACGGGCCTTAGCAACATCTCTTTCTTTCCCCTTTTCCTGAAAAAAACTCCTTTTCAGTTCTTCGTAGGTGCCCCCTTGCTCCAGCTGTGACTTTAGCTTGCGCGGTGACGCCCTTAGCCACTGTCCCCACCTCCCTTCCAGGTCAGTATTACCTAGCTCCTCTTCTTTACAGTCATGGGTTGAATGACCCAACCTGCCGCACCGAAAGAAGAAGATAGGTAGTCTTTCGTATCTGATCGCCACCTCAACCAAATTTCTGTCTATCAGCTTGATCTTCTGTACTTGCTTCAGGGGCTTTTCGATGTTTATGTTTATCCTCAGCCTTCTCACCCTTGACCACTCTCCCCTTTCCTCCTCATCTATTTTAACCACAGTTCCTAAGATGTTTCCTATCCTTTGTAGAGCTTCTTCAGATCTATAGCCCATAGGGAGATTGTAAAGCCTGACCCAGAATTCACTTTCCGTAAAGTAGATATTAGAAGGTTGTTCCCCTGCCTTTATCACCTTTAGCGCCAGAAGATATCCTTCGAAACACCACGGGCTTCCTTTCTCCACCTTCTCTTTATCTTTCCTGCTCTCAAACTGAATGACTATGATCTTGTGCTCCACCTGCTCGAATGACTTCACATTCTTTAGGCCCCACGCCATTAGCATTGTCCTCCGCAGCGCCATGAAGTTGTAGTGTTTGTTTGTTAGCAGCTTCGCCGCCACTGTTGTGTCCTCCTCGATTCCGATTTTTGTTTCTCCGTCGGTGAAGTCCACACAATCATCCACCTTTATGCTGAGCTCTTGACATCTTCTTAATACTTCGTCCTCCATTTGGCCCTAATCTCACTCCCGGAGATGGAAATAAACCTCCGCCGTAAAAGGGAGGGAAGAAACCCTGCTTTCTCGCCTATCGCCAGAGCGAAAGACCTAGCTCGGGAGAATTGATCCCAGAAATCCCCTTTGAGCTACATGGACTTCTTTTTACCTTATTGCGCTCCATAAAAAATCAGAAGAGAAATATCATCCCAATCAAAGAAGGGAATAAGAAGCCATCATGTGCAAGAATGCACACCATCTTGGAGAAATGACCATGAAGAACAACCGCCTCACTCCTAGGGTTAGGTACATAGTAGAAAATCTCCTCCGACTTCGTCAATTGGACGTTGCAGATATGTTATAACACATGAATATTAGCTCATCGAAAGGGCGTGGAAGTGCTTTCCTCTTTCATGGCCTCCCTACATAGGAAAATACATGCATCTTATAAAGATAGCCAGGGCTAGGATACCTGATTAACGACAACCATCTGCAATTAATTCACGACATGCAGGTATATGTAAACTAATTGCTACAACATCAACCATTGTTGGAAACTCACCAGGACATTGGAAGGTCGAAGAAAAACTATTTGGAGCTCCACCACAACATCCTTGTAATATACTATTGCACAAAGGTCGACGATTATGAGCAGATTACAACCATAACTAACCGTGGGGATGATTCACCCAATTGTGTGCCTAAAGCAGGAAATCGAATCGTACTGCCGGCCGTAGATCAACTACAATTACGAGGATACCCAAAACCAGAAGCCGAATCAGAAAGTACTCTGACCATCCCCATGCTCCTTGGGATGCATGTCACACCTGTACGTGTCATGGCCATGTCCACAACAATGCCCTTCTTTCCCACACATATGGAATAGATCGCTACTCTATAATTTGATATGGTGATTCTGATGTTGTTTTTCCTAGATGAAAACCCCTTTCATATAATGAGATATGCCACCCATGCATCAGTACTTAAAAGGAGAAGCACCTTATTGCACGGCCTAACGATATTATAGATTAAAAGAATAGATACATAAGGCGGATACAGAAGTCGATGGCTTTATTTTACGAAGTCCATTGCATGACAAAGTCTATGGAAGTGTCCAAGAAATTAACAGAACGGAAGAATGAAGATTACTTCATTGTGCAAAGTCCAACTGATTCAGGGAATTGAAAGATGACGGAGACGAGTGGTCATGTTTAGAATGATAGAATAGTAGATATATACACACAGACATATATAACATATATATACACACATTATATATATATATATATATATATATATATATATATATAGAGAGAGAGAGAGAGAGAGAGAGAGAGAGAGAGAGAGAGAGGATACACTCCTGTATAAATCACACAGTACACCCTAATGATGTTTGCCTATGTAGATCATAATTTTATAAAATCTAATCCATTGATTTTCATTGTTACAATAGTAATATGTTTCACTCAAAATTTGAGCCCGTCAGAATGAGTGTAGGTCACCTCATCTAAGGACACCAAAATTGAAACACACACTAGCGCAAATCAGGGAATAGACTACGGTCTCTTCTTCAGACCATAGTTATTTGTGGGTCAAGATTCCAATATTTTGAGAATTTTATTTTACCAAAACTAGTCCACGGTTAACTGATTACATATCTCTATGCATTTAAGTTTCTCCGCCACCGCTCTCTGCCAATTCCTTTTCCAGTTTCCTCTTTATGCTCCGTGGGTCAGTATTGCCCTAGCGGTGTGCGTCTCTCTGGTTCCCTCCCCTTTTATCATTGTGGAAGCGCTGCAGACGGCACACCTGCTAACAAGGACGGCAGGCGACTCTTGTTAACCCTGTAAACGGCTCCTTGTTAACAGCGAGGAAGGGAGAGCATGGAGAAAACAACTCCATGTTTGATCATCCACTGACTTTTTTCAATCCAGGGGATCACATACCAACTCCATCCATAACACATCACAGCATCGTGCTTGGGAGGCGGGTTTCATCTTTAAAGGTTAATACTTTCTTGCCTCTACTACTTCTAATTCCCCTTCCAGTTTCTAAAGGCCTTTGTTCCGTTTTGCTACTGTGTTAGTGCGCCTCTAGTACACGAAATCGCCTCTTGAGGATCCTCGTTGGCGAGAAGAAAAATTTGTTGGTGTTATGTGTTCGGTTTCTAATGTATACTTCATTCTTGCGGTCCTTTAATCTCTATTTTTTGCAATCTAGGAAATATTGTATCACTTTGTTTCTAGTCTCCGTCCATATACGTTTGTGAAAATGCTCGCCTATTTCTGTGGACATAGGTAATAATTTTTTTAAATTTTGCTCACAGAAGTCATCTAAACTAAACTATTTCTTTTTCTTGGATATCACGACTAGAAAACTTTCAGAATGGGGAAGTCATTTGTAGTTACAAACCAACAATATATTGATCTAGCTAACCATGTGACATTGTATCAGCTAACCGTGTTATTCAGTATCATTGTTAAAATTATGGATCGTGCTTTCTAATATGTGAATGACAAAATAATTTAATCATTTAGAGAGACTGTGCAAAAACTTTTAGATAGGAAGGTATTAGTATTTACTCTCTACCAAACAACATGTTACAGTCTGGATGTCGTAACGGTGGTATTTTCTCTTTACAATGAATGATGATGTTTAGAAGTATGCAATTTGTCTATATTGTAAATTTGTTAATATTTTCACACATCATACTAGTGTAAAATCTTCTATAATCCTCGGTTGACAGCTTAATCCATGATTAATATCTTCACACATCACTACCATAAGACTTTGTTTGGACCACAATTTCAAATAAATGCACGGTTATATTTTGTTAAGATTTTAAAGCATTTTACAATTTAATTGGTGTAAACTTGATAAGTTATTAACTATGTGTACTCACAATAGGGTGTTGATTGGAATCAGAAAGTTAGGAAGTAGATTTGTTCTTGGTGTACTTTTGAGAAGAATCTTGTCATAGGCGCATAGGTCCCGACGCGTACTTCATCTTCCTGTGAGTGCTCTAACTTTTTCTTCCTCCAATATAAAACTAATATCAACTACAATAATCATTTTAAATTTCACCATCTTCGACTGTTATAAGGTGCTAATACTTATCGATCAATATTCATGTATGACTTCACATATGCCCTGATCTAGACGAGTGTTAAAGGGTTGTATTTATCCTCTATGTTTTATTCTATGTCTTGCATATTACTTTATATTCATACTTTTGTTTCGTAGTTGACTATGGGTATTGTCTTTTTCATATGAGATACCAAGTTGCATGTTTTATATTAAATATTCAAATAATTGAAACTCTTTATTACAGATAAAAAATATTATCATAAAAAATATTGAGAAAAAATATGAAGATAATGCATGTATTTAATATCAATATAGGTAACCATATTGTTTGAATTAGCAACACATTTTGATGAAATTTTAAAAATTTTGTTTGTTCAGAAACTATTATTATTTGTGACAATATAAAGCGACCTCTTCCTAAAACATGTCTTTTTATGTTAGACTTCAACTATGGACAATCAATATTTTATCGACAGAGCATGGATGTATAAGCCAAAAATAAGATTTGATCGTTGTCGGGATAATGATTTTATTTATGGGATAGATTTTTTTATAGAATTTGCCTCAAATAATGTCAAGACGAGAATGATGTTTTGTCCATGTATGAAATGTGAGAATAAGTTTCACAAAGAACACAACATAATTAGGGAGCATTTAGTTTTCTACGGTTTTTTCCCTTGTTACACTCTATGGGTGTACCATGGTGAACTTTTTTATAACAATCAAACTACTAGAACTTCACCACTTGAGTCAAATGATGATGTGGATCAAATGATTTCTGATGCAATAATTGGGGATTTTGATGAAATGGAACACAATTTTGTTTCAAATCTAGATCATGAGTCTGAAAAATTTGAAGAAGTTTTGAAACAAGCTAACACACCCCTATATGAAGGTTGTGAATATTCAACATTGCATTTTATCTCTAATCTCTTTAACATTAAGTGTGATAATCATTGGACCAACAAATCAATGTGTGAGCTTCTTCATATACTTTTTAAGGTATTTCTAGTGAATAACAACTTTCCTAAGACTTGGTATGAGATGAACAAGTTGATGTCTTCTTTAGGTTTAACAAAAGAAGTGATACATGTGTGTCTAAACGATTACATGTTATATAGAGGTGATCAAGCCAATCTAGATGAGTTTTTAAGGTGTAAAACATTGAGATGGAAGCCCAATAATCCTAACAAAGAGACAGATTCTAAAATACCGGCAAAAGTTTGTCACTATCTATCCATTATTCCTAGATTGAAGAGGATGTTCAATTCAACCAAAACTACAAATTTCATGACATATCACCATACTAGACCGAAACCACCTGAAGGTAAAATGTGTCATCCTCACGATTCAGAACTCTGGAAGGATTTTGATGAAAAACATCCTGAATTCAGTAGTGAACCTCGTAATGTTCGACTAGCACTATCTACGGATGGGTTCAGTCCTTTTAATATGGCACATGGAGCCATTCATAATATTTGGCCAGTGATTATCCTAAATTACAATCTGCCTCCTTGGTTGGTAACAAAACAATCATATTTTATGATGCCTCTTCTAATCGATGGGACAAAGTCTCCAGGAAACAACATTGATGTCTATTTACAACCACTGATTGACGAACTGAAGTTGTTGTGGACAGTAGGTGTTGATACATATGATGCTAAAAAGTGTGAAACTTTTAGGATGCAGGATGCTCTTTTAGGAACCATAAGTGACTACCCTGCATATAGGATGTTATCTGGTCAAAAAACTAGTGGAACATATGGCTGTCTTGAATGTCACATTGACACAACATCCATTCATTTATCATTCAGTGGAAAATTAGCATACATGAGGCATAGAAGATTTCTTCCTATTGACCACCCATGGAGATATGATGATAAACACTTTGATGGAACTATTGAACTTGATTCTGCATCAAATTCTCTTTCTGGACAACAAATCTTGGAACTATGGATTGATTATGATAATGTTATATTTGGGAGGGAAACATCCAATGTAACAAATGTCAGACAACAATTTCCTCTTAGTTGGAACAAGAAAAGTATTTTTTTTTACTTCCATACTGGAGTAAATTGTTAGTTCGCCATAATTTGGATGTAATTAATATCGAGAAAAATATATGTGCTAATTTGTTAAGTTGGTTGTTGTATAAGGATGGTAAAAGTAAAGAGAACATAAATTCTCATTTGGACATGGATAGGTTGAAGATTAGGAAATCATTGTGGATAAAGAAGGCAATGAGTAATGGAAAAGTTGTTATCCCCCATGCATCTTATAACATGACTCCTGAGGAAAAAGAAACTTTTCTTGCTGTTTTAGAAGATCTTAAATTGCCACATGTATATTCTTCTAATTTCTCTCAGTTAGTTCAACTTCATGAGAAGAAGCTTGTGGGCCTAAAAAGTCATGATCATCACATTCTAATGCAACAATTACTTGTTCTAGCCTTAAGGAAAACCACTTCAAAACATGTAGGGAAAGCTTTGATGGAATTGTCCCTATTTTTTAAGTAGTTGTGTGCTAAATCTATTGATGTTCAAAGCATGGAAAAACTTGAGCATGCAATACCTCTAATTCTGTGCAAGTTGGAGAAGATATTCCCTCCAACGTTTTTTGATGTAATGGTTCACCTATCAGTGCATCTTCCAACTCAGGCTAAATTATGTGGTCCTAATCCATTTAGATGGATGTACCCGATAGAGAGATATGTATTTACTCTAAAAAAGTACGTCAGAAACAAAAGTAATGCAGAAGGTTCCATTGTTGAGGGTTATTTGAGAGATGAAGTGGCTAAATTTTGTTCCCGTTACCTATGTGATTCAGATTCTAAAGAAAAATAGAATCCAGACTATGAGGATGGACCAATTGGAGATGGTCAAATTATTGCTCTTTCTGTTGATGAAACTCATCAAGCTCACCGGTTTATCCTTTTTAATGATGATTCTATCGATGACTACATAAAGTAAGTTGAAGAAATTTTCAATTACTTCTTCTTATCATTTTATGGTAGCATATCGAGAAGTGTATTTTATTATTTCTGTAGGCATCATGCCGACATCCTAAGATCTAGACATCCTTCGTGGTGTGAAGATGACATCAAATTAGAACAACATACAAATTTTGTGCGTTGGTTTAAAGATCATGTAAGAATTTTTTTTATTTTATCATTATACATAACTGTACTATGTGAATACTTAAACCTATTTACTTTTAATAGGTTAGAGAGTTAAGGAAGCAACAACACATTCCAGAAAGACTCAAGTATTTATCTGAAGGACCTTCAATTAAAGCATTTTCTTATCATGGTTATTATGTCAATGGATATAAATTTGAACCAAATTATATAGAGTGCAGCCATGTAACACAAAACAGTGGGGTTGCAACTGTTTGACCGAATGACAACTTATATTATGGATTTTATTGGCTATATATGAAGTTCAATTCCAACATTTAGATCCATACTATATTTGTAAGTGTTTGTGGTATGATAGTGATGATGGAGTTGGAGTTACAAGGTATTATCTTAACTTCACCATTGTTGATACAACCAAACACATTTGACGATGAGCCTTTTATATTTCCTGAAAAAGCAAAACAAGTTTTCTATTCTGTTGATCCTGAAGATGGAAATTTAAATGTAGTTTACTCTTGGATTGCTAGAGACACATATGACATTCCCATCGATGTTGCCTATTTTGATATGCATATATCAGATGAAGAAATTCTAATATAAAGTGTGTCAGATGATGATATAGAGCTTTGGGTAAGAACAGATATAGATCCTAAAATGAATCAAGTAGATGAAAATATTATAACTGAATGTACGAAGAAAAGAAAACATAGTCAATTTATGGTAAGAATTATCTTTCTTTTTAATAGATTTTGATCATATGTATCTTCCTTCATATCGCTCAAGTATATTCTCTCACTTTATCTTTTGTGTCCTATAGGAAAATGCCTCCTAAGTGCATTTCTATGAACAATATCATCAAGAAAACCGACCCAATAAGTAAGGCTTCCACTAAAGAGTTTGAAAGACATGGGAAAGATACACCATCAAGTGGAGGTAATTATTAAACGTAGAATAACCTTTTATACTATATAAATAGAGATGATGTATTCTTTATTTCTCAAATGTGTTATCCAGTGAATCTTCAAGGCCAATTTAATTCTCAAAAGAAAAATTCAGACCTAGAGCAAACCTTGCAAAACATGAAAGGTACCAATTTGGGTTAAAAGTAGTGTGTTAGATCAGTGTATGTTCATTTTAAATATATGAAATGTAGGAAATTCCAAGACATAAGTGAATGCCTCGACAGAATGCACAAGACATGTGCAGGATAGACCATCAAGTGGAGGTAAATGTTACAAGAAGAATAACCTTATATCCTAGATATATAGAGATGATGTATTCTTTATTTCTCAAATGTGATATCTAGTGAATCGTCAAGGCCAAGTTAATGCTCAAAAGAAAATTTCAGATCTAGAGAAAACCTTACAAAACATGAAAGTACCAATTTGAGTTAAAAGTAGTGTGTTAGATCATTGTATGTTCATTTTCAATAAATGAAATGCAGGAAATGACAAGACATAAGTGAATGTCTCGACAGAATTCACAAGACATGGGAAGGATAGACCATCAAGTGGAGGTAATTGTTACAAGTAGAATAGCCTTTTATACTTGATACATAGATATGATGTATTATTTATTTCTCAAATGTGATATCCAGTGAATCGTCAAGGCCTAGGTAATTCTCAAAATAAAAATTCAAATCTAGAGCAAACCTTACAAAATATGAAAGGTACCAATTTGAGTTAAAAGTAGTGTGTTAGATCAATGTATGTTCATTTTCAATATATGATATGCAGGAAATGATAAGACACAAGTGAATGCCTCGACAGTATTCATAAGACATGGGCAGGATAGGCCATCAAGTGGAGGTAAATGATACAAGAAGAATAACCTTTGATATTAGATATATAGAGATGATGTATTCTTTATTTTTCTCAAATGTGATATCCAGTGAATTGTCAAGGCCAAGTTAATTCTCAAAATAAAAATTCAGATCTAGAAAAACCATGCAAAACATGAAAGATACCAATTTGAGTTAAAAATAGTGTGTTAGATCAATGTATGTTCATTTTTAATATATGACATGCATGAAATGACAAGACACAAGTGAATGCCTCGACAGAATTCACAAGACATGGGCGAAGAATAACTTTTTATACTAGATATATAGAGATTATGTATTCTTTATTTCTCAAATATGATATCCAGTGAATTGTCAAGGCCAAGTTAATTCTCAAAATAAAATTTCAGATCTATAGAAAACTTTTCAAAACATGAAAGGTACCAATTTGAGTTAAAAGTCATGTGTTAGATCAATGTATGTTCATTTTCAATATATGATATGTAGGAAATGACAAAACACAAGTGAATGCCTCGACATATTTCACAAGACATGGGCAGGATAGGCCATCAAGTGGAGGTAAATGATACAAGAAGAATAACCTTTTATACTAGATATATAGAGATGATGTATTCTTTTTTTCTCAAATATGATATCCAGTGAATCGTCAAGGCCAAGTTAATTCTCAAAATAAAAATCCAGATCTAGAGCAAACCTTGCAAAACATGAAAGGTACCAATTTGAGTGAAAAGTAGTGAGTTAGATCAATGTATGTTCATTTTCAATTTATGAAATGCAGAAAATGACAAGACACAAGTGAATACCTCGACAGAATTCACAAGATATGGGCATCATAGACCATGAGGTGGAGGTAAATGTTACAAGAAGAATAACCTTTTATTCTAGATATATAGAGATGATGCATTTTTATTTCTTAAATGTGATATCTAGTGAATCGTCAAGGACAAGTTAATTCTCAAAAGAAAAATTCAGATCTAGAGAAAACCTTACAAAATATGAAAGGTGCCAATTTGAGTCAAAAGTAGTATGTTATATCAATGTATGTTCATTTTCAATATATGAAATGTAGGAAATGGCAAGACATAATTGAATGCCTCAAAAGAATTCACAAGATATGGGAAGCATAGACCATCAAGTGGAGGTAGTTGTTACAAGTAGAATAACCTTTTATACTAGATATATATAGATGATGTATTCTTTATTTCTCAAATGTGATATCCAGTGAATCATCAAGGCCAAGTTAATTCTCAAAAGAAAAATCCAGATCTAGAGAAAAATTTTCCAAATGGGATATCTGGGAATGAGCGTGGCTCAAAGCACATTGGAGGTACAATTTATATGAAAAAAATGATATTTCTTATCTAATATTTTATTTAAACATTGCATACTTTCGTTATGTCAACTCTAGGAAATGAATAGAGGCAAGTGTGTACTACAATTCCAGTTATAGGTGTTGAGCATATTAGACATCACAAAGGAGGTACAAGACTTATTAATATTGCTATAGTCATTATATCAAATAATTTGTATTGATATTCATTTACTCGCATTATATGAATTATAGTGAATATAAAGAGAAAAGTGTGTATCTCAACTATAGTTGCTAAGAATAATCATATTAAACATCACAATGGAGGTATAAACTTTATCAATAATGATGTGATTGTTATCAAATAATTCATATTGATGTTTATTTACATGTCTTATATAAGTTCTAGTGAATGAAAAGAGAAAAGTGCGTACCTCAACTATAGTAGGGAATGAGCAAAGGCACGCGGGTACCACATCTCTAAGAAATGACAATGGTAGATAACACATGGGAGGTATAATATTTTATGATAAAGTTATATTTGTTATCAAATAATTGATGTTGATGCTTATTTACTTTTACTATGCAATTCTAGGAAATGAACAGAGGCACATGTGTACCACAACACCAGAAAATGAAAATGATAGATAATAGATGGGATGTACAATATTTGTGATAAAGTAATATTGATGTCAATGTTTATTTACTTTTATTATGTTGAGCATATATTTCCTTATTTTTCTACTATACCAGGAGTGGATGATCAAAGCCAAGATGTAGTTCATACAAAATTAATAGAATCAATTGAGCATGATGCCATAGGTGTTATATTTTTCTATGAATATTTTTCGTTATCAAAATAAAAGTTAAATCACATTTTCTAAATGTTTTTAGATGTTATCATACCAAGTGTTAACAAGAGAAGGACACGTGATAGAATCAGTTTATAAGCAGTGGCCCCTATATCTGGTCAGAAGCATAAATGCATTATTCTCAATGATGGTAGAATTGATGGACGATGGAGACGCAGTTTGAGAAACGTTTTAGGAATATTAGCTCATAATTCCTCTTTATTTCCGATACATAAGGAGTGGGGACAAGATCATGAATCGGCAATTGAAATGGTTATGACTAATGTTCTAGTAAGTGTTCTACTCTTAAGATAGCTTTTATATTTTTATTTTTATCCAACTAAAATAGAAAAATACTTTTAATCTTATTGTTTTCATATATATTACATTTTATTGATGCAGCGTGACTTTGAATTTTTCAATACAGATGATACAAAAGTGACTTCTTATGATGAAGTAACTACTTTTGTCCAAAAGATGATCAATCAATAATTGTGTGATTTTCGTAAGGATCTAAAACGTAGGTTAAATCCTAATATTCCCATTGTTGAACAAATGGAAACTATAGATGATCGAGTTCCACAAGAAAGTTGGGTATTACTTATAGATCTTTGGAGTAGTCAATCAAAATAGGTAAAGTTCAAAAAAATATTGCATTGTCTTACTATGTTTTACCATTCATACTTATATCCAATTCATAAATTCACTTGATCATTGAGTAGCAAGAAGCGAGAATTAATAAATGCAATAGAAGTATTTTACAAGCTACACACACAACTGGACCGATATCTTATGCTAAAAAGCATTTGAATGCGGTAAGATTTCTAATATAATTTAGAATAGTTGAAATAACTTTTACTTTTTCAAATGTTACATATGTCAATATTTTTTAGGAGAAAAATGGTGGGAAAGAGACACTCCTGCAAACTTGGGTTGATGGTCATGAAAGGAATGGCGAATATATAGATGAAAAAACTAGAGTGATTTGTGTAAGTATTTATATCATCATCTATATTCTTCTAAATTAAGAAAAATAAGTCGATATATGAATTTATCTTATAGGAATAGGTAATACAAAGATGTATAGAATTGGGACTGGAGAATACAAATGATCCGTTGAAGTTTGGTCCTGTTGTGGACTCTTTGTATGGGTCCCATCATGGAGGGTATGAGAGAGGAATAAGTAGAGGTATTACTAGAAGAAATTTAAAGAAGAAGAGGCTGGTAGAAAATTCAAATAGAAGTGTGACTAAAGCTTGGGAATCCCAGTTGCAAGAGAAAGACCATCAGATCAAAGAACAACATTGCCATATTAAAGAAAAAGAACGTGAGATTGATAATTTATGACCTCGGTTGAAGATATTAGAGTCAAAGGTATTGTTTAATATTTAAAACTTATTATAATTATATTAAATATTTTGATTTGTTAAAATAAAAATTATTTATACATAGTTATTGCAGGACAAGACAACAACTCTTGAATCTAGTTTCAAGGATGCGCTAGAATCTTCAGTATGCTAGCTATCTTGTTTTTCTATATTTATATATCACTCTAGAATAATATTTTAATGTTGTTTTTCAATCACTGATACAAGAAGGAAGGGATATTGATTCTCCTCATTTGGGTAAGATTTACTTTTTCTTTAAGCATAACAAGTAATATTTTTGTTCAGTTAATGAGTTATTGGTGTATTTTTTCTTGTTAGATACTAAATGAAATGTCATGTTTAATGTGTCATTCAATTAATACAGATACATACATGTTTGAATTTATTTTACATGATACAACCATGTTTGTATTATATTGCTTTGTTATGAAATAATAACATGTGCAAAAACAATGACTTTTTGTTTACGATTATAAAATTATCATTAAGTTATCTATATAAATGAATGTTGAGAAATATATTTTGTTGTCATGTATGTTTGACTTGAATATTTTATTTTTATAGGAATATGACTATTACACAACATGTTTGGAAAGAAAGTGAACACTTCAGGAGTCAAGATCTGAAAGAGACTAAAATATCATACAACATTGTTGTAGTTACTACTACTGAGATACCATGTCGTCAGATTCTCAAAACACATCATGTTGTAATGTTTAAGTCCAGAATGTATACAGAAATACTATGACATTTTTAGAAATTCTAGAGATGTGGCTGAGATAGATTGAGCTATATATCATGTTATAATTTGTTTCAAACATATGGATATTGTTTATGGAATCAATTTATTGTCGAGATCACTAGTAACATGATTACCATGAATTTGAGAAGAGTGTGAATGAAGTATTGTCTATTTAATTATCTCAAATAAACATATATTACAGTTACAATTTGTTATGATTGTTATATATTTAGAATTATAAGATCTAATATGAGTACATCATGAATGAACATCACAATATTACAGGTTCCTTTTTATGTGAAATCTTATATAAATGAGGTTTTCACAATGGACTGTAAAATCTAATTTAATAACAAATGAATAATAGTCCACGGTTATCAAAGTGGATTATATGATTTTTAATTTGAGATACAAGAACACAAATAGTCCACAGTTTTATAATAGTCCATGGGTTGGTCCGTGGAGTATGGAGAATAGTCTACGGCTACCTAATCTACAGTAATAGTCCACGATCATTTTATACTCCATGGATAAAACTATAGATTATGAAGGATAATCCACAGTAATATTTTTGGACTATAAGCCTTTTTGCTCTAGTGATATTATGAATTTGAGATGCGTGATATTTGTGTCCTTTAGATGCATGACATGTTAGTGTCCAAATAAGCTCAAATTTATTATACAACATGTTATTAAGATATTTAATAAGATTAACCGTTTATATTTTAAAAATAATTTCTTCATCATGGAATATATATATATATATATATATATATATATATATATATATATATATATATATATAGAGAGAGAGAGAGAGAGAGAGAGAGTCAGACTAAAATACACTCGAGTGCATAAATCACATCGTACACCCAAATGGTGTTTGCCTATGTAGACCATAATTCTACAAAATCTAATCCATTGATCTTCATCGTTACAACAGTAATACACTTCACACAAAATTTGAGCCCATTTCAATGAGTGTAGGTCACTCTTACAACAAAACCAAAATTGAAACACATAAATAATTTGAGATGCATGATTTTTACGTCCTTTAGATGCATGACCTATGAGTGTCCAAATAAGCTAAAATTTATTATATAGAATGATATTAAGATATTTAAGAAGATTATTAGTTTACATTTTAAAAATAATTTCTTCATCATGAAAAATGACTAAGGCGTATAGAACCTCTAGTACACTCTTCACTCTCTCTCTATCTCTCTCTCTCTATATATATATATTTATATATACAAAAAATATATATATATAAATATATATATATATATATAAATATATATATAAATATATATATATATGGGGGGGTTGTGTGTGTATATATTAAATTAATGGTTTTATAGATCCTATAAAAGATTACAAAGTATGTAGATTGGTTAAATCTTTGTATGGTTTAACACATGCACCTACAATATAGAATGATAAGTTTGATTACATTGTGTTATCTACTAGTTTGACTGCTAATGAATGTGATAGATTCATTCATTATATATATTGACAATGTAATTTTGATCATGAGCTTCTATGCCAACAACGCTTTTAATGTTTTGTTCTAACAACTCAATTGTTTCTAAAACTAAATCTATTTTTGCAATGAAAATTTAAAAGAAATAATTCAAAATAGCTGATGTTTTACATGATAGAGAATTGAGAATATTTTTTTCCAATTTTTCTTAACATTAGGCTCAATATCAAGTTTTACAGGTTTGATCTGTACCCAATGTGCCTATAAATACATCTTATGATCCTTTTGTACCATTAAAGGCACACAAAGTTACTAATGTTCATCAAATATGTATGCCAAAATTATATGAATCTTTATCTGCCTAGCTAATTGTCCCAGAATTGATATTGCATGTGTTGTTCATGGAATTAGTAGTCTAAAAATTGAACATTTGTAAACTTTTAATTGACTATTTAAGTATCATAAAGGTACCATTTCATATGGTATTCATTACTCTTGTCGTCTTTTTGTGTTACAAGGTTATAGTGATGCAAATTTGTAATTAATATCTATAAAAATAATATACTAGTGGTTATTTGTTTAACCTTAGTGGTACAATATTTTCTTGGAAACCCTCAAAGAAAATTGTGTATTCTAGATCCACTATGAAGGGTAAGTTTATTTCTATAAATTTATCTTGTTGACAAATTAATTTTCTTAGAAATATTTTTCTAGGTTTCAAAGATGTTTCCTCTTATTTATATTGATTTTATTTTTAAATATTAGACATACACTGGGCTAGTCAATCTAATGAAAATCCAAGAAAAAACTTTTTGAGATTAAAGTATGATGAGTTAGAGATTTCATTACCAAAGGTATAATATCTCTACAATTTGTCATATCCTTAGAAACTATTAATTATCATCTCACTAAGAGCCTATTTAGAAGTAAGAACTTAGTGACATAAGAGGGATGGGCATCTACCCATGATTTTAACATGATAGTGGTAACCCTAAAATATTGATTGGTTCATAGGGATAACTACTATATATGTGCTTGGGTTTGAATAAAAACACAAATCTAGGAGTTGTTATTCAAGACCCTTCCGTAGGATGCTTGTTCTTTGGTGTTGTGTTGGTAGAGGAAGATTTTTGCTCTGAATGGACTAGAGTCATATGAAAAAATATGTAATACTAGATGTTACATTCTTGGAGATTCCTACAATGTAAGTGTAACTCAAAGTTGGAATTCATGTGTATTTATTATTCTTACTGGAGTACTCATGAAACATATTCTTGTGAATAGCATAATTAACACACATGATATGAGAATTCCGTCATGTCCTTTCTATGTTTGTGTGAAATAATGAAATTCAAATCCAAGAGTCTAATTCAAGATGTAGTCCACCGCCTCTCTAAGGATGTATATGTATTAATTCCAAGAATCTATCTATGCAAAAAGACTAGTTTACGTGTCATTTTTTCCTTTATTGAATTTATGAGGTTTATGAAATATATAAATGATATTATATTCTATCCTTGTATTTTAAACTATTTAAAAACATTTAAAATGACAATTTGATAGTTTTCATTTTTGTTGTTTTATATATAAAGTAATTAATTTTATTTTTTCAATTCATGTCTTTTTGTTATATAGTAATTATGGATTTCTAAGGTTCCAGTTGTTAACTAAAATTGATTACAATCATTTATTCCCCATTTTTTATTGTCATATTTATCATAACTTTTACATTGACTTACCAAAAACATCCTTTAGTAATCCATATTATTATAGGTCAAGACAATGTTATAAAATTTTGTTTGACTAGATATGTGAGTCATTTTATAGGTGAAACCAACAAATTTTCCTCTTTGTATACCTATTGAAGTTGTATTCCACAACTATTCTATTAGATGTTTTATATACATGGTCTAGTACACTTGTATTCCACTGGGGGATTATTATATATAAAATATATCAGACCGGATGACCTTTTGTATCTGATCTATATTTGACTTGATATATACATTCTATTTTGTCATTAGTGTCATTTAAAGAGTTGTTTCTTGTGAATCCTTACATTTGGTTGGTTGAATCATTCATGGTTCTTAGAACCCAAGGAGGAGTTACTCCAGAAGGGAGTAGTATCTAAGATTATGAACACATATTCTTTGTCTTTGCTCCTTAATAGTGATAACATGTTTGTGAAAAAGTGAAATTTCTCTTTTTTCCAATTATGCACATCTTTACTTATAATGTGTTCGATTTCTTTCCAAAACATTCCGCACCCTCAGTTAGTTGAGTTTGATTCATATTAGGTTCAAATTTTGTTTTAGATGAGATTAAATACAACATTGAGCTTATTTGAATGAAGTTGAGTGCATTATTAGACTTTAAAACCATAATTATGATTATTAAATTCCCTTAAAATGATCAACTTGTATCCAAACATTGTGTATAAGATAAGGAGATTTGTTTTGACCTGACAGTGAATATTTCATGCAAATTGAAAGTTAATGTTTAAGAGTTATGAATTTTATAATATAAATAAAAACAATTGTTAAAATAATTTAAGTCATACTTAATTGACTCACTGATCTACCAACCCCTCTATAGTCTAATGAGAGAGTAGGGACTCAAGGCTATAGATTGCAACACCCGCCTTGCACCTTTTTCACAATTGTTTCCATGTTAATAATATGGTTTGGGTTCTTTTGGGAATCACAGTCTTTGGATCAAAAAGTTATGGATTTGGCTAAGATCTAATGAAATGGGTCAATTTGTCCACCTACTTTGAAGGACAGGAGCAAGTGACTAGAGTAGGTCGCTCAAACACTCTGTACACCATCGAACACTCATTTCAATCTGCTAATGAATTTAACTACCCTCTCTCACTGTCATCTGTCAGTGTAAATACTATGTCCAAATAGGGTGTTTTTCTATGTTGCACCATGCTACTAACACAAGAACGTTGACTACTTTGCTGAGCCATGGCGGAGTTGGGCACGCTTGTTACCAGCCTTCCTCCAGTCTCATGCCACTAGTTTGAGTAGTCAATGTGTGATGTCACTATCCTATGACATGTGCCCCTGCAAAATGGATGAATGAGTAGGGGAACATGCACCATTGGATCCCTTTAGAGATTGTTCCAATAACTCTCTCTCACACACAAACCTAAGGAAGGTGGCTTTGGGTGAATCATCAGCCTCCATGTGTCCCTTCGAATCCCACACATCCCCCTTTGCTAGTATGTGTGGGGTGTATCAACCATTGGATCTCAGACTCATTCAACAGATGTTGAAGCATGAAATGACTCTAGGCTTCTAATAAAAAGGTAATCTTCCTCTCTCACACAAAACTTCAAAGAAATGCCCCATTACATGAATCATAATAAATCCTTCCTTTGGCCAGATATGGGTCCAACATACCATTTTGATTAGAAAAGTGCAAGATATATATAAAATACCTTCCAAGGCATGGTGTTACTTTTTCTCTCGTATTTGGCCAAAAATACATGTTTGTATGATCATATTAAAATGATAATGTCATTTCATTCTCCAAAATGATCCTTTATACCTCAAATTGTATTTTTTTCCTAAGATCATTATGTTTTACACCTAATGCGATGACATCCATTCTTGACTTCTCATATGTGCTAAATGATGAATATTTGTATTTAAATGTGACTCTTACTAGCATTTTAATGATGGATCTAGAACCAAATGCTAATCATGATCAATAATATTCAAAATAGTATTTGCGACCCCATATGACATGAAGAATACGTCTTTTAAAATTATCAAAATTCATGATTTTTCCATATGAAGATCTTACTTTGTAATCTCTAGTTTAGTTATGATGTATCACCCCAGGTTCTAAATAAGTACCTAACATATAATCTAACTTAATGATGATCTAGTATGAACTTTGTAAAATATTGAAAATAATATTAGAGGAAATGTTATAGACTTAGATGACATACAAAACCCACATGATAATGCTTAATTATGCCTAATCTTGCTGATGTTAATCAAATTACACTTGTATTTAATGTTAGAATCACATTGTTGACCTATTTTCTAGGATCTAGTCAAGTTTTCAATATGTAGTTTTCTAACTCGATGCTTAATCTTATGATCTAATTAAGTCATGCTTTTTTCTCCTATTTTCTAGACTAGTTCTATTGAAATTTCTCATATGCATGTAATCCAAAACCCTTGTCTACATATAATTCATTGAGATATGTGTCCCCTATTATTAGACCTCTCATTTTATCAAATTGAATTGATCAAACTTGAAACATTATTGATCTTGTCCATTGTACAACCTTGTGTACCTACCTATAACCTTGAAGTATGGGCACAAGGTTGGGTGTCCTACTTGATTATTCAAGAAAGGGTGGACCATGCATGTTGATAAA
Source organism: Alisma plantago-aquatica (assembly GCA_963693085.1). Taxonomy (NCBI): domain Eukaryota; kingdom Viridiplantae; phylum Streptophyta; class Magnoliopsida; order Alismatales; family Alismataceae; genus Alisma; species Alisma plantago-aquatica. Next base: position 521,598,566 of record OY856413.1, on the reverse strand, counting down.
ATGACGAACTACTGATGCTTACTCATACAGTCCCTCACATTGAAAAATGGTACGTACTTGGATTTGTCTTAAATGTCCCCTCACATATCCATTCCTTTGATAAGTTGGTCAAAGGCATTATGTTATTATTGGTATAGTAGAAATGATCTTAAAATAAACTTCCATGTTAAAAAACCTTTAATGTCGTTACTTTCTTTCTTGTTATATCTTTTTATTATATTAAGTGTTATCCAAGAAACGTGTGTTCTCTAAAACCTATGACTTCATATGTTTTCATAGCATACTAAGCAAAAAAATTTAGATGTGTACCCATATTATGATTTAAGGTATCAGGTATACAATGATAATTACCACGATCATTGCTTCACCTCTAATATGATTTATGTTGGTGTATCGCTAATGAGTATCATGACATGGTTTGAATCTAGAAGGGTTATGATCTTGATGTCAAGTACTTCTTACTTTCCTTTACGCATATATCATTGTTGTTCTTATCTTATGGTTTATAGTTTCATTTTTATGGTTTTGTTCATGCATAATTTATATGAATGTGCTCCATTCTGGGGATCGGAGCTCAGGATCTTTTTCGATTGACTTAGTACTCTTTTGGAGTTTGTATCCACGTAGTAAATGGTTCTATGAAAAATGGCATCAGAGCCAACCACATATCTTATATGCAAAATTAAGACTCAATTACTCATATTAACCTAGACAAAACCTAATTTCATAATGTTGAAGCTAAGGTGATTAGTATGGTCAATGTGGAGGGTTGGTACACTTCGTATCCTCCTTCCGGCTGTGGCTGAGCTCTCCTATGTATACCTACATGACCAAAGTGAATCCAAGATTGGATTAAGAAATTGTTTCCTACTAATTTAGAGAGTCTTCTATTATCTCATTTCTACTTGAAGGACTTCCCCAATCCACACAATTAAAGTACGAGTAGTAAGATTTTAATTTCCTTATGTAATCTCTCATTTGATAATTAATCACATGATCTCTCAATTATAGGTAGCTTATGTATAGGAAAACTAAAATTCGGATGAACCGATAAAGACTGACTAAGATGATAATGATTCCATGATCTGACCTTAATTTGAAATTCAATATTGTTTGATAAAATTATTCTAGAAATTTTGAACTTATGTGTAATCGGTTAGATTCCAATTTTACCAAATCTATCCTACGTTCTTTTGATGATCAAAGTAAATGGTGAAAATATTGATATTATGAAATAAGGAGGATCCATACCTTATACCACATGGTTGATGAGGTTTCTATTTGATTAGACCAATGGTGTTGTATTTTCAATTGAACCTATATCATGACCAAGCAACTTTTCATGTATTTGATATATATCATGATCATGATTTATAATGACTATGCTTTTGGACTCTCAAAATAGTGATCAACGACTTTGATGTAGAGGAATTTCCCCTATGATTTCTACCTATTTGTAAATTATTTTGAATAATATGATGAATATGGATTTCAATCTATTACTATGATGCTCTAACCCTTAGTGTCCAATTTTGACTTCACAATTTCCATATATACCCTTACCTTAATCATGAAATCAAGGGAATTACATTATGACCATGACTATGAAAACACTTGAACTATGGTTGCTAAATGACGATAATTGATCTTCGATCTCATCATTCATGAAATACATTCTGATATTTGATGCTCTACTTATTTTGATATGGTTGATGTTTCATGACCAAGTGAAGACCAATGTTCTATAATAGGGTGGTAATTTGACTTATGAATACCCTACACTAGGTCACATCCCTATCATTATTTCCTCCATAATTTTACCTTTTTGAATTATTATGGTTTTGCAAAGTTAAACCCTTTCTTACTATTTTAATCTCTTTAACCTAAATCTCTGATAAGTCCAATCTTATGGGGATATTGAAATGGGATATCAAAACTTGATGTGTTGATAATCTTAACCATGATGATGTTAAATAAATGATTTGGTTAACTTCCTATAAAGATCTAGGTCAAGATCATTCATCAACCACAAATACCATGATAATAAAATTGATTTTGAAAATTCATAACGTTGCTCTATTGTTGTATATGGATGAATGATCTTGCCTTTATCCTAAATAGGAATCTTATACCCTATCTTATATATTTTTGGACCAATGGCTTTTTATGCCAAAAACATTGACTCTCAATATAAATTTATGAAATCTTCACTATTATTATTGATCTCGATAATGATTTGACTCCTAATATCCACTTTGACATCACCTCTACATGTATGATTGGTGACATTCATGTTCCCAAATCTTGAAAATTTTGAAATAACATATATGTTGAGCACTCAAATTATATATTAGGGGTAATATTTCATGTGGTATAGGGTGGGATCTTACATATTTTAACATGAAATCATGATATTGAAATATGATGTTTGTCTCAAACTGTTGAAATACGAAATCTCAATCAAAGATGTATAAACACACCTAGGCTAATGTATAGGCTAGAAGTCCAAATTGTTGGAAGTAATGTCATTACTTACTCTTCATCTAAAGGTTTCTATTTGTTTGACCTAAAATATGGTCTTTCCCAATTTGTGAACTATATGATGATGTAACGACCCATCCTGCCATTAACCCCCAATTAAGGGAGACCAAAGGTCAAAGCCATTATCCCAATTAACAAGATCAAAGGTTCAATAAATAATCAAAAATAATTATAAAATTCTACCAAACGATACTGAAAACTGGTATAAACTTGGATATCTAACTTCTATCCACATATGGACTCTATTCTAACTAATCCTCCTTGCACTTTATTTCTTAATTTCACAATATGCCACTTTACTATTTGTCCTTTTCAATTTTTACCTAAAAAAATCAACAAACAAAACGTCGGTCAACATAAATGAATATGTCGGTATGTGGTGACAACCAAAATTTCACAAATATGGCTGACAATCTAAATATCACAATCAAGTTAATTGACAAGCCAATTTACGCTTTCAATATGACATTCTCCACCGCTTTTGCCCTAACCCTGGAATACCCTCTTTAGGGTTTCTCTTTTGCCATTGACTTAAGGCCACCTTCTCAATCCCGAGCTTGGTGTCTGGGGTCACCTCTCAACATGCCCATTAGTCATGCAACAAAGACCACCTTCTCACCCCCGAGCTTGGTGTCTGGGGTCACCACTCATGGTACCCATGGGTCTTCCCTCCTAGGCTTGACCTTTTTGCACCATCCATCAGGGTGTCATGTAGGTGAGAGAATACACACTAATATTATAATTGTGATAATCATAGGGACTTTATGATTTGCAAGTATGAGCATCCAAAAAGATAGGTTGCATTCAATTAGATTAATCATCTGGAAAACCTTTGAGAAACTAATGTGATTAACCACAATTAACCACATACCTAATCCAAAGCAACTTGACGTCCAAGCAAAAAATGATAAATAACAATCAAACAAGCAATCAACAATATCCTGAAATTAATGCAATACATCTAAGTGTTATAGTTTATCCAAAACATTCTCAAGATAGACTTGGATTCCATCATAGGCTTTCTAGGCCACTTTAGGGTTTTATTAAGGTTTTAGCCTCCATAATACTTTTATCACATTTAATGCTCTCTTAGTTCACAAACCCTAATTTCAACATCATAAGCCCAATTAAAGTCTATTATTTCTCTTTATACTAAAATCACCATATTTATCCTTTTAAGTTATTTCAATATCATTGGACCCAATTATCACCTTTAGTTTCTTTCGAATTGACAAGTCATTTTTCATTATAATTCAATTCACATATGAACTCTATTTATCGCTAATATCACATTAATCCACTAGGGAACCCTAATTATCAAATTTAGGGTATTTATCCACACTTAGGAACTTTCATACTCAAAATAGCTTAGAACCACTATATCTCATCTTTATACACGAATTTCAACAATTAAAGCCATTAAGAATCATAATTACTAACATTAGGGTATCAAGGCCCAATAAAGCTCATTTATGTACATGGAACCCTAAATTAATCAAATTACACATAATGATCATCCTTTTAGATCCAAGGTGTCCTTTTTATTAACAACATGTTAATATCAACTTTAAACATCCATACAACCCTTCCCAAATCATTAATCAATAAAGATTAGGTTTTTTTGTTAGATAAACCATTAAAGATAGCATATTTACATACTTTTTGAATTGTAAACAGAATTAGGCTTCAAATACATTTTTATTGCATTCCTTGCATTTTTTTATCAACTTTCATATATTACTTTCTATTATTGGAGTTACATATTTACTTATGAATTTGTGAAGAAAATACCTTTTAGGCCAATCACTGGCTGCCACGTCATCCAAATTAGCCACCTTTTCGTTGGCAACTCCGCCAGGGCGCGCAATAACATCCATATCAATATACTGATGAAGTAAACACTCACGCGCTCAGGGTGTTTTGGTAATTGTGCAATTACCATCTTCAACCTCACGATTCCCTATTCGCGGCCAAGCGTTGCCCGACGGTCAGCTGTTAGGTTGACTTCACGAACCTTGCTTCCCCAGCAACCGGTGACGCCTCCCCCTCCTTCACCACAAGCCACCAAACTCGATGGTGGTCTCAGCTCTGCTAGAGCTGGCCGGAGTCACCGGGATGGCTAGGAGGCTTCTCGGCTAGGTAGACATAGGTCGGAGAGGGCTCACAGAGAGGATGTCCAGAAATTGGCCAAATCGCAGTGCTTTGCCTTTGACAAGGCGGCTATAGACTCCATTATATAGACCCCAAGTGCAGGGTACAGCTAGATTGGTCCCTCCTTGTGAACAAGATTCTACATATTTGGGGAAAGTCCCAAACTAGCACAGAACCAAGGCAAATAAGGGATCTTCCAGTCCGGTTTTCCTTCCTGAATTCAATGGGAAATTTTCCACTCGTTTATATGGGTTGTGGTGAGAGCAACGCGCAAACAGAGAGGGGCCAACTGTGCCCGAGTTGCCTTTCTCATCTCTGGGTAGGTGATGATGGTGTCACCATTGGATATCAGTTCTATGGCCCACGTTTCACGTGCCAAAAAGGCTGATAAAACAAGTCTAATATGAATGTGACTTTTAACGGTATTCCTCTCAATTTAGGAGTACTTATAAAAATCATATCTCCCAAACCACACGTCCAATGAATCTCAAATTTTAGGGGAAAGTTTATAATGAATTAATCCACGTGTGTACCAAATTTGGGACACAAAATAAAAAGTATGAGATACTTTTATTTATATGCAAGTTATCTCTTATTAAGGCATATTTTATGCATATTTTCTCTCCCTTAATCTTTTATTTTCATTGATTTTGATTCCTTTTTCTATTAGAAACTATGTGGACACGAACCCTCACCCAAGATGGATTAATTATCCATATTTCCACATATTTCTTGTAATAGTATCATTATCTCACATTTCTTCTAAATAAAACAATATTTAATTAATCCTTTCTCTTTCTTGTTGCATTATGTTTACAATTTGGACTCCTTGGAGCCCAAGGAACCCAAAAGCCACGAAATCCACCCTTAGAGGATATTCCTTTTCCTTCTAGATATTTCTACATCTTTATTTTCTCCATTTCTTAATTATTCTTTTAATAATTGAATCTCCTTTTCTTTTCCTTGTTATTGGGCCCAATAGCCAATAAAGCCCACAAAGAAACCAACAAGGATATTATAAATGAAATTCATTTATTCAAATAAAATCACATAATTATTCGTTCATTTATCTTTATTAAGAAAAATTGCATTTCTCATCAAAAGAACCCAAAATTGGGGTTGTAACATCCTTCCCCTCTTATAGGAAATTTGCCCTCAAAATTCCATCAAACATACCAACAAGAAGGATAAGACATACTCATGTCCATCATGGCTCCCATGTGGATTTACCCTCTCCATGGTGCCTCCCAAGAACCTTCATAATCTCATATTTTTACATCTGAGTTCTCTCTCTCCTTGGTATCTTGTACCTTCATAGGTGACTCAAGACATTTCAGCTTCTCTTAAAGCTAAATGGGTTCATGGCTCAACACATGGCTTGGGTACCTCACATGGTGCTCTATATCAGACTCATGGAACACATCATTCATCACATTATCCTGAGGGGTAAGGCTAAAGCTAACCACCTCCTCCAATCCATCTCAAATGGACCCATGTATCGAGGACTCAACTTTCTCAGCTATAGCTCAGAGGGGTCGGATTTCATATCACATATTCTCCCACAGTGAACTGCATGTCAGTCTGCTTTGCATCAACTCATGACTCATGTCGTCCCTGGGCTTCCTCAGCCATTGCATAATCAAATTGATTTCATCTGCACACACTGTGGTCCTTTTCTGACCTTCACAAGGTCCCTTCACTAGCATCATCTTAATGAAACGATGACTGACATAGCCTCCCTTACAGAGCTTCTTACATCTCGATAAAGGCTATGGTGGCTATCATCACATATTTTATAGGACAAGAACTATCTCCATATATCACCCTGAATGAGCACACACACACTCATCGGACCCTCTAGTCTTGATCATGCTAACCATCAATTAGGGGTGATAAGTTGTACCAACATCGAGTTCTTCATGTACCTACTTCCACCGCATGGAAGTAAACCTTTAGGTCATACTCAAGAACTTTTGAACTCGCATCATTGGGTAGTTGAACCATCTCTCTCACATGTAGTTCAACTAGATCTATCCCTTGACAATACTCTCCCTTTCTCTTAGACTATGTCATCTAGGTAAGGTGATCTACCATAACCCATATTGCACCTTGACCTTCTTCGGTCCATGGGAGACTTACCATGACATCTATAGTGATGAACTCCCATTCCCTCTCAGGGTCTTTTATCCTTTGTATCAACTCACTGGGTTACTGGTGTTTGTCCTTCACCTCCTGGCATGCATGGTGACAAGCCACATGCAACTTCATCTTAGGTATCCCAAGTACTAACACAACTTACTATCTTAGTAGCACCATGGTGTATGATGAACTTAAGATCATGATCTCTTGTATATCATGATCCCTCAAGGTTGATTCCTCAAAACCCTAAAACACTCTAGTCGGGGTGTCGTCACCTTCTTTTCCATATAAGGGCATTTGAGGTTCTATAAACATCCTACCATCACGACAATCCCTAGGATGGCTAACTAAGCAACCACTAACTCTATCAACGATCTCGTTACATCTGAGTGTTAGCCAAACATATCTCACAAACTTGGGGTTCACCTAACCACGTCTTCCAGCCTTTCCACTAGTTAGACTAGGCAGTTGCGTTTCAACAAGATCATCCATTACCACCTTTCATCTTTATGTGTTAGGTAATAGTGAAGACATACCCCTCCATGTATTCCACTTATTATCTCATCTCAGACTCTAGGTCTATCTTCATCCAGAAAACTCAGAGCTCATTTTCTTGGTTACCGAACTCTACCTATATAGTTCATAAGTTCCACATAGCTCATGATAAAAACAACCTCATAAGATGACTACCTTAGTACTCTTGGTGTTTGTACAACATCCACACATCATACACTCCACAAGGCCACGTTATTATCTCCATCCTCATGCATCATAGAAACATTTCCACTCACATTATCTTTATCCTTGGTGTATGACATGCATATTGTCCTATCTCACACTCCCATAACAAGAAGAATTAAGCATTTGGTTGCAGTCCAAATACAGAGTTCTTCCCGTTCCAAGGGTAGATATGGTACATCCCACATTGCCGGTACACCTACAATCTAATTTGAAACGTGCATCGCATGTCTCCACATCATGAACATTTCGGTATCAAGGTTACTTTCATGGAGAACTGGTCTCAAACACACTTGGGTCATCATACCATCCTTGGTCATCTCCTCTAGGTCTGTAGGGTTCCGGTACTGTAACACCCCTCCCTAGGGTTTCATATGTAACCAGTAGAAGCACAGCCTAATCCCCAGCATTATCCATAATGTGGGGTACTTGGCATATCAGGGAGGGACTGTCACATGCATGATCTCATATCAAGAAATAAACAACACTTGGCATTCATAGAAACATAGATTCATACATGAGTTCTTGGAAACAAAGCTACATCATGCTTCTAAAGGTATACTAAACATAAAATAGATAATCATGAAAAAGATAGGATCTCCATAGATGGACGTCCCACCAGACAACAACTTCTAAGGTCTTGTATACTTGGAATCTTCTCAAGACATCTCCTTCCCTTTAGCTCCAATGTCTGCGGACATCTAGTCCCTAGCCATGCAAAGGAAAAAAAAACATGGTAAGTAAGTGGCATTGGCATGTTATAAAGCATAAAAAATAACATATAAAGTGATTTAACATAAACATGAACATGCATTAATATTAATCATTTCTTGGCATCTTTTACATAAGGAATTTGACTAGAGGTATATGCTCCTCTCTTAATGCCCCATTAGGAGCCCATAATGCTCGGAAAGCCCATAATCTCTCGAAAAGCCCATAATGCTCAGAAAGCCCATAACAAGGTGCATATAAATCTAAATCAACTTCAATTAACCATGATCTTTCTTAGACTTAATTATCTTCTAAATGACTTAGACTTGATCTTAATGGGATTACTCCCTCTTGAACATAGTTGGGATTTCTCCCCATGAAACATAATGGGATTTCTCCCTCTTAAGCATGGATGGGAATCTCTTCCCTCTTAATCTTGGTTTCATACATCTTAATCACAATTCATAGTCTTAATGTGATTTCTAGTCTTAGACTTAGATTATAACAATCAACATACAATAATAATATACATTGAAGGAAAACATGCATTAATCATGACTTTAACATAAAGTGCTTAACATACATCATAAATATTCAATAAACCAAGTATTATCTATGCTAAGGGCATGGCCCACTTACCTTGAGCTAAAGCACCTAAGTCAAACCTGATTTGACTGATTGGATCCTCTTAAACACCTAAAATTAACATGATTATCCTTCATACATAGTTAAACTCTAATTGGTGTCATATAATTATGGAGATGTGAAAATGGAAAAATCCATCGATAAAAACCATAAAATCGAATTCCTCATTGAAAATCCTTTCCAAAACCTATTTTTGCGTATTTTTCTGATAATCATGCGATTTAATACGAATTTCCAAAGAATCAACTAATGGAAATTCAGGGAAAAGCCACGTAGATAGAACTCAACCCAAACCAGGGACGGGTCTGAGTTGGACCAACTGGGCTTGGCCAACTTAGCAACGAGGATCGTCTCTGAGGACTCACGATCACAGAAACGGGAAAAAGGGCAAAAACCCAAAGATACCCTCACAGGTGAAAAACATCGAAGTAGGCTGACAGGGGTACAAAGGTCATCTCGTGACCTAGATTGCTCCCTGCCTGCTCCATGGCATCAGGTGCAAGCAAGCAACCTGGAGGTTCAATTCTGATGAGAACCTGGGGAAGTGGTGACTGCCTACAGAAAATACAACATCCATCACTCCCACAACACCAAGGCGACTCTAATGAGCCTAAGATCGAGCCCTGTTGAGCGTCTGAGCATTGGTTCCCATGGTACAACCATGACCACAGGGCACCACCATGGCCATCGAAGAATGAAATCTGAGAAAAGAAATCACAAGGTGCTAAAGAAATAAAGGCAAGAGTCTCGTGAAGTCGATCTGAAGGTGAAGGCATGGTCGCCTGAAGCAAAGACACCCGGAAGAGCGATCGTGGTCGAGGAATAGAGTTCCGTGAGGTAGAACAGGGGTGGCAGTTTGTAGGTCAAAATCGGTGAAGACATGCCCAAATCGGCGAGATGAGGGCCGGAATAAGTTCTTGGAGGAACTGCATAGTTGCATCCCACACTTCCATGGTCGGAGGAGCACTGGGGTCTCCTGGAGCTAGGGCATCGGCGAGCCATGGAAAACATGGCTATAGTGAAAAACCACTATAGGGGGGGTGAATAGGGTTTTATGATATTTTAATAATAATTCAACCAAATTAAGCAACCACAAAAATATTGGACAAGGGGACAAGGATTTAGAGTGGTTCCAACCTTAGCAAATACTAAGGTAGTCAATCCACTACCCGATTTCTTACCCAACTGGGATTTTGAAAGTATTAAATTTTATTACCTCGCAAGGATATTACATAAAATTACAATACTTTCACCAAACCCTTCAGACAACCTTCACCTAGAAGTAGTCTCACCAACCTCGAAGCATCCTTCCTTGAAGTAACCTCAAGCTCCCCTTGAAGTAGCCTTCCTCTTGAAGTAGATTCCCATTGAGACATCCTTCTTTAAGTAGTCCAAAGTCCACCTTCTCCACTGAGAAGACCCTTCTCCACCTGAGAAGTCAAACCCTCTCCAATCTGCAGCCTCCAACCCTAGGAGTAGCAAGGAGAGTACAAAATATATAAAGGAATAAGAAGGAAACACAAAAATTACAATACCGTTGTAGCACAAGGCTTGATTTCCTATATCAAGCGTTTTGATCTCCTAACCAATGTATATGAAAGTGTAAGTGTTGTGGGTAGGAGATGCTAGCCTATAGGACACGAAATTGGAGCAATGGGAATGAATAGCCAATTGTTGGAATTGCTCTATTGCTCACAAGAATGAATAGCCAATTGTAAGTATATGCTCAAGTGTTGCACAAGTGTGTATGGGGTGTCCTAAGGCATGTCCTATTTATAGGAATGGCCTACAAGTGCTTAAGGACATTTTAGACACTTTCTAGGGGGTTCTAAGTGCTTAACTAGCCGTTAGGTACACATTAGTTGCTTTAGCAACGGCTAGTTAATTAACTCTGAAAATTGCAGACGGAACACTTCTCGATCGACAAATTGTCGATCGAGAGTCCTTCTCAGTCGAGGATTTGTCGACCGAGGGATGTCCTGGAGCAAGTGTTTACAACGTTCATTTCCAACTCCCAACCACCTTGTCTGCTGGGTCTAACGGCTACTTGGGTCAATCTCGGTCGAGGAATTTGTCGACCGAGAGTGTTTCGGTCGAGAATTTTGTTGACCGAGATTGACCATGTTTCAATGTTTTAAACTAAGTACTAAGTGTGTGTATGAGTGTGCAGTTGTGACACTATTGTAGGGGATGACCTATCTAAGTGTTGTGATTGATTAGGGAAGATCTAACGCTTGATTTACATGATGTCTAAGTACTTGTACATTATATACTTGTACAAGTTTTTACATTTGATTACATTCATGACTTAAAGCAATTTAGCATATAAATCTTCCAAATGTTTGTCATCCACCTAAGACCTGCATCACTCAAGTAGCACGTTAGATCCACAAGAATGAAATGTTTGTCATCATCAAAACAAAGGGATTATACTAATGTCCAATTTAGCCAACAATCTCCCCCTTTTTGAAGATGACAAACATTTCCTAAATATAAAATAAGGAAATATAAATCTTGTGAGTTTCATACCTGAAATTTACCTTTTGTAGCCATTCTTGTTTTACAAGTGAATGCTGGTCGAGATATCATGAAACTCATTTTAATTTTATGTTTTTGATTTTATATTATTTCTCCCCCTTTGTCATTTCAAAAAGATATCCAAGATAATCATTTAGAATGACTTTTTATTTCCCCCTTAATTTTATGCTATGCTCCCCCTTAAAGAGATATTCAATTAAAATCAAGGGATTAATGCACACCAATTAATGGTAAATTTAGCCACAATTTATTTCTCAATCATTTGCAAAGGATGTTAAGCCTTGAAAATGATATGAGAATCCTTTAAGCTTAAAGTACATGAAAAGTGTCTCTAACCAAAAGTACGGGATGTTAAGCCCTGATTTGTTTAGATAATTCCATTAAGAACAAGATATATATATCATTCATTTATTTTCATATCCAAGATTAAAAATGCTAAGGGCATAACAAACTTCAAATGATATTTACAAAGTTTTGTAAGCTTCTTAATCTTATAATCAAGATAGTTTGTGTGAGATCCCCCTTAATCTTATAGTCAAGATGATTTAAGGATTCTAAGGTCACAATCAATATTAGATCATAATAAGTTGACCTTTTATGAGAGCTATGCACTAAAATTATGTTTTCAATATGATAAACACATTTTGAATTAAGATATTAAGATTAAGTACAGTAAAGTGATGTACAAATAATCATTTTGTCAAGCTTATTTTAGGTCGACCTTGACTTCGACCATAGCGCCCCTTGGTCAAACTTGATTTTAACCAAGAGGCAATTTTCTGCAGATTTCCAATTTGAAGTATAGTTTCTGCAGATTTTCATTTATGCCATGAATTTGTACTGTTTATGCAAAAGGGCATCTTCATATGATCAAAAACAATATCCATTTATGGTTTGTAAATATGGATCAAAGATTATTTTAGACAAACCAGTAAAACATAATGATCATGGCACAATTATTATGATGGAACAGTTGAAGCATATCCACAATACAATGCTCAAGATAGAAGCATATTATTTCATGAAATATAATGATTATGACCAATTAAATTTCAATACACATGGTTCCTATATCATAGATAAAACAAGAGATACTTAGGGTAAACCATGTGGACTATGTTAAAGTAGTAATTTCCTTGATTAATTCAATATGGTTAAAAATTTTCTGTTTTAAGCTAAACCATGTAGAGGATAAACCAAAATAAACTCATTTATTGTTCATTGATTTTCAAATTTTAAGACAAACTTTGTCAATTAATGAAGAAAGTATGTTCAATATCAACTTTCATATGTCATAAGGTTATCAATTATTCATGATGCAAAAAGATCATTATGTCTTGTTTTAAAGATGGTCTCCAAGATTTATTCTTGATTTTCATATTAAATCAATCATTAATAACAAATTTATTGCAAACTTGAAAACAGTAACCTGCTCGGTCGACTAATTCTCGACCGAAAGTGTTCTCGGTCGAATATTGTCTCGACCGAGATTGTTTCTTTACTGTTTTTCAGTAATTTGTTTTATAAGTAAAACACAGATCACTTTCAATTCAATTATGTGATTTTAAAAATCAGTTTAGTTGAGATAAAACATATAAATATCAAAGTAATATGTAGAGGAAATATCAACTAATCATATTCCAATCTTTAGGTTTTGAGAACCGAAATTAAGAAAAATTTCTAAAAATGTGTCTCTGCAAATTTATATAAAATGTGTATTTTCAAGTTAGAGATTTGAATCAATTTGTTGTCTTATTATTTTAAGTTGAGATAAACATGGAGATATAAAACTTAGAGTTTTTGGTCATATCTCAACTTAATTATATTCATTTAGTTTGGGGGTTTTGGAACCCATACTAACTCAACATCCTTTTTCTTGTACGAACATGAGAAGGAATAATGTCCAAGACGTAAACAATAATGGAAACATATAGAATCAACTTCATATATCTTTCTATGATTTTTTTTAGGTTGTTCTTGGGTACATATGTATATTTGCCTTTAGGTAAATACCTAGATCGATTTTCTTGCGCTTGTGTCTTTCTCCAACTAGGTTTTTGATAAGATTTTCCTTTAGGATTATAACCTAGTCCTCTCCTTCCAATTTGATGATAAGAATTATTTAAAATTTTATCAAGGGTATCATTATTATTCAAACTACTAATTTTTTGTTGTAGCTTGAAAATATCATCCATTCTCTTATTGATGTCTAGATTTTCTTGATCTAGATTAGATAATAAGGAATCTCTTTCTTTCACCATAATATCATAATCTAGATGTGTACACAAAACATGTTATTTTTTAAGATCATTTACTTGAGTTTGCAAGTTTAACTTTTCTAGGGAAAGAAGATTGTAATTTGCTTCAACGGATTTCAGTTTAATATCATGATCTTCAATAACCTTTTTAAGATCTTCATTTTTAGATGTGAGAGCAAGAAGTTTAGCATGTAACTCATCATTTGCCTTATTAGATTTCTTTAATTTCTTCTTGCACTCAATATACTTATTATGTGTCTCTTCAAGACTAGCAATTAACTCTTCTTAAGGTAGATCAAAAAGACTTACCTCTTCTTCTTCTTCACTTATTGTAGCAATTAGGCATTCTTTATGCACTTCTTCCTTCTTTGACTTCCATGGATAGCTAGGTGTAGTGTGCCTTGTTCCTAAGCACCAATTGCAACTTGTTAAAGATTAGTGCATGTTTTTCCTTTGCTTGCAATTGTAGACACCACCACCCTTCATTCTTTAAGACTCGATTATAACTCCATGAAGCCTGCTCTGATACCAATTGAAAAACCACTAGAGGGGGGTGAATAGGGTTTTATGATATTTTAATAATAATTCAACCAAATTAAACAACCACAAAAATATTGGACAAGGGGACAAGGATTTAGAGTGGTTCCAACCTTAGCAAATACTAAGGCAGTCAATCCACTACCCGGTTGCTTACCCAACTGGGATTTTGAAAGTATTAAATTTTATTACCTCACAAGGATATTACATAAAATTACAATACTTTCACCAAACCCTTCGGACAGCCTTCACCTAGAAGTAGTCTCACCAACCTCGAAGAATCCTTCCTTGAAGTAACCTCAAGCTCCCCTTGAAGTAGCCTTCCTCTTGAAGTAGCTTCCCGTTGAGACAACCTTCTTCAAGTAGTCCAAAGTCCACCTTCTCCTCCGAGAAGACCCTTCTCCACCTGAGAAGTCAAACCCTCTCCAATCTGCAGCCTCCAACCCTAGGAGTAGCAAGGAGAGTACAAAATATATAAAGGAACAAGAAGGAAAAATAGAAATTACTATACCGTTGTAGCACAAGGCTTGATTTCCTATATCAAGCGTTTTGATCTCCTAACCAATGTATATGAAAGTGTAAGTGTTGTGGGTAGGAGATTCTAGCCTATAGGACACGAAATTGGAGCAATGGGAATGAATAGCCAATTGTTGGAATTGCTCTATTGCTCACAAGAATGAATAGCCAATTGTAAGTATATTCTCAAGTGTTGCACAAGTGTGTAGTGGGTGTCCTTAGGCATGTCCTATTTATAGGAATGGCCTACAAGTTCTTAAGGATGTTCTAGACACTTTCTAGGGGGTTCTAAGTGCTTAACTAGCCGTTAGGTACACATTAGTTGCTTTATCAATGACTAGTTAATTAACTCTGAAAATTGCAGACAGAACACTTCTCGGTCGACAAATTGTCGATCGAGAGTCTTTCTCGGTCGAGGATTTGTCGACCGAGGGACGTCCTGGAGCAAGTGTTTACAACGTTCATATCCAACTCCCAACCACCGTGTCTGCTGGGTCTAACGGCTACTTGGGTCAATCTCGGTCGAGGAATTTGTCGACTGAGAGTGTCTCAGTCATGAATTTTGTCGACCGAGATTGACCCTATTTCAATGTTTTAAACTAAGTACTAAGTGTGTGTATGAGTGTGCAGTTGTGACACTATTGTAGGGGATGACCTATCTAAGTGTTGTGATTGACTAAGGAAGATATAACACTTGATTTACATGATGTCTAAGTACTTGTACATTATATACTTGTACAAGTTTTTACATTTGATTACATTCATGACTTAAAGCAATTTAGCATATAGATCTTCCAAATGTTTGTCATCCACCTAAGACTGCATCACTCAAGTAGCACATTAGATCCAAAAGAATGAAATGTTGGTCATCATCAAAACAAAGGGATTATACTAATGTCCAATTTAGCCAACATATAGGACCCATTGATAGGTTAGACTCCAAGGCGAATCGAAAATGTGAAAATGAAGGGGAGGATCCGAGGATGCTTACAGTGTTCACAATTGTGCTGAGGTGACAGGAGGAGATGGGGTGAAGCCAAGGTCACCGAAAAGGGAAGCTCGAGTAGGTGGGGGAGAGTCGGGGCTCTCGGGGTCAAATTGGCAGTTGAGGATGAATACGTGAGTACCTTTGATGTTTTTGGGAGGATTAGGTGGATGAGAGATGCACGGAGGTGGCGGCTGGAAGTCGTCTGGAGAGGGGGTGTTGAATCCCTAAATGGGAATTTTATCTATAGTGTGAGAGAGAAGGTGAGTGAAGGCTCGCTAGGTTCGAGAGAAGGAGACGAACACATTGGAGAAGGAATGAGAAGAAATCATCGAGTAACGTGAGAGCTTGAAGGCTCACAATCAAGGCGCTGGAAAATGGCTCCTGGTTCATGTGAATAAAGGAGGTAGAAGAAGATATCCGCATCGTTGGATCTTGATCCAATGGTCGATGTGCATGCGCATGAGAGATGTAACGTGTGACAGTAAATAAAACTGGAACATAGGGAAAATCAATGCAATCAATGAAATATAATTTAAATCATGGTCATACTATACTTAAAATCTCTCTCAAATTAATTGGAGGGTCAAACATGGGTCAAATGAGCCCAAATTTTGACCATAGGTGTATTAGAGTGTCTATAATATTACTATGGGATTATATTTTATGCTTGTACATGTTTTAGGCCTAATTTAGCAGAAATCATTACTTGCACTTAAATGACCATGATGAGTGTAAATAAAGCCATTAACATCTCAAATAAGAATTACAAAACATGAAAATGTGCACTTAACATTATTTATTTTTATTTAACAAGATGGAGGCCATTAAGCAAGAAATTAAACATGTAATTCACTAATTATCATATGAGAGAGAAAATTTGTCATAAAAGCATTTATTCTCATTTTCTTAAACAAAAGGGCATAGATATAAATGAAAACATTTTCTTTAAATGAAACGAGGATAAAAAAGCAATTGAACATAATAAAATGAATTTGCAAAACTACATGGGCAATTTGCATTTAAGTCCTCAACAATTATCTTATTAGAAAAAGAGCATGTAGAAAATAAAATAATTTGGAAATTTTGCATAATAAGATTTGGGGGTTACAATACTACCCACCTTAAATAAATTTCGTCCTCGAAATTTCCTAGAGTTTCTACCCACCTTTAGGTTCCACATAAAATTGCAAATTTTCCATAGAAATTTTCATTATAAAAGAAGCATACATAAACAAGCATTATGTTTCAACATAAATTACTTAACTACCCTTACCTTGATCATCTTCCTCTTCTCCATCTGACTTTTGCATGGTGAAGAGCCTCGATTTAACCTTGGGTGGAGGATTAGGGTTCTTAGCTTGGTTATGGTTGGGATCCTTCTTTGCAAGCTTAGGGAAATTAAGCTTGATATGCCCTTCCTCACCACAATAGTAGCAAATAGAAGTTCCAAACCTACAAGGACCACCATGATTTCTCTTACATGTAGGGCATGGGGTTCTCCCATTCTATGTAGAAGGCTCAGGGGATTTTCTCTTGTGGTTGGATGGTGGAGGGGGTTGATGGTGACAATTGTTTTGGGGTACCTCCTTCTTATAGTTCCTCCCAGGGTGCTCCTCCAATTCTAGGGCTGCATCCAAGGCTGATTGCATGGTCCTATGTCCTCTACCAGACAAGGCATAACTTAGGTCAGGTTTAAGCCCTCTAATGAACTTCTTATCTCTCTTTTGCTTAGTGTACTCAAGACCATAATTTTGGAGCTTACGAAACTTCATGGCATACTCAGTGACAGTCATGTCATCCACTTGCTTAAGGTTAACAAACTCATCATCCTTCCTTTCCAACATGTCTTCGGATACATAATGGTCGTTAAAGACTTCTACAAACTCACCCCAAGTGAAAGGAGGGTCATCTTCTTCCCTAGAGGCTGAGAGGTTTTCCCACCAAGTACGGGCTGCACCCTTGAGCATATGGGTAGCAAATCTAACCCTACTACATGGGGGACACTCTAAGTCTCTAAAGAAATGTTCCATGTTGCTAAGCCACTCCTCATCCTTGGTCACCACATCAACTTCATCTTCACCATGGAAAGCATCGGGTCTAATCTTCAAGAAATCTATGAGGGAGATCTCATGTACTCTAGGTGGAGCTCTAGGTTGGAGGGCATTAGTCAAGGCTGCTACTAGGGCATCTAGGGTGACTTGTGGAGGGACGTGGTTCATGTCTTCAGTCTTATCACCACTAGAGGATCCTTGTGAGGGCCTTGACTCACCAACCTTCTCCTTCATCTTAGGGGCCATTTGAAAGGGTAAACATAACATGATATTAGAACATAATATGAATCTCTAGAGTTGCCTTAGCGGCCATCTATTCCTTGCTCTAATACCATTAATGTAACACCCCTCCCTAGGGTTTTGTACATAACCAGCAGAAGCATAGCCTAATGCCCAACATTATCCATAATGTGGGGTACTTGGCATATCAGGGAGGGATTGTCACATGCATGATCTCATATCAAGAAATAAACAACACTTAGCATTCATAGAAACATAGATTCATACATGAGTTCTTGGAAAGAAAGCTACATCATGCTTCTAAAGGTATACTAAACATAAACTAGATAATCATGAAAAAGATAGGATCCCCATAGATGGACGTCCCACCAGGCAACAACTTCTAAGGGCTTGTATACTTGGAATTTTCTCAAAATGTCTCCTTCCCTTTAGCCCCAACGACTGCGGACATCTCGTCCCTAGCCATTCAAAGGAAAAACAAACATGGTAAGTAAGAGGCATTGGCATGTTATAAAGCATAAAAAATAACATATAAAGTGATTTAACATAAACATGAACATGCATTAATATTAATCATTTCTTGGCATCTTTTACATAAGGAATTTGACTAGAAGTATATGCTCCTCTCTTAATGCCCCATAAGGAGCCCAAAATGCTCAGAAAGCCCATAATTCCTAGGAAAGCCCATCATGCTCGGAAAGCCCATAATAAGGTGCATATAAATCTAAATCTACTTCCATTAACCATGATCTTTCTTAGACTTAATTATCTTATAAATTACTTAGACTTGATCTTAATGGGATTACTCCCTCTTGAACATAGTTGGGATTTCTCCCCATGAAACATAATGGGATTTCTCCTTCTTAAGCATGGATGGGAATCTCTTCCCTCTTAATCTTGGTTTCATACATCTTAATCACAATTCATAGTCTTAATGTGATTTCTAGTCTTAGACTTAGATTATTACAATCAACATACAATAATCATATACATTGAAGGAAAACATGCATTAATCATGACTTTAACATAAAGTGCTTAACATACATCATAAACATTCAATAAACCAAGTATTATCTATGCCAAGGGCATGGTTCGCTTACATTGAGATAAAGCACCTAAGTCAAACCTGGTTTGACTGATTGGATCCTCTTAAACACCTAAAATTAACATGATTATCCTTCATCACACGTCATTAAACCCTAATTGGTGTCATATAATTATGGAGATGTGAAAACATCAAAATCAGTCAATAAAAACCACAAAATCGGATTCCTCATTGAAAATCCTTTCCAAAACCTATTTTTGCATATTTTTATGATAATCAGGCGATTTAATACGAATTTCCAAAGAATCGACTAATGGAAATTCAGGGAAAAGCCACGTAGATAAAACTCAACCCAAACCAGGGTCGGGTCTGAGTTGGACCAACTGGGCTTGGCCAACTCAGCAATGAGGATTGTATCTGAGGACTCACGATCAAATAAAGAGGATAAAGGGTGAAAACCCAAAGATACCCTCATAGGTGAAAAACATCAAAGTAGGCTGACAGGGGTACCAAGGTCATCTCATGACATGGATTGCTCCCTGCCTGCTCCATGGCATCAGGTGCGAGCGAGCAACCTGGAGGTTTGATTCTGATGAGAACATGGGGAAGTGGTGACTACCCGTGGAAAATACAACATCCATCACTTCTGCAGCACCAAGGCGACTCTAATGAGCCTGCGATCGAGCCCTGTTGTGCGTCTGAGCACTGGTTCCCATGGCAGAACCATGACCACAGGGCACCGTCATGGCCATTGAAGAATGGAAGCTGAGAAAAGAAATCATGAGGTTCTAAAGAAATAAAGGAAAGAGTCTCATGAAGTCAATCTGAAGGTGAAGGCATGGTCGCCTGAAGCAAAGACACCCGAAAGAGCGATCGTGGTCAAGGAACAGAGTTCCATGAGGTAGAACAGGGGCGGCGGTTCGTAGGTCAAAATCGGTGAAGACATGCCAGAATCGGTGAGATGAAGGCTGGAATAAGTTCATGGAGGGAAGGTAGAGTTGCATCTCGGACTTCCGTGGTCGGAGGAGCACTGAGGTGGCCTGGATCTAGGGTGTCGGCAAGCCATGGAAAACATGGCTATACGACCCGTCGATAGGGGCGACTCCAAGGTGAACCGAAACCGTGAAAATGAAGGGGAGGATCTGAGGATGCTTATAGCATTCGCAATTGTGCTGAGGTGCAGGAGGAGATGGGGCAAAGCCAAGGTCACCAGAAAGGGAAGCTCGAGTAGGTGGGGGAGAGTCAGGGCTCTCAGGGTCAAATTGGCAGTAGAGGATGAATACGTGAGTACCTTTGATGCTTTTGGGAGGATTAGGTTGATGGGAGATGCACAGAGGTGGTGGCTGCAAGTCCACTGCGGAGGGAGTGTTGAATCCCTTAATGGGCATTTTATTTGTAGCATGAGAGAGAAGGTGAGTGAAGGCTCACTGGGTTTGGGGGAGCAAGACAAAGACATTGGAGAAGGAATGAGAAGAAATCGTCGAGTAACGTGAGAGCTTGAAGGCTCGCAATCAAGGCACAGGAAAACGGCTCCTTGTTCGTGTGAATAACGGAGGTAGAAGAAGATATCCACGCCGTTGGATCTTGATCCAATGGCCGATGTGCATGTGCGCAAGAGATGTAACATGTGACAGTAAATAAAATTGGAACATAGGGAAAATCAATTCAATCAATGAAATAGAATTCAAATCATGGTCATACTATACTTAAAATCTCTCTCAAATTAATTGCAGGGTCAAACATGGGTCAAATGAGCCCAAATTTTGACCTTAGGTGTATTAGAGTGTCTAGAATATTCCTATGGGGTTAGATTTTATGCTTGTACACGTTTTAGGCCTAATTTAGTAGAAATCGTTACTTGCACTTAAATGACCATGATGAGTGCAAATAAAGCCATTAAATTCTCAAATAAGAATTACAAAACATGAAAATGTGCACTTAACATTATTTATTTTCATTTAACAAGATGGAGGCCATTAAGCAAGAAATTAAACATGCAATTCACTAATTATCATATGAGAGAGAAAATTTGTCAGAAAAGTATTTATTCTCATTTTCTTAAACAAAAGAGCATAGATATAAATGAAAACATTTTCTTTAAATGAAACAAGGATAAAAGAGCAATTGGACATAATAAAGTGAATTTTCAAAACTACATGGGAAATTTGCATTTAAGTCCTCAACAATTATCTTATTTGAAAAAGAGCATGCAGAGAATAAAATAATTAGGAAATTTTGCATAATAAGATTGGGGTGTTATAGGTGCTTTCAGAGTCATCCCTCTTCCCTTATGCATCCAGAGAGTGCCCTCCTCATCTATCCTTTGCATCCCATGAGTTCATGAAGGTGCTCAATCTCCTAACCCATGGCCCTCAGACAATGATAGATGTTACCTCCCGACCTTATGGTCATGTGCACCTAGAGAATTAGGTAACTCCTACTTCTATTGGTCTTATCCCTACGTGACCCTAGGATAGACTAAGGATTCTAATATAGTACATGTCCAACTTAGAACCTTACCCAAGTCTCCATCATCTCTCTCAGCATTTGTGGTTTGACTTTCATCCTTTCATAGGGGTCATGGTGACCTACCTACCTTGGTCAGGCCTCATACCAGTTACCTCCTTAGTAACACATCTACATGCACTTAGAGATGACTATCTATGGGTCTACAAGTTTATTCTTATACTATGTACTCTCCACTTAGCTTCTCAAGATTCTATGAGACCTCTTAGGGTTTCCTCAAACCCAACAAAAGTTGTTTCATACCCTAAAAAAGGGTCCTCTCCTGGGATGGGAGGAAACTATCTCTTGATAGTAACAAAGGTCGCAAACATCCTAGGGTTTACATCAAGATGAGTATGATTAACCCTATCAAACTACTAAGGCACATATCTAGCAAGAGGACCACTTACTAAGCCATGCTAGGTCTCCATGGTAGGTCCTACTTGTTCTCATTCCTCTATATAGCACCATCAGCCTCCACGAATCATGCATTAGGCAACCGCAACCATCCACTTAGGTCGCATCATCCTCAACTTCTCAGGGTTTCTCCTAACCCGGAGTCTAAACTTCCAACCTTCTAGCTCAGGTCCTGCTCTCTCTCTCTATAGCTTAACCCTACAACAACCTTACTACTAGAGGTCCTCTCTCTAAGGTGGATCAAGCTCACAAGCGTACTCCTACATGAG
Organism: Alisma plantago-aquatica; assembly: GCA_963693085.1. Lineage (NCBI taxonomy): Eukaryota > Viridiplantae > Streptophyta > Magnoliopsida > Alismatales > Alismataceae > Alisma > Alisma plantago-aquatica. The sequence continues at coordinate 521,576,277 of OY856413.1, read as the reverse complement.
TGAAACCTATGTTTTCCCAAGATTATCCATAACTCTTCATGCTTATCTCATAAGCTATCCAACATGCCCTACAGGCCTAGGTTTCAACCTACTTCCAGCACTACTGACGTACTCTGGGTGCATATTATGCCATGCTCATATAAGCTCATAGGGTTTCTATATGGTCACCACTAACCTCATCAATGAGGGAGTTATCCTTCACCCTAACATGCACGAACCTTCCCAGGGTTGGGTCGCCAAAGATACTAGGTCAACCAACTTCACATGGCACATACTATCCTAGGTTTCCAAAACCAAAGGCATGACAACCACCACACACATGGTCGACCATGACATCCATCTCATCATGCCATCTCTCTCTCTAACCTCCACTTAGGGTTAGGGTTAGCATCATCCTTAGAGGATGTACCAAGTCTCTATCTTTAATGGAGATCTCTGCCTCCAAGACCAACTCTCTACTCGTCCTCTTGACCAGAGGGTCTAACCTTAGGTCTCTCCTGAGGGCATGACAACACATGTCATACGACCTAATCATGCATCTATTCTTTAGTTTATGCTTAAACTATTAAGATTATGTCGATGACATCTTGTTTACATGCTTTTTATTAATTTTTGGTGGAGGAATCCTTAACCTTATTATACATACCCTATCCTCAAGAGGGTGAGGAGGAGAGAGAAAACCCTAAACCTTATGATCTTAATAGAATTAGGGTCGAGAAGGGACAAAAATAGATGAGAGAGTCCTAAAGGATCTTATTTCGAGTCAGATCCTAAGACATTGGCCAGGCAGTCACACAGATCTGGGAGTCCTTGTATTCTGTCACACAGATCTGGGAGTCCTTAACCTTATTATACATACCCTATCTAGGCACCTTTGTCTTTCAGAAAATCCTCTAATAACACCATTGGGTTCTATAGAGTTTGCAAAATTAAATAATTATTAAGGATTAAATGAGGAACCAATGCTCTGATACCAAATGTAATGACCCCGCCTCCCAGTAACCCCCAATTAAGGGAGACCAAGAGGTCAGAGCAGTTATCCCAATTAACAGGATCAAAGGTTCGACAAATAATCAGTAATAATTATAAAATTCTACCAAACTATACTGAAAACTGGTATAAAATAAAACTTTGCATACCTTTTTCAAAAACTTGGATATCTAACTTCTATCCACATCTGGACCCTATTCTAACTAATCCTCCTTGCACTTTATTTCTTAATTTCACAATATGCCACTTTACTATTTGTCCTTTTCAATTTGTACCTAAAATGCCGACAAACAAAACTTCGGCCAGCATAAATGAATACGTCAGTATGTGGGGACAACCAAAATTTCACAAATATGGCTAACAATCTAAATATCACAATCAAGTTAATTAACAAGCCAATTTACGCTCTCAATGTGACATTCTCCACCACTTTTGCCCTAACCCGGTAATACCCTCTTTAGGGTTTCTCTTTTGCCATTGACTTAAGGCCACCTTCTCAATCCCAAGCTTGGTGCCAGGGGTCACCTCTCATGGTGCCCATTAGTCATCCAACAAAGACCACCTTCTCACTCTCGAGCATGGTGTCTGGGGTCACCAATCATGGTACCCATGGGTCTTCCCTCCTAGGCTTGACCTTTTTGCATCATCCATCAGGATGGCATGTAGGTGTGAGAATACACACTAATATTATAATTGTGATAATCATAGTGTCTTTATGATTTGCAAGTATGAACATCCAAACTGATAGTTTGCATTCAATGCGATTAATCATCTGGAAAACCTTCGGGAAACTATTGCAATTAACCATAATTAACCACATACCTGATCCAGAGCAACTTGATGTACAAGTAATAATGATAAAGAACAATCAAACAAGCAATCAACAATATTCTAAAATTAATGCAATACATCCAAGTGTTATAGTTTATCCAAAACATTCTCAAGATAGACTTGGATTCCATCTTAAGCTTTCTAGGCCACTTTAGGGTTTTATTAAGGTTTTCGCCTCCATTATACTTTTGTCACATTAAATGCTCTATTAATTCACAAACCCTAATTTCAACATCATAAACCCAATTAAAGTCTATTATTTCTCTTTCATACTAAAATCACCATCTTTATCCTTTTAAGTTATTCCAAGATCATTGGACCCAATTATCACCTTCAATTTCTTTCAAATTGACAACTCATTTTTCATTATAGTTCAATTCACATATGAACTCTATTTATCTCTAATATCACATTAATCCACTAGGAAATCCTAATTACCAAATTAAGGGTATTTATCCACAATTAGGAACTTTTATACTCAAAATAGCTTAGAACCATTATATCTCAGCTTCATACACGAATTTGAACAATTAAAGCCATTAAGAATTATAATTACTAACATTAGGGTTTCAAGGCCCATTAAAGCTCATTTATGTACATGGAACCCTAAATTAATCAAATTACGCATAAAGATCATCCTTTTAGATCTAATGTGTCCTTTTTGCTAACAATAGGCTAATATCAACTTTAAACATCCATATACCCCTTCCCAAATCATTAATCAATAAAGATTAGGTTTTTTCATTAGATAAACCATTAAAGATAGCATCTTTACATACTTTTTGAATTGCACGCAGAATTAGGCTTCAATTTAATTTTTATTTCATTCCTTGCAGGGGAAAAACTAGGGAAGGTGGGAGGTGGGAAGACCACCTTCCCGACAAGCAAGCATATGTTCGGTTCAAGCCCAAACAGGTTTGAGTTAGCTGAGTTTTATGAGTTTTTTGATCAACTTTCATATATTACTTTCTATTATCAGAGTTACAGATAATTACTTATGAATTTGTGAAGAAACTACCTTTTGGGCCAATCACTGGCCGCCACATCATCCAAATCGGCCCCCTTTTCATTGACAACTCAGCCATGGCGCACAATGACCTATGTGTCCCTATGCTGATGAAGTAAACATTCATGTGCTCAGGGTGTTTTGGTAATTGTGCAATTCCCATCTTCAACCTCGTGATTCCCTGTTCGCGACCAAGCGTTGCCCGACGGTCCACTGTTAGGTTGACTTTACGAACCTTGCTTCCCTAGCAACCGGTGACGCCTCTCCCTCCTTCTCCAGAAGAAACTGAACTTGGCGGTGGTCTCAGCTCTGCTAGAGCCAGCCAAAGTCACTGGGATGGCTAGGAGGCTTCTCGGCCAGGTAGACACAGGTCGGAGAGGGTTCATAGAGAGGATGCCCAGAAATTGGCCAAATCGCAGTGCTTCGCCTTTGACAAGGTGGCTATAGACTCCCTTATATAGACCCCAAGTGTAGGGTACATCTAGATTGGTCCTTCCTTGTGAATAAGATTCTACAGATTTGGGGAAAGTCCCAAACCAACACGGAACCAAGGCAAATAAGGGATCTTCTAGTCCGGTTTTCCTTCCCAAATTCAATGGGAAAGCTTCCACTGGTTTATATGGGTTGTGGGGAGAGCAACGTGCAAACAGAGAGGAGCCAACTATGCCTGAGTTGCCTTTTTCAGCTCTGGGTAGGTGATGATGATGTCACCATTGGATATCAGATCTATGGCCCACGTTTCACGCGCCAAAAAGGCTGATAAAACAATTCTAATATGAATGTGACTTTTAATGGTATTCCTCTCAATTTAGGAGTACTTATAAAAATCATATCTCCCAAACCACATGTCCAATTAATCTCAAATTTTAGGGGAAAGTCTATAATGACTTAATCCACGTGTGTACCAAATTTGGGACTCAAAAAAAAAATTATGAGATACGTTTATTTATATGCAAGTTATCTCTTATTAAGGCATATTTTATGCATATTTTCTCTCCCTTAATCTTTTATTTTCTTTGATTTTGATTCCTTTTTCTATTAGAAACTATGTGGACACGAACCCTCATACAAGATGGATTCATTATCCATATATCCATATATTTCTTGCAATATTATCATTATCTCACATTTCTTTTAAATAAAACAATATTTAATTAATCATTTGTCTTTCTTGTTGCATTATCTTTGCAATTTGGACTCCTTGGAGCCCAAGGAACCCAAAAGGCACAAAATCCACCCTTGGAGGATATTCCTTTGCCTTCTAGAGATTTGTACATCTATCTTTTCTCCATTTCTTAATTATTCTTTTAATAATTGAATCTCATTTTCTTTTCCTTGTTATTGGGCCCAACAGCCAATAAAGCCCCAAAGAAACCAACAAGGCTATTATAAACGAAATTCATTTATTCAAATCAAATCACACCATTATTCATTCATTTATCTTTATTAAGAAAAATTGCATTTCTCATTAAAAGAACCCAAAATTGGGGTTGTAACAGATGATCTCCCCAAAGTTTTGATCTATGTAATGTGCTATCCAATTTTATGATCTACATGACAATGCATTGATGCTTAATCTGTAGATTTTGAAATAAAAGTTGATGTTGATGTTGAAGTGATGATGGTAGTTTATGTGGTATACAAAGATAAGTATGATATGTAATATGAAGTCACAATGTTCTTCAAGGATTTGTTTTTAGTTTTGTCTTTCAATTATGCACATCTTTATTTATAAGATGTCAATTTCTTTCAACAACCTCCTATCAGGATTGATGGAGGTGATAAGAATAGTAGAAATAGAAAAAACTTTTCTCCATGTATCACACAAGTCAATCTAGACAACAACAACATATTCAGAAAGAGGGTGCATGAGGTATACCTTGTCATAGAACAAGTCCAGTGAAGTCCCCTTCACGTGTTGGTGTATGTCGCTCCTCGCATGCATGGATGGTCCTCTTCAACATCCTCTGAATGTAGTCACTCTACACCAGCGTCTCTACATAGTCAACATGGATGAATTAGAACTCCTCATCGTGCTACATGAGCTGGTGAGAAGGAACATCCTCTTTCTTAGTGATGTGCAACCATCATGATCTCTCTCTCTCTCTGGGATGATGGTGGCTAGAGTTCACCAAAAAGATTATATCTAATGATTCAGCTATCATGCCCCTATAAATAGGACAAGAAAGAAGTAGGGATGGCAAAAACTACCAGCCACCCATAAGCCAAACTAAACCACCCCAATCCACCCCACATTTGTGGTTATCCGGGGTACAGAATGGTAAATGGTTTGGGTGGAGAAAGTACCACATGGTATCTGGAAACCCGAAGTTTACCCCTAGGACGACTAGAAAGTTAGCCACTGCAACATGCTACTAGCCTCAGCTCATCGGCAGAACACTTCTGGCCTTACAGCGCAGCATGCTACCTTCCATCCTTGTCGTCACAAAACCCTTCCATTCTTGCCACCAGTATGATTCCAGCAACACTACCACATCACGCTTCCATCCCTGCTAGAGTAACATGCTTCTATCCTCTCTGGCATAGGCCACATCCCCCTTGTCGCCATGGACTTCTAACTCGGCGATGTGTTCCACTCCGACCAAACCAACTCTGTTGCTGACCAGGCATCAACCAAACTGGCATTCAGGCGTGCTTCTGCTCCATCACTCACCAGGTTCCCTCAGCCCTCCCTATCCTACCACTCAAGGATTCCATATCCACACTTCCTCTTACAAGCTTCTCTCATATGGAAAGCTGCTCCTCCTGTATCTCGCAACTATTCAGTTGGTAGTTTAGAAGGCAGCCGAGGCGGCTGTGACTACGGCAGAGGTCTTTGAGGGTGAGGTATGGTGGAAGACATCTCAGCCACAGATGTTGTTGCCTCTGCTCTTTCGGACCCTTACGTGTTCTACCCTGAGGGGCCACAGTGCTGTACGAGGTGGAGGGAGCTGCTACGGCAGAAGAAGGAAACTGTCAGACCGCTCTTGGTTCTAAAGTGGAGAGAAAACCAAATGCTTCTATTTCTTACACCACCTCCACCTCTTCTCCATTCACATCCAATGTGAGAAAGCCACCATGGGGGCAGGGCATGGCAATAGTGTCGTTGTGTGCATGGCAGCAACTGTGAGCACATAGCAGCAATGATGATGAATGGATGGTGGCAACAGTGAGTTTATGGTGGTGGTTTTGAGTGCATGGCAACGCCGGGACTAGTGCATGGTGGAAGCAAGAGTGCATGGTGGCTGCGGTGATGAGTTCATGGCAACAGTGAGAGTGCATGGTGGCAGCACTGACGACTGCATGGTGGCGGCGAGAGGGGCATGGTGGCGACGATGGAGAATGAATGGTGATGGTGAGTGTGTGGTACGACGGAGATGAGTCCATCATGGCAACCAAATCAGACCAGAGATAGTGGTGGCAACACTGTGTATCTTGGTGGTGAATGGATTCCCATGGCTACCCTTCCACCGAGGGAAGAAAATTGTGGTTTAATGGAGCGGGTACCCACAGATTCATATTTTTTGTGGTATGGTATGGTATGGGGCGGTTACTAGAAAAACCACCCCATTGCAATCCCTAGAAAGAAGTAGGGTTTCACAAATACCCTATGAAATGAACGGTTGCAGCTACATTTAAGCTGTCTGCTCATAGACTATCAAATAGGCAATTAGAGTATTTTAGAATCACATTTTTAATTAAGTAATCAATGAATCAAATTAATCGATTTTAAATTTTCATCAACGGCTTGTAAATGTTAATCGGTCACTCGGAGTTATCCGACTGACTTATCATGTTAATCATCAATTTAAATCCAATTTGTTGGCTTAAACTTTTAAATCAATTAACTTAGATTATATTCCAATATTATTCCAGTTTATTTCCTTAATATTTTAGTAATTAATTTGACTTTGAACATTTCCAATCATGTCCATAATTATACTCCTTTTCCAATGCATCTTATGTGTACGACCCTATAGGCTACAAATTACATTGGTAGTGATGTTCATAAGTACATTATAATTTTTTATGTAATGATTGGTACCTAGCAAGACTTCATTGCTACCCAAGTAATCAGAGAAGTTCGAGAACAACTTTAACCTAGTATTGTGACCAGTGTTATAGTTATTGTATAATTTATTTCTCTCTGGTATCCAGATTGAATCTGAGGCATGGAAACACCATCATCTTGATTGAAACATCATCTTAATGTTCAATCTTTGTTCCTTTATCTAGAGTATACTATTGAGATACACATGAGCTCAATATCATATATTGACTAACATGATCATGGATATGCATTTCCTAGTCTCACTCATCAAGTGGTGGGGACATCACTCCAATGGAAGGGAAAAGTTCCATCTATGTCACTCAAAATAATCCTCATGTCTCACAATGAACCTAAGCACTACTTGTACAGCAATCCTTTTCAAAGTCACGTTGAGGAGTGTTCAAGAACATTGAACTACACTCAATCATTGTAGTGACTTCAGGTCTAAGAACAATAATAAACATTGTCACATTAAGATGTGATTTTGACCACCATTAATGGCTTCCATGTATCATACTTAAAGTGGGTCTGTCTAGAACACTTGTTCATAACATGTACCTATGTGTTTGATTTGATATCCAATATCATGACTATTGAGACGTAGTCATCAATCAACATACACACTAATCTTGATGTATTATTGTTGTCATAATTTCCACAGTAATATATGAACATGGGCTAAGAGAAGAATGAATACTCTTAATTTACACATGATCTCATATTTAGGTCCTCAACCTAAAATCACATGTCATTGAGTCATACATTCTTAGGACATGAATATATTTATTCATTTTCCCATATTGAAATGAAAACAATAATTGGAATTTCCTTTATTAATAATCAAATGAATTTCATGATGTGGCATTATGATCATCATATGATTGTATTTCAAGGCATATCACCATCACGTCCCTTAGCCGAATTGGATGACTTTGAGTCTCATTATGATCAATTATTTTTATGGATGTGGTTAAATGTTATTTTGAGCTTAATTGACTAAAGTTGAGTGAATTATTAGAGTTTTGAACATGAATTTCAATTACTGGATGCCCTCAATATGATTGCCTTGTATCAAACTGTGTATGTAAGAAGATTAGAATATTTTTGATACAATGGCAAAAATTTCATGCAAATTGGAGTTACACTTAAGAGTTTGATTTTGTAATATTTACAACAAAACACAACTTTGAAAAAAAATTGAATTTTTACTTGATTGAGTCACTGATACTCCACCCCTTGTCACAAAACCATTTATTACCCAAATCCTAACTCCAAATGACTACTAGTTCAATGGCGATAGGATCTAGGAATCCATACCTAGAATGGTATTATTGAGTGCGAATGCAGAATCATAAAGTTTAGCATACATGAACAAATAACAAGATAAAGTTATGAATCATAATCTCAACATTTAACAAGTATTATTAAGCAACATTGTCTTATTACAAGTTTCAATTACATATTAAGGAGTACACTTTTACAAGTCTACTCATATATGCTAGGGATCTTACAATGAGATATTTATTAGAGGACCATGTGTTCACATTTATAAGGCATAATAAATATTGTAAGATGGTGGCATGTTAAGGAAAGATATTTGTTCAGAAGTACAAATTAATTTCATATTTAGTAACATTGAACATTGATGGTACTAAATTGGGTGTCACCACATTCACACTATGAAAATTGATACCCAAACAAGCCAAAATGTCACTTGATGAGAGGGGGGAGTCCAATATAGGAGAGAGAAAAAGTTATGTTAACACATCCTTCCCTCCTTAAAAGAAATTTGCCCCCAAAATTCATCCAGAATCATAGTCAAAGGTTAGGTTTGACATTCCTCATGTTTATTTAACCACGCTATAGGTGTCAAGGATTCACCCACCTCATGTCATGCGCAAACATGTTTCCATCCCATTGTGTACCCATTTGAGCATTACTTAGCTTACCGTCATAGTATAACATCTTTTTAATATCAGGTTTTAACCTCCCACATCCCTTAACATTCTAATTTTCATGTTTTCATACAAGCTCAATGTCTGTTATTGAGATCCAGATGATCAATTTCTAATATGGACATTTTCATTATCATAACATCCAATTGTCATTATCATTAAACTTGTATTTCATGATTACACTAAATTTCAACATGTTTCCATTACCCCCCAGATTTTACCAATTATCATCAATTATCCCCAATTTCATTCTTTTGTTTTCATTTGGGGTCTAAAGTTAAGCATTGTCATCATGATTATTTGATCTAAGATTGCAGGGTATCATCATATTAAGTTTGTGATTTCAAAACTACATCATTCGTGTATGGCATAGTTTCATATTAGGTCTAGCTTATGAGATTGTCTTATCATACATATATCATGTTTAAATGTAAGTGAGATTATTTTATGCATCCAACATTATTTGGGGAACAACATTTACATCAAGTTTTCATAACCATCTCACCTGTGTCTATCAAGATCTCTACAATCTCAAGCCACTCAAGGTAGGACATATCTATGTCCAACAAGACATGCTAACCACAACTGTCTACCAATAATAAAATTCTATCCAACTTTTAAGAACAAGGGAAACCACTTGTTTCCTTCATGTACAACGACTAATCCGAGTATGAGGCTCAACATAAATAACACACCATATACATCATCTTAGGATTTTGGGACATCTCCATCACATATATAACAAATGTCATATATTCAATTGCCTCATTCTCTAGGGTTTCATAAGAAATATAGGGCAGAAAATTATCACGGGAATTGCACATTATGTGACTAAAGTGATATAATTAGAACTAATCTAGATAGGGATTCATCATCATGCACTTTGTCATTAATAGTTTTCCATATTTCACACATATTTTGGATTTTAGGTACTTTTACCTTCTCCCATGTTGGGTCGACTCATGTCAAGAGGTCACCCTTATGGTATGTCCCGTGCTAGATGTTATTCTTTGTAAAGAGGTTGAGGCATATGTTGGTCTCAAACCATATTTCATGTATCGTATCTTAACATATACAAGACTATGCATAAGAAAGCATGCTAATCCACTAGCTATGTTTAGCACATCAACCAAGTCATATGTCATACACGATGCTGGGTTTAGCTAGGGTTGCATGGTCACTCTCATATCATATCAAATAACATAGTTGGCCCTTCTAAAAATAAACTTAGGTCAAACTAAATCAAGCTCATAGCATCCATGTCAACATCATTATCTACAATATCATCATCATCATCATCATCATCTTAGGTTATCTAGTCTACTTTCTAGCCTAACATTTATCATGGCTCTAGACAACTCTATAGACTACAGCTATCATCCAAACTCTCTCATATAGAATTAATGTCACATCTCTTTCTCTTAGGTTATATGGACACTCACAACCCTTCTATGTGTGATAACATTTTCATATGTACATATAGTAATACTTGAAATAGGTTTTCTCCAGTGTTGAAATGAGTGATGGAAACCACCATACTCCATAGGAATTAAACCAAAAACAAAAGGAGTTATTGCAGTCATTAGGCAGTCTAGTACCATGATAGTTAGAAAACTAGCAAGAACAAGGAGCACACCTGTGTATCTACCCTAATTACATGTCACGAGCATATGACTAAGGTTGTAGTAAGATTTGCCTTTTCTCACCCTCCTGAACCTACATCCCATACTATAGGATAGAAGGATGAGAAAATAAAGGGTTCTAGGGATTACACAAGTCTAAACCTAGTTCTACAACATTGACGTGGATATTATCGCACTACAAATTCACTAGGAATGAAATTCCTGGAGTTTACCAAAACCAATGTGAAATAATGTTGTCTACAACCACACTAACCTTATTGCAGTGCACTTAAGGATCGAATCCCAATGGAAAACTAGTTTAAGAATTATCTAATTAAATAATTGGTATTGTCACAAAAGTTGAGAATGGTTTATTTAACTAAGGTTGCAAGAAAAAAGAGCTAGATTAAGGTTCTAGTTATTGATGAATATAAACACTAGGGTGGAATTGGGTTTCACCACCACTACTCAAATCAAAGCATTCATTAAAATCCAAACATGTATGAAGATATGATTGGAGTTATGCAAGTATCACCTTTAGGTGTTAGAAACTTGTACGAGTAGATATCCATGTAAGGTCGATGTCTCATTACTTACAAATCCTATATCCACTACTCTGGAGACTTCCCGTCAGAAGCTCTCATTAGGGCATCAACCAAAGCTAATCGATATTCAAATCTTAAATGTTGAAGTTCTCACAGAATAAGATTATAATAAATGATGTAAATTTGTGATCAACTCACAAAACATGTGATAAAAATTAACTATGAATTAAACGAGTTCATACAAGAGTTGGAATATGAATAAAATTGCAAGAAACAAGCAGTGGGGCTAGTCCCCACACCCCATTGAAAAGACTACTCCCTCAACATGGAGAGATTAATATCACTATTAGAGGAAAAGGACACCGTCATGCTCATTATGGTAGCCGAAGTGGCTCAATGTGGTGTGTGATGGTGGACTTCCTTTCTTCTCTCTCCTCCAGGAACTAACCCTGACTTGTAGTTGAAGTAGGTGGATGGATAGAAGCTCTGAAAGAGATCGACCACCTTGGAGAAGGAGGTCAGTGGGTTTGGAGTTGCGGAGGTTGATATGGAGGACAAAATCCTAGAGGTCGATAGAACTCACTAGTTCGATTGGCCTAGATTTTTCTCTAATCTTGGAAACAACCTTTTGGTGTTTCTATCTCCAAAATTTTGAGATTATTTGAAGGGTTGCACTGGGGTCCTATTTATAGTGGTGCGGCTATCGACCATTTCCCATCAATGTCGATCATTGTCTGTCAATCAATTGTTCTGTCAGTGGACTTCTGGCCATTGGTATTGTAGTTCAACGTGATTTTTGACCTTGAGAGTCAACAAGGTTGTTGGGTAGTTTTGGTTGTTGACAACAGTGTTGACATTAGTAGATAAATGGCCTAATTTCTTGTCAGCTATAGTTTGATGATGCTATCGAGGGAGAGTGATTAATGTGTCTGTTGACCTTGATCCTTGATGAGTCCGAGTTTCAAATTTTTAGAAGTCAAGCATCTATGTGTCGACTGGGGGGTCGACAGGTCATCATCCTGGAGGGTCTGCAAGGCTGTTGAGCCCCTAAAGGTCTTGATTACTCGCTTATTTTAATGTTGATTGGTAGGTTGATTGATGGGTCAAATTTTTCCTCAGACACAAAAATTGTATATCGATCTACCTTTTGGAAGTGTGGGATCCCCTAGGCAAACTTGCTAGAGTTTGATAGAATTCAAAACCTATAAAGGGAGTCAAGAAAAATATTCAATTCCTACAAATTATCATAAAAACATAAGTAGATCAAAACAAAGCTATTCTTGATGTCAACTAGGCTATATGAATGCTAAATTAGATTAATAACACAGCTATAATTGGGATTAATATGCATTCATCAAACATCTAGACTCTAACCTAGTGGCCAAGTAAACTTTTTCCATAAAGGAAAATGCATTTTCTAGGGTTAATATGTAAGGTGAGTTTAATTTGTGTTCCATGTGAGAAATATTTAGTGTAGTCATTTTTCATGCTTTGATACTATATGTCATGCAACCGTTTATTACCCAAATCCTACCACCAAATGACTATAAAGTCAATGGAGATAGAACCTAGGAATCTATCCCTAGCATGGTATTATCAACTGCTAATGCGGAAGTGTAAAGCTTAACATACATGAACGAATGATAAGATGAAATCACCAATCATAATATCAACATTCAACAAGTATATCAAGCAACATTGTCTTTTTACAAGATTTCAATTACATATTAAGGAGTACATATTTACAAGTCCTCTCATGTATACTAGGGATCTTACAACATATTACTTATTAGAGGGGCATATGATCACATTTATATGGTTCAATAAATATTGCAAGATGGTGGCATGTGAAGGAAATATATTTGTTCAAAAGTACAAATCAATTTCATACTTAGTAACATTGAACTTTGATGTGACTAAATTGGGGTATCACTACTTCAAACTATGAAATTTGATACCCAAACGAGCAAGAATGCTACTTGATGAGAGAGGAACAATGAAACTAGTACATTTTCATAAGTTCAACATTTGGGCCCCAAAGGTTTATACTACTCAACGCGTACACTTGCATTTTGTACACATAGTTTAGGCATGTCAAGTTTTTGGTGCCATTGCTGGGGAGATGGAAACTCCAACACTACGAGTGTTGTGACTAACCACTATAGGCCATTTTCTTTCTTTTATTTATTTTCCATCTTATTTTCACTAAAGAGCATAATTGAATTTTTTCTGTTTTCGATTTGCTAGTATTTTATGTTCTCACATTGTCATTAAGTTTAGGTACTAGTGCATGGCTTACACTAGAATCATTGATTATGGAGAGTCTAATCCAACTTTTTTATATCAAGAGGATATTTTTTGCAAGGCATGAGAGTTTGGAGCTTCAACCACCATAGAAAGAGAAAGTAGAGGTGGAAGTCATGTCACAAAATGGTGATGATAATCTAAAGGACATTGCTGAGGAGTAGACTATATGGGATAAAATGAAGGTATCCTCAGCCACAATGCAACTTGGGCCAATGAAAATGTAGGTAGTCAATGTTGGTAGTTACAAGATAGATCTTGGTCTAGCGGTGTCAACCAAATCACAAAATTTTCATGGCCACGAATGGAGGACCCTATGACACACATCTATAGATTCATAAAGAGTTTCTCAAACTCGACATAGTTCTAGCTATAATGATATTCTTGAAGTTTTTCTCTTATTCTTTATCATATAAAGAAAAAGGAATGATTCCTTAGCCTCTTGTTGCAATATATATAGACTATGGATGAAATGACTGATGCATTCTTTGAGTGATACTTCCCGTAATAGATGACAAATGAACTAGTGGGGAAGATCCATAACTTCAGGAAGCATGCATAGGAGTCATATTCATAGGCATTGGTGACATTTTAGAATATGTTGAGGAAGGTCCCTCATCATGGGATTTATTTTTATGGGAAGGAGAAGACATTCTATTACGGCCTACACAAATGGAGAGGATTAGTCTTGACAATGCAGGAGCATATTTCTTCCTAACCAACAAGACTACAAGATGACTTGAAATTCTAGAGAACATGGCCATGAATCAATCATGTGGATAGGATTGAGAAGCACCAACAACTAATTAATGTACTCTGGAATCTAGGGAGTTCACATAACTCAAAGCTCAGATGGACAAACTCACAAAGAGGCTAGATCAAAATTTTGGCACCACATCTGGAGGTGAAGAGGAGGAGTGAATGTACTTATGCTAGCAATATCAACAGGATTAAGGTCCTAGTAAGATAGACTAAATAGAAGACATGTTGGGGAGGCCACTGATTCAAAATTAGGCTTTACTGGACTAGACAAAAAGGTTGTAGAAAAATAAAGGAGCTTAGATCCGCAACATTGAAAAATAGATCTTTCAGTTGGCAGTGGTCGTGGCATCCAAAAAGAAGCACAGTCAGCAGAGATTTCTGAGGAACACATGGACAACTCAGGGACGTCATCAAATAAGTTTTGTCTCTATTATCACGAAACCAGATCATGTTATTGAGGAATCACCAGATCAACACACTCTATATCCACATTAGGTGTATGTAAAAAAACTTCCATTTCCCCACATCCGGTACAGAAGACTAGAGGGATGCAAAACACATATACATTATGCTCGCACATGCACCTCAGTCAATATAGGGTCAGGAATAAGTGATAAGGATACTCCATGTTCTCTAGTGCTACAAGACAAGGAACATCAAGTCTCCACCATTGCTATGTCCACGCCCACAGTTCTAGAAAAGGTTCTTGTGCAAGAAGAATAGGTGAACGTTCTACTCCGCAGTGGAGATGTCACAATCAATAAGGAAGCACCCACAATTGAGAAGGAGATGCCACAATTCGTTTCATCCACAGGGGATGCACCAAATTATGTCCTAGGATATGGTGTTGAAGCATGCTTAGGGGAGGAGACCCCTAATGTGCCATACATTCCCCCACATAGTCGTGTAGATAATCCACATGTGCCATTCTTAGATATTCTGAAGATGAGAAAAGAGAAAAAGCAATTCAAGAAATTCTTGGACATATTCTAAAATATCCACATCAATATCCCACTTGCGAAGGTGATATAACGTATTCCTACATATGGGAGAATATTGAAGGATAACATCAACAAGAAGATATAGATTAAAGATACATTATGTCTTGCATGTTGATGAAATGGTTACTGCTATGATCTAGGGAACATTATCGATGAAGAGAAAGGACCCAAGATGCTTCTAAATTCCTTGTTCCATAGGTAGCAAACATTTCCAATGTAACTCAGGGGTGAGCATAAATTTCATGCCTCTCTCTAGCTTTTGAAATGTAGAAGTGATAAATCAATGACAATTCGGTTGGCGAACTAATTGTTTGTGAGGCCATATGGGATATGTGAGAAAGTTTTGGTCAAAGATGATAAGTTCATCTATCTTGTTGGTTTTGTGGTTATGGATATGAATGAGATGTGAGGATCCAAGATGTTGTTAGGAAGGTCATTCCATGTTGCGGATGATGGTATCATTGCCATGGGTAGATGCTATTTGACACTTAGGATTGATGATGATAGGTGGAGTTTAAACTTCTAGATGAGTCTACACAACAATCTCATGACAACCATGACTGAATAAAATCACCTTATCGAGCCTAGGACATTAAACAAGGACACTCATGGGCAGATACCCAATTTTATTTCTATTATTTACTTTTTATTGAGGTTGATTAATTAGTTGTATTTCATATTTGTCTTATTAGATTTTTAATTGATGCTAAAAGGTACCTTGATGGTTTTATTTGGTGTGTAGGAAGAGTCATTGTCAGTACTACAGACACTAGATTCGGTGGCACCGACCTGCTAAAAATTTTCAATAGGGATGTTGCACATTTTTGGTAACTCCGACACACATGTCAATAGTATCAAATCCATGACTGGTCAAAGTTTGGAGAAAATTTGTATGCCATTTTCTAAAAAAATCACAAAGCTACAGGAAAAGATTACTTTCCATACCTTATAAAAAGGCTCACCAAACCATCACCATGCTTGTGATACACAGGATTAGCATACCATCATATCACAGAGCTTATGATGTTCATATGGCAACATATAAGATTTACAACAACACTAAGACAATGTTCATTCATCATACTAATCATACAAGGAAGCTAAGCTTGGTTAACACCATCATGTATTTGTATTAGGGTTAGGTTTAAAAAATAGATTGAATTGAAGTTACAATTTGGCACTCAAGGATAAACCCTAGCAATTAGCATTTCCTTTAGATCATGAATGCATAAGGTCAAACATAACCATCGACTGTTGGAATCATCATACCCAAACCATCGAATCATGAACGTCACCCCAACCATAAGATGTTGGATTGGAAAAACCATCAGATGCAATACAAGTAAAACCTTTAACCATTGATCTAGGAAAACCATCAAGTTATGACCTAGGAGTGTCATCAAAACTTGACCTAGTAAGGCCATTGATTCATATGCATTATACATCACCATTGGATCATGAGGGTACATGGGATTAAACACCAAGAAAGCCATATCATTTTCTTACTTAAGAAGAACCAACACCTTTGGAAAGTAGGTCCACGATTGAGTGTTGACACCAAGGAAACCATTGATCTAGTAAACAGTGAAACCATCAACCAAAAGACTAGTGACCCCATTGATTCTTAACCCATTGTGGGCATTGAGTGTGGACTGAGTGAGACCATCAAGTGTTGATCGAATAGGCATTGAGTGTCATTACTAGGTGAGAAAACATATTAGCAAAATCATCATTTGAGAGACCATAGAAACCATCATTTCGTAGGACTTGAGACTATTATTTAAACCACTAGAGAGAGAACCAACTCCATTGGTTGTTAGGGGAAACATAAACATCAATTTCAATCACTATAGAAAGTCCAAACACCATCTGGCTAATCACCATAGGTTGGCACAAGTAGCCCAACCATCAAATCATGGGCAAGGTATAAATCATTCCATAAAACCCAAAGAAAACCATCGTCAACACCTTAAAAGAAACCCTAAGTTAATGGTGTTGGATATAGGGATCTAGAGGGGATGTGAATAGAGCTCAAAACTATCCAAAAGCTAATCTTGTACTTCACAATAGGTCTTACCCACTCTTGCAAGCAACTCGATTCCTTCTCCTAGGACATTTCCTCCTTGTAATAAGTCTTTAGCCTTGAGGATTTACCAACCAAGCTCCTTGAATATTCTACCTTGTCCTTCTCCTCCACTTGGAGAAGATCTTCACACCTTCTTCATCCTTGAAGAATAACAACAACTCCTTCACTCAGATAAGATCACTTCAGCCTTTTTTCTCTTTGAGAAGTGGAGATGTGGAGAGCATTACAAGGTAAAAATGTGGTAGCTCTCTTACAACATGCTTAAGACACTCATAATCATGAAAAGCTTTGTAAATGAGATAGAGAAAGGGGCTCAAAGGGGTTTAACACACTCAACTATATCAAGGACCAAGGATAGCATGAATGAGCAACCTTGAAATGAACTCCAAGAGGTCCTATTTATAGCTGGGGTTGTTCCTATGAGTGTAGGATCACTCAAGAATGAAAAATAGTAATTTTTAATAGTAATTTTTCAACTTGAAACCAGTCTATTTTCATTTCTAACAACTCTCCAATGGTTGGAATCAATTTTTCTGCATTTTCCATATAGTGTATTCGGTTGAGTTTCAATAAAGGTAACTCGACCGATCCACTATCTGACAAAGCCAATTTTCAAATTATTGGTCAAGTTTGTCCTGGGGTAACTCAAACAATCAGCTAAAATCGACTTTGGTTAGAATATGGTCAGTCAAGTTCTATGAGTGTACAACTCGACTGATCCAATCATTTCCAAAAATCCTTCACTAATCCTTCGAGATTCAAACCTGACTGATTAAGTTGCTATGACAAATTTTCCAAAATGATTTTTAAGTGATCAAACGATGGAATTATGTGTCCTTGATTTTTCTCTCATCTTAGTTACAAGTCATATCATCAATACAAATGATTACAAAAACATTCTAAGGTGATTTTTAGTGATTTCCCAAATTTCACATTTGCATTGCTTTTGACTTGAACTTGGAGAAGCTAGGGCTTGATTATTTTTATCCTTTTCATGTACATAATGCTTGAAATCAATCTTAAGCAAACATATTAGATACATATGAATGGAATGGTTAAGTCACTGTCAAAATATGGACAATGTATAACTCTCAAGGCAACATTCTCCCCCTTTTTGACAATGACAAACCATTCCTCAACATATTGAAAAGGATATGTAAAGTTATACATGAGCCTTGTGGACTGCAAAGGAATTCATAATTTAACCAATGTGAATTTCTCCCACTCAATATATGCTCACTCTTAAATGCATAGTTAATCTTTCTACACAAAGATATATAACATGTATACTACATGGTCCTTCAGCAAATCACATGATAAAACATATACTTAGATAAGAAAAGGATCACACAGGCAGTAAAAGAAATATTGTTGATCTTCAAAACATCAAACTTCTCTCCCCCTTTTAGCATCATCAAGAAGTAAGGAGGTATAAGATCAGAAAAGTAGGTCTTCTCCAAGCACAACTAAAAACATGTAACCACAAGATAAAACATGCGACCACATAACACACATCAAATAGAGATGAGAGAGAACCAAGAAACCAGTGTCATAATCAAAATATGGAAAGAAAACCAATAACTCACATGATAAAACATACATAGAGTTATGATACATAGGATTAAGATCATAACACATAAGCAAGTTCTCAAGGAAATTACAATCCAATGAAACTACAAGCCATAAGATAAAACATACATAGAGTTATGAAAATCATGAAATATAGACTTCTCAGTCACAAAGGTGAAGAGACCACAGATCAAGACTAGGTAGGGTGGGTGGGTGCCTCGGGTGTTCTTCCTGGAGTCAAAGCAGGTCATGTGGTGGAGAGTGTAACTACACCACTTGACTGGTATGTTCTTTAAAAGACAAAACATAATTATTGTGGTATTCTCTACAATTTCAGTTTGGTACTTCTTGGGGTGAATATTGTAGATGACTACCAAAGAAAGTCTATGATTTTTGAAACCCAAGGAAGAGGATGGGATGGTGAACTTCTTCCTATAGGGTTTCTGAGGCTTCTTCAAGAACATATAAATATTTGGGAGAGTAATATCATATTGCTTGTATAAGGACTCAGGGTCAAGTATGTCAAATACTCAGGATGGTCTTTCCTCCATGTGTCAGCTACCTCAGTACCATTGAAAAAGATATTCAAGGTATCTTCTGATATAGTGAATTTCTTACCAGCAATCATGGAAGTGATAATCACTTCAGTATTTGGAGTGGGTACAAGAGTTTCATAATTTTGTGACAAATTGGCATAAAATTCATGAAATGCCTTAGTGCTTGTAATGAAATTGTGAAATCACTGACCTTCGACACTTAGGGATTCAAGGTGATGGTCATAGAGCAACTCGACAACCTCATCTACCACCTCTTGTTTACGTGGATGAGGTTCAAACAAGGTACAGAAAGGGAAAGGGTTCCTAGGAAGGACGTCTTTGTACTTATTTAGAGATTTGTTTGAAACAAAAAAGGTGTCATCAAAGGGAATGCAGAGAGAGTTGGAGGAAGATGATGGTTCTCTAGAAGGTGCGGCTCTCTTTCTTCTATTGGACACCATGGAGGCAAAATGGAGAAGATTGAGAGACCAAACATGAGAGAAACACCATCAAAGGCCATCTAACCACCTAGGGCAAATAGGAAAGGGTTCTAGGTAGGTCAAACAAAGGCTGTCTAGGGCTAGGAGAGGGAAGGTTAGGGTTTGGGTTGAGAGCTTGAGAGAGATGGAGTAAGGATCAATTGACTTTTCTCTAGTTGAGAGTGAGAAAAGTCGACTGAAATCTACTTAAGAATTAGTTCTTTCTGGCCATCTATCAAGTTGTGAGATAAAGAAACCCGACCAAATGGATTTTTACAAAATCCCTCAGCCACTAATCGGTCGAGTTGGAAACTTGACCGACAGAAGTTTTGTCCCAACTTTAGAAATTCTAATTTCTAGCCATTTTAATGCTAATTAAATTTATTTTTTTGGTCCATTTTGCATTTCAGACATACTTAGGCATATATCACTCATCATTGGGCACTATTTAGTGATAAAAGAATCATTTGTGAAAAATACCCAAAACAAGCGAAAAATAAGGCATAAGAACATGAAATTTTAGCCCTATAGCAAGCAAGGGTGATCAAGACATGAGAAAATCATATAGATTATAAAACAACTTACTAGAAGGCATATAGGATACATCCAAAGCAGTTATAAGTTGTTTCGATCTAATAAAATCAAATTTCTCCTTAGCTAGAGGTTTACTAAAAATGTTCGCAACTGATTTTCTGTGTCCACATGCGTGATATAAATATCCTTTTTAGAAATATGAACACAAAGAAAATGATGACGAACATTTATATGATTGTCTCTACTATGCAATATAGAATTGTAAGATAAATTGATTGCACTATTATTGTCCCAAAAGATAGGAGAAGCATCAAAATAAATGTTAATGTCTTGGAGCATTTGCTTCATCCATAGAACCTGGGCATAAAACCTCCTGACAACAAATGTATTCAGCCTCAGTATTTGATAGAGCCATTGTGCTCTGTTTCTTGGAGAACCAAGATACCAGCATGGTCCTAGGAGAAAGAAAGTGCTACTTGTGCACTTTCTATCAATCAAACATCCTGCTTAATCAAAATCACTATAAGCAGTAAGAGTAAAGTCCCTTGACGTAAGATACCATAGTCTAAAATTTTGGGTTTTGGCTAAGTACCTCAAAATCCTCTTAACAACTATAAGATGTGATTTCTTAGGACTTGATTGAAACTGAGCACACAAGCCAACACTAAACATTACATCAAGTCTTGAGGCAGTTAAATAAAGTAAACTTCCAATCATACCTCTTTAGAGCTTCTCATCCACTTTCTAACCTTCTTCATCTCTATCAATTTGGGCAATGTTTGACATGGGGGTGTCTGTCAGCTTGGTGTTATCCATCCTAAAGTATTTGAGTAGCTCACTTGTAGACTTGCCTTAGTTGATGAAGTTCCCATCTTTAGTTTGCTTGATTTGAAAGCCAAGGAAGAAAGTAATCTCACCCATCATGCTCATCTCGAACTCACTCTGCATAAGATCACAAAACTCCTTCAAAAGATCAAGATCAGTTCTGCCATAAATGATATCATCAACATGAATTTGAATGATATGAAAATTGTTAGAAGTGTGTTTGAGAAACAAGGTAGAATCTACTTTGCCCATGATATAGTCATGATCTAACAAAATTCTCTTTAGTTAATCATATCAAGCTCATGGTGCTTGTCTGAGACCATAGAGAGCTTTTTGCAATAGATAAACATGGTTAGGCATACTATCATGTTCACATGCCAGAGGTTGTACAACATACACTTCCTCCTCAATTGTGCCATTCAAAAATACACTTTTAACATCCATTTGATATAGAAGGAAATTCTTGTAACTAGGAAAAGCAAGAAACATTCTAATGGACTCAAGTCTAGCTACAAGTGCATATGTTTCATCAAAATTTATACCTTCATGTTGATTGTAGCCTTGAGTCACTAACTTTGCGTTGTTCCTTACCCCCTTGCCACTTTCATATAGATTGTTGTGGTATACCCACTTGGTTCTAATGATCTTTCTATCACATGGTCGTGGCACAACAGTCCACACTTTGTTCTTCTCTAATTGCTCCAGTTCTTCCTGCATGGCAAGGATTCGCTCATCATCCCCAAGACCTTCTTTGCCATTCTTTGGCTCAAGTTGTGAGATGAAGGTTTTGTTGGCTTGTTCTTTGTTGTAGGAAACTCACATCTTCACTCTTTCAAAGGGATCCCCTATGATTATCTCTTTAGGATGACTGTTTGCAAAGCAAGGTGTTGGATCCTTATTTTCTTCATCTATCTCTTCTTCTTGAGTGGCCACCTCTTTTCCTTTTTGGGTGATGTTGAGTTCTTTCAAGGTATGAATTACATCATTGGCAACATCATCATTAACAATATCCTTTGAAACAGAGGGTTTACTGTCAATAAATTTTACATTTATAGATTCTTCTACTATAGATAGATCAACATTATACACTCTAGAAGCCTTGCAAGTAGAGCTATAGCCAGAAAGAAAGTCTTGTATAATTCTGGATCCAACTTGTCAAGAGAATGTTTCATGTTCAAAACAAAATAAGGACACATGAAAATGTGAAAAATACTTGATAGAAGGCTTCCAACCATGTCATAGCTCATAGGGGGTTTTCTTGAAAGAATGATGTGAGAAATCTTGATTTACATAAAACAAGAGGTAGTAACAGCTTCGGCCCAAAACATTTTTGGGGTGTCATACTCTAAAAGCATGGTGCTAGCCATTCCCTATAGTGACATGTACTTACTCTCTACAACCCCATTTTATTGAGGTGTTCAAGGTGAAGAAAACTTATGTCCATATCTGGACTCTTCACAAAAATGTTCAAAAAGATCATTTTCAAATTCTCCCCCATGATCGCTATGGATAGAACCAATGCAGCAAGAAGCTTTCTTTTCAACTTGTTTGAAAAACTAGAGAAAACATCAAGCGTATCATTCTTAGAAATAAGAAAGAAAGTATATGTATATCGAGATAAATAATTGACAATAATAAGGAACCATGAAGCGATTAAATTCTCATAGGTCCAAATAGATAAATATGGAGAAGGTCAAGAGCTCTCTTGGTGCTAAGGACTCATTTGGATTTGAAGGAGGAATTAGTTTGCTTTCCTTGGGTACAAGGTTTGCATTCCCCATCCTTTTCAAAATCCAATTTGGGAAGTACTTTGACCAAGTCCTTTTTTCTCAACTTCTTCAATTGATGCATAGTTACATGACCTAGACGACGATGCCAAAGAGAAATATCATTCAAATTGACTACTAGGCATCTACCAACCACATGCAAAATAGAGTTAAGCAAAATTACATTAATATTACCATTTTTAGTTCCCTTATAAATGATATTGTAAGAGAGGGAATCCAAAAGCAAGCATTCAAAAGAAGTAAATAACACAAGGTAACCATTATCACATAATTGACTAACACTTATTAAATTGTGATGTAGGCCATACACACAGATAACATTCTTGATATACAAGGATTCACCTACTTCACACTCACCTTTTTACTTTACCTTTCTTGTTATCACTGAAAGTAACTGATCCTCCTTTCTTCTTTGTGAAATTGTTGAAATGGCTTATATAACCTGTCATGCACTTTGTTCAACCACTATCAACAATCCAATTTCCTTTTTCCTACAAGAAAGGAGAATTTTGGTTCCCAACTCAAACTTTGAGATCCGGTTTTATCTTGGGGATCCGTTTCATCTTTGAGTTGGTCCCCTTAGGCTTGTACGGACAATAAGTAGAATAATGGTCATCACTCTTGCAATGAGAATAAATCATAGGGTTCTTTGAGCCAAAAGACTCTCCATGGAAGAAAGTAGGTTCCTTACTTTTCTTCTTACCTTTGGATTTACTCTTTCCCTTAGGAGCTCCCCCTACAAATCCCAAACCACTAGTACCACTTTGTTTGTTAAAATGGTTAGGGATTTCATTTAGGGAGTTCTACCCTTTGAGGAATTTAAGAAGAGAGGCTCTAAGTCTATGATTGTCATCATTAAGAGAGATAATAGTAGTAGACAAACTAGCAAGATCATCTCTAGCATGAACAAGGTCAGCCTCTAAACAGAGTGCTTTAATCAAATAAGTATCCTTTTTAATAGTAATAGAAGAAAAATCATTACTAGGAAAAATAGTTCTAAGACTTGATCAATAATCCTAGCATTTTCATATTTAAGCAATTGAATGTCTTTGAGATAAACATCTCTGTCATCTCTATGTGCATCACTAACAAGCTTAAGTTAAACAATTTCAATTTTAAGTAACTCAAGCTCATTAAGGTACTTTTGGTTATCTTTCTTAAGAGATGCAATATTCTTAAGATAGACACCATTATCTACTTCAACTACATTATATTAGAGATCAAGATCAAGAAATTGTACTTGCAAGGAATCAATGCTCTCAAGATGAATTTTCTCATTTTGCTCAAGAATATCAAGTTTAGCATACAAGTCATCAATAATTTTACCCAGTCTCTTCTTTTTATATTTACATTTGGACTAAGAAGAACAACTAGAATTAAGCATGTCAATAAGAGTTTCTTTAGCTAACTCATGAAGAATTACCTCACTTACCTCACCAATATCTTCACTTGTGGAGGCCATGAGTGCAAGGTGGCATTCTCCATCTTCATTAGAGTTTGAGCCACTAGAAGATGAGCCTTCCCAAGAGGCATGAGAAAAATCTTCATTCCTCCTCTCCTTCTTGTATTTTCTCTTGTATTTCTTATATTTCTTGTAGTCTTCCTCCTTCTTAGAGATTCTCTTGTGGTGTGACATTCACTCTCGTAGTGTCCTTTTTACCACACTTGTAGCACCTTGAAGTGGAGGAGGAAGATTGCCTCCCTTTGAAGTGCTTTCCCTTTGAGAAGTTGGCTTCATACTCACTAGGGCCATCATCTTCACTAGAGGATGAGGGAGAGGTCCAAAAAGCAAGTTGTTGTTGAAGGATGAGAGCCTCCACTTGAGGTTTGAAGGCACTGTCTTTGATCTTCCTTGATTATTTTTCTTCTTTCTTTGCTTCCTCTTCTTGCTTGTCAAGTCTTGGCCCATGAGCTTGTAGATTACCAATAAGCTCCTCGGTTGGAAGATCACCAAGACTTCTTACATCTTCTATGGAGGTCACCTTTGACTCCCATCTCATTGGAAGAGAACTTAGGATCTTTGAGTTGATTGCTCTCTATCCAAAGTGTGTCCCAAAGTAGCTAGGTTGTTGATGATGATGTTGAGTCTTGAATACATCTCGGAAACTCCTTCTTTCTTCCCCATCTTGATGTTCTCTATGACGTTGTTCAACATGTATATCTTTGCCTCCTTCACTTTTGTTGTGCCTTCATAAATGATGCACTACTTGTCCCATATCTCATAGGTTGTGTCCCATGAGGAGATGTGGTTCAACTCAGAAGGAGTGAGGGCTGCATAGAGGATGCTAATTGCTTTGGAATTAAGCATGCATTCTTTAGAGCTGCTTCATCCCAAGTAGTTACAACTTTGGTTGGTTCCTTGTAGGGTTCAATCATTATTTTCCACATGTTAAATTTCATTCCTTGAATGTAAAATTGCATCCACCTCTTCCAATAGAAGAAGTTGGTGTCATAGAAGACCGCAGGAGCACATGGAGAAGCCTCCCTCTAGGTTGAGGGAACCATGTAGGTTCTCACCCCTCTTCTCATCTCATAGGAAATCTGTTGGAGAAGATAATTTCTATGATATCACTTGTTTGATCTAGCGTTCTAGAGGAGGGGGTGAATATAGGTTCAAAACTATCCAAGAGATAGTCTTCTACCTCAGAATAGGTCTTACCCATTCTTGCAAGAAACTTTATTCCTTATCCTAGGACATCTCCTCCGTGCAACAAGTCTTCAACCTTGAGGATTTATCTGTTGGTATGTATGCCCTCAGAGCCAATCATGTGATGATTGATGGGATACATTAAGATTGATTTGATAAACATAAAAGGCGAGCTTCCAATTCATTCTGGTCCAGTCATATGAGATAGTGATAGAACAGATTGAATGTCTAAAGAATGACAGAACTCAATGACGTATGCTTTCAGGTTAAGGACCTGAACGATGAGATCATACGGATGCTAAGAGTTTGTACATTCTTGTTATGTCCCTAGTCGGATGTCATTGTGGAAGGTAGATAGACAACAATGACACACAAGACTAGATTGTGGTGTTGGTTGATGACAGAATCTCATTAGTCATGATATAGAGATATCAAACCAAACACATAGGTACTTGTTAGAGAACAAGGTACCAGACAGACCCACCGTGAGTTTGACACATGGAACCATGAGATGGTAGTCACAGTCAGTACTCACAGTGATGGTGGTGAGTGTGATTCTTAGACCTGAAATCACTGCACTCAACACATGTCGTTGGGCACACTTTGACATCATCAAACGCAGTCCTGAAACATGGGTTGTTATAAAGGTGATGATTGGGTGGCTTTGACACATGGGGCTTTTGAGGGGCGAGTGATAGATATGGGATTTGTCCCTCCTGAGGGAGTTTGATATCCATGGCCACTTGATGAGTAGGATTGAGAAAGGCGTGCACGCATGTGTGAATCAGTATATGATACTGATGTCATACATATCTCTTCCAGTCTACTCTGAGATCAAGGAAGTGAATGAACGTTGACAGGATGACTGTTCCATGCCTCGAGTTCATTCGGGATATCAGTGACAAAGGAATTATACATTCGCTGTAACACCATTCACGGATTGTAGGATGAAAGTTGTTCTCCAACTTTCTACTTTCACTTGGGTAGCACTGATGTGTGACTAGGCACCGCTCTTTGCTTGTGAAGTCATAAGTGTTATGGACTTTCACTGCCAAGTTGAAATGGACCTGCAGGGTCACACACATAGGATTTAACCTGGAAGAGGAGTTTTGTCCACAAAGCAATGTTTAGATTGATTACTAAAGGAGTTTAGTAGTTCAATTAAACACTCAATCAGTCGATGACTCAATATCATATGGTTCAAGGTGTTGGACACATTGATTGGAGTATCGGATTGATTGAAATCACAATTGACTGATTTTGCCCAAGCTGTGTTCCCAACCGATCGGCTCATGTAATGAACCGGTCGGCTGAGGTGCTCAACCGGTCGGCTGGAGTGTCCAGGCCGATCGGCTCATGCCCAGGTTGAAATGACCGGTTCAAGAGTTGAACCGATCGGCTCAACTGGTGTAATCGACCAGTTGGGAAAGTCATGTCGGCAAGAATTTTCTTTTGGTTTCAAAATTGCCCAATTCGATTGGGAATAACATTGGTATTCGATACCAATTGAGAACGAAACAAGGAAATTCTTTTTGAGCCGGATTAGGACCATGAACCGATCGGTTCAGGGCACCAACCGATCGGTTGGAGTGCCCCAAACGATCGGCTCAGGTCCAACCGATCGGCTCAATGGCCGAACCGATCGGTTCAGTTGTGAACCGATCATTTCAAGTTGTGAACCAGTTGCTTTTTGTGGAAAATTCTCGAACCCTTCTACTCCTGCATTAGACCCACATTTCCCGGGATGGAGAACCCTGTCCCATGACTCTCCTATATATATAGGGGTATTGGGGGCTTCTCAAAGGACAGCTCAGTGCAACCAGTTGCTCTGCAAGTTGTCGTTCTATCTGGTTTTGGTAACTGTGAGAGAGCCCGAGTAAGTGCTTCCCGCAAAATGGAGGTGCATCAAGGGAAGGACAACTGCAGTTGCAACAGGAGGCAGGAGAGCGTGTTGGCGACTAGTACGTCAACAGGAGGGTGCGACTCCTTCCACTTCCTTGTGGGACAAGGAGAGTGGAGTTCCAGGTGGTCTGTGTGGACTACTACAGAGGCGGGAGGACACTGCCTCTTAGGAGGACAACTGTCATCTGACAGTCCAGTTCGAGTAGGAGTTGTCAGTCCCGGTGCGACCAGGAGCTGCACAGAAACCGTCGAAGTCCGGAGTTGAAGACCGCGCATTGCGCGAGGTATTGTCGCCGAGCAAGCCTCGGGACAAGGTATGATTCCGCAAACCATCCTTTCCTATTATATAGACGTTGACGCGTTTCCTCGGTATGGATTGGGGGAGAAAATTTTTTGTTTCCGCTGCCTTCTCTGTCTCCCCTATAACCCAACAGTGGTATCAGAGCCACATCAACTGCTCTATATTTTAGGAATATCGATATGATTGATTTTGGTTTGTCGCCTTTATTTATTGCATGCGATGCGAATAATATCGGCTTTATGCATGTCCAATCCTAAATCCACAAATCCCTAATTACATATATGATCTGTATTATTAATGCACTCGATACGCGTCACCCTTAAACGAGTTTTGTGGTGGATGTGTGTAGCGTGATTATGGCATGTAAACCCCTATCTGTGATTGGTTGTGTGTGGTTGCTTGCATCTCGGTCTGTGCACCGATCTTCCCTCTCTTGATCCCGATGTAACTCGAAATAATTCGAGATTCTTTCCTACCTTTTCTCCCCCCGAATGTAACTCGGGGTTTCCCTTTTTTAAAGCAATGTAATAAATAGGATAGATTTTTATTTCTTGTTATGTCAAAGACCGGCGGACATCAAGATGACTGTTCAGACGATCGGTTCAAGGAGTGAACCGATCGGTTGACGTTCCAGACGGTCGGTTCAAGGAGTGAACCGATTGGTTGATGACCGGTTCGAGGAGCGAGACGAGCGGGTAGCAGACATGACGAGATGCACGATGACCAAGCGAACCGATCGGTTGGAGGAGCCAACCGATCGGCTGGTGGCACCCAGACAACCGGCTGGAGAGTACAGATCATTCATGTGATGAGTTGATCAACTCGGAAGGCAAGGCACAGAAGTTCATCTTGTACAGGTTGCATGTGATGTAGACCTAGATGACCGTGATTCCTCTTGGCTCGAGGAATCACATTAGGATGGCCATAATCATCGCTTTTTATCGTTTGTGCATGTTTTCTGTGGGATATAGCATGTATATGATACGTACTATGTATTGTGGTGATTGGATATGTATATGTATATAAAACCAAATCCCTCATTAAAATATTAAGTTTTATATGCCTTCCATTAGCGGCACACATGAAAAGATCGATCGACCAAGCGTAGGTTATGCCAAAGCGTGGTGCACCGTCTATCTTGTGGAAGTGTGAAGGGTAGACATGTAGGTTCTGCCAAAGCAGGGTGCATGTTTACCGTGTCGGCTTTTGGGTTAGACTTAACTGGTGATTCTTAGAGCGTCTAAGCCCAGAGGCAAGGAATGTTCATGGCAAGGTGTTGTGCATGTTCATTCAACAAGAGTTGCATATGATGCAATTGGCAAGAGTTGCCTACCTGAGAGATCTAAGTTGTGGGCGATCAGCCAAAGCTGACTCATGAGTTAGAGGATTTCAGGATCTTGCCCACTAGAAGGTTGTACGCTGCAATCTTCCGAATTGATGGTGAGGGCTATCAATTTGAAGTAAAATAGTGGGAGCGATAATTAATTAAAGGCCTAATTTTATCGTCAAACTTTCAAATCAATCAAATAAGTCAAAAATGAGTTTTAGACTAAAATTGCATATTTTCCTTTTGTAGTTCAAATGGCAACAAACAACAACAGCTTTTCTTTGCGATCGGTCCTTGACAAGGACAAGCTAAATGGGACGAACTTCCACGACTGGTATCGGACATTGAGAATTGTTCTCACTCAAGAGCGTAAGCTCTATGTCCTGGATACTCCAATTCCAGAGGAACCCGCTCCTAATGCACCAAAGGCAGAAAGGGATGCTTACAAGAAGCATTCTGATGATGCCATTGTTGCAAAGTGCTTGATGCTATGTTCAATGAACCATGAGTTGCAGAGGCAACACGAGAACATGGGTGTCATAGAGATGATTCTGCATCTCAGGAACATGTATGAAGATCAGGCACGGCAAGAGAGGTACAATGTTTCTAGGGCGCTGTTCAAGTGCGTCATGACAGAAGGAGATCCACTTGGTCCTCACACACTCAAGATGATTGGGTATGTGGAGAACCTGTAGAGACTGGGATTTCCACTGAGCCAAGAGTTGGCTACTGACGTGATACTGCAATCGTTGCCAGAATCTTACAGTCAGTTTGTGATGAACTACAACATGAACAACTTTGATAGGCCACTGTTAGAGTTGTTGGGCATGTTGAGGACAGCCGAGTTACAGATGAAGAAGGACAAGCCTAAGTCTGTGATGGTGATCATGAGCAAGAAAGGCAAGTCCAAGCGCAAGGGCAAGGGCAAAGCTAAGAAAGGTTCTGAAGCTAGCCAGGAGTCCAAGCCATCTTCATCTCTCAAGGCCAAGGGAGGCGTAACCAAGAAAGGAAATTGCCACCATTGTCAAAAGCCAGGACATTGGAAAAGGAATTGTCCTCTCTACCTGGAAGAACAAAAGAAGAAGGAGGCAACTGAAGCCTCTACTTGAAGGTGTCATGTAAATAAACTTGTAACACTTTTTGAGGTATATGATACCAAGATGTAAAGTGTAAAGCATTCTTACTTGGGGTAAGTGTTGCCTTTATAGATAGGAATACTTTAGTTTATTTTCAGCCAATAAGGCATGTAATACAGTTATGAACTGCTATTTCATACTTTCCAATAGATAGAAACACTTTATTTTTGCATATTATATGACAATGGTGGCAATTAATAAAGAGATGTTTCAATTTATAAAGATATGATCTTTGTGGCAATGCCTTATTTATCTTGTGATATTTGATATGCATAAGATAAGACAATACCTAAAAGTTATAGATAACTCAAACAATTTAATTAGCATTAATCATGAGAAATTCATTTCTAGTTTCCATGTGATGGATAAAACTAGACTCTTTTGGTTATATAACCAGTAAGAGACATGAATATCTTGGACATGATTAATCAATCTTCACTAATGTAGTGGGAGAGTGATTATCCTATTAGGTATGATACACGTGATGTATTTACATACCTATTGGAATAAATGCTAATACTTCAAATGGTGTTTAGAGAAATGCCAATATGAATATCTTGAAGTGTTCAAGATTATCATAAATGAAGTACAAATTTGGTAAAGTATTAATTCTTGATGAGATCAATGAATGAAATACTTGGACCAAATGTTTGAGATCCTTATGAATGATTATGATAGTGTATCATAGTGAACTCATGATTAAGGCATGGTGATGTCTGAATCAAGAAGGAATCATACTCTAAGGAGTTAGAGAATGATTGTCAAATAACCGAATTCTTATTAATAAAAGAATACCCCACACTAATAAAAGAAATTAAGAATCACAAGGGTTGTGAGTTCTTATATCTTTAACAGATACACCTCAATTATCTATGTGATCAGTTGTTCATGAGATGAGTCAACTATCAAGATGAATATGAGGAACCAAATCTTGAGTTATGGTTTAAAACCATTACATCCTAAATGACTTCCATGTGAACCATAAGGTATGACATTGATGGTAGCACTCATTGGATCATATCCATAAGTGCAGATGAGTCTTAAGTGTTAAGACACATGGATAACATTTTGAGAAGGATGATGCTTGTTGATTGCAACTTAATGGCTAAGACATTTGGCATATGGATACTAAAACCGCATTCCTATGAGGAATAAAACCAGGATGTGTACGTGACACAACCTATAAGGTTTATGAATCCACTAATGCAAATGAAGTCTATAAGTTACAATGTACTAATCAATGTGATTGATTGAGTACAAGCAACTCAAAATTGGATCTTTATTTTGATGATATAGTCAAAGGGTTTGACTGATATGTCAAAGATAAAGAAGGGATATGTGATTTAGTGGGAGCGTGTTCACATTCCACATATTGATGTGAAATGGAAATGTTCTAGATTGGAAATTCGAATGTGGAAATTATCTTTAAGGAAGATAGAGATGTTTCCTATGTGATAGGAATAGAGATCTATAGAGATAGTTCTCGAAAATCTCTTGACCTGGAAAGAGAAAGCATACATTGGCAATCTGTACTGAAGTGTTCAATATGCACAGATTCAGTGGGAGAAAACTTGTCCATGTTACATGGAGTTAGTATCCCAAGGCCAAGTGTCCAATTCTTATGAAGAATGGGAACACTAAGAATAGATATGGATCTATCATGTATGTAATCATCCCATTATCTTGCATGTATGACATGGCAAGAATAAAATGCATTCATCATCTTGTATGTAGGACATGGCAATATGATATGCTCATCCTGATAACTCGTATGTAAGACATGACGAGTGAATGTCTGTCTACTTCCAGTAAGGGTTACTGGAATACCATGAGAACTTGATAAGTGCTTGTGAAGTACTAGTTCTATGGAGATAAGGAAGAGTTCAGTGTAAAGAGTGACATTGATGTGAACTTCTGAAAAGATAGAAAATTAATCGCAATATATATATACATGAGATGTATAAAAGTGAATGTTTGTTGATAATTGGAAGTGTTCCAATAAAGCCATTTAAAAGGGAAATGCCGAGTATATATGTGTTAGTGAACATCAATGGATACTATATGGATCTGAAAGTTCATAAGATGAACTTATATTCCGCTCATTGATGACAAGTCTGGAATCCTTGATCATACAATGTGGCTAAAAGTTAGCAAAGGAATACTAGATCGCATATTACGGCAACTCCATCTCATACGTGTGACATACAGCGAAGAGATGTGAGACATGCAATTTGTACAGACTTTGGCAAGGTGTTGTCATTACTCACTATGTAGGCACTAGAGCACAATGACATGTGGGACATGTCTGAAGATCACTATGAATATGATTCAAGGGTGATTGGCTCGCAGTGCAAGTGGGAGTTTGTTGGTATGTATGCCCTGAGAGCCAATCATGTGTTGATTGATGGGATACATTAAGATTGATTTGATAAACATCAAAGGTGAGCTTCCAATTCATTCTGGTTCAGTCATATGAGATAGTGATAGAACAGATTGAATGTCTAAAGAATGACAGAACTCAATGACGTATGCTTTCAGGTTAAGGACCTGAACGATGAGATCATACGGATGCTAAGAATTTGTACATTCTTATTATGTCCCTAGTTGGATGTCATTGTGGAAGGTAGATAGACAACAATGACACACAAGACTAGATTGTGGTGTTGGTTGATGACAGAATCTCATTAGTCATGATATAGAGATATCAAACCAAACACATAGGTACTTGTTAGAGAACAAGGTACCAGACAGACCCACCGTGAGTTTGACACATGCAACCATGAGATGGTAGTCACAGTCAGTACTCACAGTGATGGTGGTGAGTGTGATTCTTAGACCTGAAATCACTGCACTCAACACATGTCATTGGGCACACTTTGACATCATCAAATGCAGTCCTGAAACATGGGTTGTTATAAAGGTGATGATTGGGTGGCTTTGACACATGGGGCTTTTGAGGGGCGAGTGATAGATATGGGATTTGTCCCTCCTGAGGGAGTTTGATATCCATGGCCACTTGATGAGTAGGATTGAGAAAGGCGTGCACACATGTGTGAATCAGTATATGATACTAATGTCATACATATCTCTTCCAGTCTACTCTGAGATCAAGGAAGTGAATGAACGTTGACGGGATGACTGTTCCATGCCTCGAGTTCATTCGGGATATCAGTGACAAAGGAATTATACATTCGCTGTAACACCATTCACGGATTGTAGGATGAAAGTTGTTCTCCAACTTTCTACTTTCACTTGGGTAGCACTGATGTGCGAACTAGGCACTGCTCTTTGCTTGTGAAGTCATAAGTGTTATGGACTTTCACTGCCAACGTGAAATGGACCTGCAGGGTCACACACATAGGATTTAACCTGGAAGAGGAGTTTTGTCCACAAAGCAATGTTTAGATTGATTACTAAAGGAGTTTAGTAGTTCAATTAAACACTCAATCAGTCGATGACTCAATATCGTATGGTTCAAGGTGTTGGACGCATTGATTGGAGTATCAGATTGATTGAAATCGCAATTGACTGATTTTGCCCAAGCTGTGTTCCCAACCGATCGGCTCATGTAATGAACCGGTCGGCTGAGGTGCTGAACCGGTCGGCTGGAGTGTCCAGGCCGATCGGCTCATGCCCAGGTTGAAATGACCGGTTCAAGAGTTGAACCGATCGGCTC
This sequence comes from Alisma plantago-aquatica, assembly GCA_963693085.1. Taxonomy (NCBI): domain Eukaryota; kingdom Viridiplantae; phylum Streptophyta; class Magnoliopsida; order Alismatales; family Alismataceae; genus Alisma; species Alisma plantago-aquatica. Next base: position 521,542,405 of record OY856413.1, on the reverse strand, counting down.
AACTGGTGCAACCGACCAGTTGGGAAAGTCATGTCGGCAAGAATTTTCCTTTGGTTTCAAAATTGCCCAATTCGATTGGGAATAACATTGGTATTCGATACCAATTGAGAACGAAACAAGGAAAGTCTTTTTGAGCCAGATTAGGACCATGAACCGATCGGTTCAGGGCACCAACCGATCGGTTGGAGTGCCCCAAACGATCGGCTCAGGTCCAACTGATCGGCTCAATGGCCGAACCGATCGGTTCAGTTGTGAACCGATCATTTCAAGTTGCGAACCGGTTGCTTTTTGTGGAAAATTCTCGAACCCTTCTACTCCTGCATTAGTCCCGCATTGCCCGGGATGGAGAACCCTATCCCATGACTCTCCTATATATATAGGGGTATTGGGGGCTTCTCAAAGGACAGCTCAGTGCAACCAGTTGCTCTGCAAGTTGTCGTTCTCTCTGGTTTTGGTAACCGTGAGAGAGCCCGAGCAAGTGCTTCCCGCAAAAGGGAGGTGCTGCAAGGGAAGGACAACTGCAGTTGCAACAGGAGGCAGGAGAGTGTGTTGGCGACTAGTACGTAAATAGGAGGGTGCGACTCCTTCCACTTCCTTATGGGACAAGGAGAGTGGAGTTCCAGGTGGTCCGTGTGGACTACTACAGAGGCGGGAGGACACTGCCACTTAGGAGGACAACTATCATCCGACAGTCCGGTTCGAGTAGGAGTTGTCAGTCCCGGTGCGACCAGGAGCTGCACAGACACCGTCAAAGCCCAGAGTTGAAGACCGCGCATTGCGCGATGTATTGTCGCCGAGCAAGCCTCGGGACAAGGTATGATTCCACAAACCATCCTTTCCTATTATATAGACGTTCACGCGTTTCCTCGGTATGGGTTGGGGGAGAAAATTTTTTGTTTCCGCTGCCTTCTCTATCTCCCCTATAACCCAACATTATCCACCAAGCTCCTTGGATCTTCTGTGTTGTCCCTCTCCTACCCTTGGATAATATCTTCACACCTTCTTCAGTCTTGAAGAAGAACATCAACTCCTCATTCACTAGGAGAATATCACTTCAGCCTTTGCTCTTTGAGAAAGGGGATTGGGAAGTTGAGAGATGGAGAACTTTACAAGATAGCATTGGGGTATCTCTCTTACAACATGCCTAATGTACTAATAATCACAAAATTCTTTGTAAATGAGAGAGAAAGGGGCTCAAAGGGGTTTAGCACACAAAAATATAGCAAGGACCAAGGATAGCATGAATGAGAAACCTTGGAATGAACTCCAAGAGGTCCTATTTATACTTGGGGTGTTCCTTTGAGTGTGGGATCACTTAAGAACAAAAAATATCCATTTTACAACATGCAACAGATCTATTTTTGTTTCTAACAACTCTCTAAATGTTGGAATCACTTTTTTTATGTTTGCCATAAAATGTGTTCGGTCAAGTTTCAATAAAGGTTATTCGACCGATCCACTATCTAAAAAAGACAATTTTAAAACTATAGGTGTCCTGGAGTAACTTGGCCGATCAACTAAAATAAACTTTGGTCAAAATGTTGGTCGGTCGAGTTATGTGAGTGTACAACTCGACCGATCGAATCATTTCCAAAAATCCATCATTGATTGTTCGAGATTGAAACTTGATCGATTAAGTTATTGTGACAAATTTTTCAAATTGATTTTTAACTGATCAAATGATGGAATTAACTATTTTTTATTTTTTTATCATGTTGTTTACAAGTCATATCATCAATACAAATTATTACAAAAATATTGTAAGGTGATTTGGAGTGAAATCCCAAATTGCACATTTGCATTGATTTTGACTTGAACTTAGAAAAGTTAGGGATTGGTGAATTTGATCCTTTTCATGTACCTAATGCCTGAAATCAATCTTAAAAAAACATATTAGATACATATGAATGGACTGGTTAAGTCATTACCAAAATATGGACAATGTATAACTCTCAAGAACACAAAGAACAAAAAACCTTCGACTTCCACACACATGCAAGGTCTAGAGCACACACATCCAAAGAAGAAACATTCACATAGATAAGGAGTGCATATAGGAAGATCACCTACTCAAGTAATACCATATAACCACAACCCTAGTCAAATATGTAACCCTTCTACCTAGAACTACGTTTTAGAGCAAGATCATGTACATGCAAGCTAGGAGTAAGCAATAAATGTGGAGAAAGTTATATAACACACCTTAAAAAGATGAAGCAGGTCCAAGAACTAAGGTAGATCAAAGAGAGAGAGATGAAAACCCTAGCTTGAGCACTCCACTCGACCAATCTAGCTCCTTCTCTGACAACAAGCAAACACTAGGTCAAAGAAGCAAGAAAGAAGGCATGTTTAACCTCTAGCTCAAGCTGCACCATGGATCTGACCAAGAAGAAGAGAGAAGAAGGTAGGATAGAAAGTAAAACAAAGGAAGGGAGGGAGGCCTTTCTTTCTTAGGTCAAGGACAAACTAGGAAAGGTTCACTAGCTTAAAGAGATGGTATATTTTAACCCTAGGTGCACATGCCAGCAAGATCGGCCAAGCTTCTTCTACATTGACTCCTTCTTCTTCACCAAGCAAGGGGGAACGAGAACCAAGAATCAAAGGAAGAAGAATAGGTGAGCTAGGGATTATAAAGAATTCATTTGTATGGGAGGGGGAGGTATATAAAGGTATGGGGAAGAGAGAATAAAAGGTTAAGGTGTCTAGCCATGTTTTCCATGTGTCCATGGTCAAAGAACATCACGCCCATGCAACCAGAAGGTTCGTCAGTTGTGGGAACCATGAAGATCATTGAATATTGACTCCTAGGTGATCCATTGACCTCCCAAATTAGGGAAACCATCAGAACTTTACCCTTGGTCATAAGGGTGGAAACCCTAGCATCATCATCGATTCAACACCTCACTTGGTGAACCATCAATCCAGGGATCTCCAAGAGAGAAAATAATAAGCACTCACACCTCAAGGGACCACCATCAGATCTAAACACACAAAGAAAACCATTGGATCCCATCATACAAGGAGAACCATCAAGTTCTATCACCTAAGGTAGGCCATATATCTAAGGAAATCCTAAGTTCAACCCTAGGTAGATGTCACCACTAAACCAAGGTGTAACAAGGCACCCCAAGATACAACTAACTCAAGCATGATATGAAAACATGTGAGACACAACAAGCATGTGAAAAATTCCAATAAAAACCCTAGACATGGGTAAATTGCATAAAATCTCAAAACAATCATATAAATGCATAACTTGCTCAAACAGTGTCCAAACTGGATGAAACATGAATGTTAGGTTTGTTATAAGATATCAAAACATATCTCAGGTTTGATAAATGTTTGAAGAATCTGATTAAGTTAATTAAGTAAATCAAGGTTAGGGGTCTTGCAACCATAAATCAAGGTCAGGGGTCTTACAACCATAAACCTCTAATAAGGATTTCACCCCCGAAATCCTACGCAAACAAAGATGGGTACTTCATACGCATCTCATCCTATAACTCCCATGTGGTCTCATCCACATCATGGTGATGCTACAAAACCTTCACTAAGGCTATATTCTTCTTCTTCTTCAGCTTCTTCACTCTCCTATGCAGGATCAACATAGCACCCTCCTCATAAGAAACATCATCCTCCAACTCAACATTCATTGGTTGTATCATCTTCTCTGTACTAGGGTGACACTTCCTCAACATGTAGACATGAAAGACATTATGCAACATGTGCATTTCTAGTGCTAGCTCCAACTTGTATGCTACATTCTAAATATGTGCTAAGATACGGTATGATATCGTAAACCTCAAATCCAACTTACCCTTCTTACCAAACCTCAATACACCTTTCCAAGGGGAAACCTTAAGGTACACCCTATCTCCAACTTGTAACTCCACTGGTCTGTGGTGGTTATCAACATACAACTTCTATCTACCATGGGTTGCTTGCAACTGTTGTTGTATCACTTTGATCTTCTCTGTAATCTTATGCACTAGCTCAGGACCCAAAAGTTGATACTCACCTACCTCATACCAACATTGAGGTGAATGACAACGTCTCCCATACAATGCCTCATATGGTTCCATGTCTATACTTCTCTGATAGTTGTTGTTCTAGGCAAACTCTATCAAACTTAGATGGATGTCCCAAATATCACAAAACTATAAAGCACAAGCAATCAGAAGATCTTCCAAATTTTGAATAGTCCTCTCTGAATGGCCATCTATCTAAACCTCAGTTGTGTCTCCAAAGTTGCATGCATATGTTCCCAAAAATGACTTACAAACTGAGGACCTCTCTCAGATACTACAATAATTGGAATACCATGCAAACAAACCATCTCATCATCATATCTATGTGCCAACTTTTGTGTTGTGCACATCATCTTGAATGGGAGGAAGTGAGCTGACTTGGTCAACTTGTCAACTATCACCCAAATGAAATCATGACCTTTGTCTATCCTAGGAAGACCAACCACAAAGTCCATGGTGATGTGATCCCATTTCCACTATGGTAATGGAAAAGGTTGTAACATCCATGCAGGCTTCCGATGCTCATCCTTGACCTGCTGACAAACTGGACACTTGGGAACAAACTCTGCCACATCATGCTTCATACCTGGCAACCAATACAAATCCTTCATATTATGGTACATCGTTGTAATACCAAGATGCATCGCGTACATCAAAGAATGAGTCTCCTCAAGAACCATCTTCCTTAAGCCCTCAACATTTGGAACCATTATCCTATTGTTAAAATAGATTGTCCCAATGTCCAACTCATGGAAGGCATCATACTTCCTATTGCCAATCTATGACCTAATATTTTGTATCATGGAATCACTCTTTTGAGCATCCCTAATTTGTTGTATCAAGGTAGGTTTCACCTGCAACTATTCTAACAATCCTACCAACAAGGATACCTCCAAACTGTACCTTCATCTGACAAAGTGATACCAACAAGTCCCATTTGTAACACCGAATGTAATTATGGCTTCCTACTCAATGCATCAACCACCACATTTACCTTTCATGGATGGTAGTCTATTGTGCAATCCTAGTCTTTGATCAGCTCCATCCATCTTCTTTGTCTCATGTTCAACTCCTGCTTTGAGAAGATATATTGAATGTTCGTGTGGTCAGTGAATATCTGACACTTCTAGCCTCGAAATCTTCAAAACATGAATCATTTCTGCTAGCTTGAGGTCATATTTTGGGTAGTTCTCCTCATGTTTCTTAAGAAGTTGTGATGAAAAATAAATAACATTCTTGTCCTACATTAGCACACATCCCAAACCGTTCTATAAAGCATCCACTAGTACAAAAATGGGTTATAATGTCATTACCTGTAGGGTCAGTTTTTTCCAAATAACCGACCTTATATGTCTAAAAAAAATGCGGGCACCACTTAAGACCTCTTGTGTCGGTTTTCTTAACAAAACCAACCTTGTAGTGTAACTCTATAGGTTCGGTTTTCCAAATAACCGACCTTATATGTCTATAAAAAACACGAGAACCACTTAAGACCTCTTGGGTCACTTTTCTTAAAATAATCGACCTTGTAGTGTATCTCTATAGGGTCGGTTTACATAAAATAAGTGACCTTATAGACAATTGGATTTAGAAAGCCAACTACAGTTTCCCGCGGCAAAAATTTGCTTGATTTTGGTTTCGCTCCTCGATCTATAGGGTCAATTTCTCCAAATAACCGACCTTATATGTCTACAAAAAACGCGGGAGACAAAAAACACGGGAGACATCTTGAATCCAGTTTGCCTTCACACATGTATAAGCACCTCTAGGGTCAGTTTTTTCTTTAAAACCAACCGTAGAGGGTCCCTCGGTCGACAATATTGTCGACCGAGATGAGTGTTGGATCTAGCTTAGTTCACGCATGTATAAGAACCTCTAGGGTCAGTTTTTTACTTCTAACCGACCCTAGAGCTCCCCTCAGTCGACGAATTTGTCGACCGATAACATCTCGTTCGACAAATTTGTCGACCGAGAATGAGAGCCAGATTTCCTTTCGTGCGTGTACAAGCACCTCTAGGGTCAGTTTTTTTCTTTAAAACCGACCCTAGAGGGTCCCTCAATCGACAATATTGTCGACCGAGTTGAGTTTTGGATCCAGTTTAGTTCACGCATGTATAATAACCTCTAGGGTTGGTTTTTACTTTTAACCAACCCTAGAGCTCCCTTCGGTCGACAAATTTGTCGACCGATAACATCTCGGTCGACAAATTTGTCGACCGAGAATGAGAGCCAGATTTCCTTTCGTGCGTGTACAAGCACCTCTAGGGTCGTTTTTTCTTTAAAACTGACCCTAGAGGGTCTCTCGGTCGACAATATTGTCAACCGAGTTGAGTTTTGGATCCAGTTTAGTTCACGCATGTATAAGAACCTCTAGGGTCAGTTTTTTACTTTTAACCGACCCTAGAGCTCCCTTCGGTCGACGAATTTGTCGACTGATAACATCTCGGTCGACAAATTTGTCGACCGAAAGAAGAGCCAGATTTCCTTTAGTTTGTGTATAAGCACCTCTAGGGTCGGTTTTTTCTTTAAAACTGACCCTAGAGGGTCTCTCGGTCGACAATATTGTCGACCGAGTTGAGTTTTGGATATAGTTTAGTTCACGCATGTATAAGAACCTCTATGGTTGGTTTTTTACTTTTAACCGTCCCTAGAGCTCCCCTCGGTCGATGAATTTGTCGACCGAGAAGCTTGTTTCGTGCGTGTATAAGAACCTCTAGGGTCAATTTTTTCTTTAAAACCGACCCTAGAGAGTCTCTCGGTCGACAAACTCGTCGACCGAGAAGTGTTTGTTGTTTAGGGTTTTAGATCCAGATTTCCTTTCGTGTGTATATGCACCTCTAAGGTCGGTTTTATCCATATAACCGACCTTGTAGGAATCATCGGTCGAAAAAATTGTCGACCAAGAAGCTTGTTCGGGCATCGCTTACCTGTTGGGTCGGTTGTTTGCAAATAACTAACCCTATAGGTTTCGAGGGTAACAAAGCGAGTCGGGGTCTCATTTTCCCTCCATTCTCGCTGCTGAGACCTAGTTCTTCTTTTCTCTCTTGCACCGCCAAAGCTCTTCTTGCCAAAAAATCTCATTGCCGCTCTGCCAAAGCATCTCCTTACCAAAAGAGTTGCCGCTTCGCCAAAGTTTTACCAAAAGGTCGTCATCGTGTTTGAAGGGAGATCATCGTCAAAGCCTTGCCTCCTCTCTGCGAAGCCCTTGTCGCCTCTCTGTGCCGCCAAAGCTTTGCCTCCTCTCCACGAAGAGAGCTCGTCGTCGCCACCTCTCCACACTTCCACGAAGGTCGCCGCCTCTCCGCGAAGGTCATCACATTCTCCACGAAGGTTGCCATCATTTCCAAGTAAGGCTGCCACCTTGTTCCCTCATTCCCGAGTTCATTCCCGCCGCCACGGTAGCGTCCAGGTCCACTCTCGGTCAAAAATTTGTCGACCGAGAGCCCACCTGCGCGCAGCGTCCAGGTCCACCCTCGGTCGAGAATTTGTCGACCGAGGGTGGACGTAGACGCCACATGCAGGTGGGCTCTCGGTCGATGAATTGTCAACCGAGATTGGACCTGGACTCCTTTAACTATACAGTTATATTGTTTTTCCATTTTATATGATTTGATAACCCAACCAATAATAAAAACATATATTTTTTCATATGTAATCATTATATAAATTCTAGAAATTAATATGAGATTAGACATGTGTACTCCCAAATTGACACTTTAGGGTTGATGCATGAAAATAATGCATTTATATATTAACTTAGAAACTCGTTCAAAATTTACTCATTAGGAGTAAACTTTGGATAGTCCCCAGTTTGGGACTATTTTTTAATATTTAATCTCACTTAGGATGTAACTATATAATGTATGTTTAGTTTTGAAGAAATTTTCAGTAGGATTTCCTCATTTGTTCTCTGGGTACATATGTGAGTGGTTATTTGTCGTTTACATCAGTGTACTTGGAGAACTTAGGGGAAATGCTGCTGAAATTTTATTCAAAACTAAACAGACATTATACAGTTACTAGTGATATTAATATTAAAAAATGGGATAGGTGGTACACTTTAGTATAAAAGTAATTAACTCCCTATCAATAAAAACTTACAGCTTATAGTATCAATATTAAACGCTTAGTTTTATAATTAATTTTAATGTGATATAGAAAATGGATCGAAGTTGGATGTCTATCAAGAACCGTTGCAGTCCAGAGTTTTCCAAAGGTCTTGATGAATTTATCAGATTTGATGAGGAACATAGGAAACTACCTACATATAGGCTATATTGTCCATGTAGAAATTGTTGTAACAATTTGAAAGTTGATACTGGTGAGGAAATTAAGAATCATGTCATATGCAATGGGATCATACAAGGTTATAATGAATGGTATTGGCATGGAGAGAAATTTAATTATGGATCAAAAAATGTCGATACTAATATTTGTGGCATAGAAGATATAGATAATGATGATAATGTTAATGATGAACTGATTCAAGATGACCGGATTCAGGATGATATGGTTGATGAGATGCTACGTAGTTGTCGGGACAATGTCATTGATCCACCTTCTTCATTTGCAAACATTGTCCATGATGCTAAAAAACCATTATATAAGGGTTGTACTAAGTTCACGAGGTTGAGTGCTGTGATGCGATTATATACTCTTAAAGCTCAAAACCGGTGGAGCGATAAGAGTTTCACTTCACTATTGTCTTTGTTAAAGGAAATTCTTCCTGAAGGCAACGAGCTTCCAATTTGAACGTATCAAGCAAAGAAAATAATGTGCCCAATGGGAATGGAGGCTAAGAAGATTCATGCATATCCAAATGATTGTGTGTTATTTCAGAAGGACTATAGTAATTTGATAAATTGTCCAAAATGTGGTGTGTCAAGGTATAAGACCACAAATTCAGCTAAGGCTAAAAATGGCTCTCATGCCAAGGTGATGTGGTATCTACCAATAATACCATGATTTCAATGCTTATTTGCTAATATAGAAGATGCACAAAATTTGTCTTGGCATGGGGAGTTAAAGGCCAATGATGATGGCGTCCTACGACATGCATCTGATTCAACACAATGGAAGAAAATTGATTTATTATACCCTCAATTTGGTAAAGAAGCAAGAAACTTAAGACTTGGACTTTGTACAGATGGAATGAATCCCTATGGTACATTAAGCAGCCAACATAGTACGTTACATGTTATGATTGTTATATACAATCTTCCTCCTTGGTTGTGTATGAAAAATAAGTATGTGATGTTGTTAATATTGATATCAGGGACCAAGCAACCTAGAAATGATATTGATGTTTACCTTCAACCTCTAATTGATGACCTAATGAAATGATGGGAAAAAGGTATTATGACATATGATGCTTCACGTAAAGAGATCTTCAGTTTGCGTCCTATGTTATTTTGCACGATTAATGACTTTCCATCTTATGGAAATTTGTCTGGATATATCATAAAAGGATACAAAGTATGTCCTATTTGTGAGGAAAATACTGATTCAATCAGACTGAAACATGGTGGTAAAATCATATATCTTGGTCATCGGAGATTTCTCCCACCAGTGCATCCTTATCGAAGGCAACGCAAAACCTTTAATAGGTCAACTGAGGAACAAAGTGCTCCTAAACCTATACCAGGAAATGTTGTATATGATAGGGTGAAACATATTGTTAATGAATTTGGAAAGAGTTCAAGTAGTCGTCCACTCGCATGTGAAAAATCTCTATACAAGAAGAGGTCAATATTCTGGGATCTTCCTTATTAGAGATCTTTGACAAATAGACATTGCATTGACGTCATGCATGTTGAAAAAAATATTTGTGATAGCATCATTGGTATGCTATTGAACATACCAGGAAAGACTAAAGATGGCATCAATTCTAGAAAAGATTTAGAATTAATGGGTATTAGAAAAGAATTATCAGTGGAGATCAGGGGTCGCCGCACATATTTACCACCAGCTTGTTACACTTTGTTAAAGAAGGAGAAAACGACTTTCTGTGAGTGCTTGTATAATATTAAGGTTCCACAAAGATACTCTTCTAATATTCATAGATTGGTATCAATGAAGGATATGAAGTTGATAGGTCTCAAATCTCACCATTGTCACACCTTAATGCAACAAATTTTACATGTGGCTATTCGATCTATATTGCCGAAGCATGTAAGGTTTGCAATCACAAAACTCTGTTTCTTCTTCAATGAAATATGCAACAAAGTGATACATCATGATACTCTTGATAAATTACAGAAAGATGTAATTGTTACCATGTGTCTGCTTGAAATGTACTTTCCTCCTTCATTTTTTGATATCATGGTTCATCTTGTAGTACATATTACAAGGGAGGTGAAGATGTTGGGTCCAATTTTCTTACACTGGATGTATCCATTTGAATGCTACATGAGTGTTTTTAAAGGTGATGTTCAGAATCGTTATCATCCTGAAGGGAGTATTGTTGAGGGTTACGTGGCTAGGGAGGTGATGGACTTTTGTAATGATTTTTTGAATTGCAATGAAACTTCTAGCGATCTAAAAAATTCCCATCACACTGAATATTATTGTGGCAAAGGAACTCGGGGAGGACGAGTGAAAGGAATCAGTCATGAGTTGTGGGAACAAGCGCATTTGTATATTTTACACAACATCGATGAAGTTAGTAGCTACATCACAGAACATAATGATCTTATCAAGAGAAATCATCCGTGATCCAGTTCAATGTGGCTTGCAAGAGAGCATAATCGAACATTTATTAAGTGGTTTGAAGAGAAAGTATTTAATCAACTATTTGAATCACCGAATAATGTTGTTGAGAACATAAAATGGCTCGCCTTTAAGCCAAAAATGGATGTCATGTCATATGAAGATTATGACATAAATGGATTTTCATACTACACAAAGCGTCAAGACGAAAGTAGTGTGGTCCAAAATAGTGGGGTCACTGTTCAAGCTTGTTCGTAGTATTTTGCTAGTGCCAAAGATAAAAGACCACACGAAGCTGAGATGTCATATTACGGCGTCATTGAGGACATATGGGAATTGGACTATACAAATTTCAGAGTTCCTATCTTTAGGTGTAATTGGGTTGACAACAACAAAGGAGTTTTAGTGGATGAGTTGGGTTTCAAATTGGTGAATTTTGAAAATATTGGTGAGAAAGATGAGCCATTCATCATGGCAGACCAAGAAAAACAAGTATTCTATATTGATGACCCAGAAAATAAAAATTGGTCTGTCGTTCTTCATGGAAAAAGTCAATTTACTGTAGAACCTATAAATGAAGAAGAATACTACGAAAAGTATGATGATTCCAGACCATTCTCAGTTGGTTTGCCAAGTATAAATGTTGAAGATAATACCGATGAATATTATAAACGTCATGACCATGCTGAAGGAATTTTACTTGACTAACAACTCAACCAATACTAAAGGCATGTATTCTTTGAATTATTTATTTTATTATCATGTATACCTTATCACTTGTGCTTTTATTATTACTTATTTTTTTATCATGTATACTTGTAGGTTCTAAAATGGTGAGTGAATATGAACATTCTAAGCATGAGCATGAGCACCATGAGGATGGTAGTGGTGATGCTAAGAAAAGTAGAGGTCCTACATTGATGTGTAGACTGTAGGAGCTCAGGGCTAAAGGGGATAAATTGCCAGTCCAGTTTGATATGATAGGAGCACCTATTGGGGAACATGCTAGTTCTTTCAAGCATTATGTAGGGGAGAGCGTGCGCAGTAAGGTGGCAATAGATATAGAAAATTGGCATGATGTTCTTAATGCCCAAAAAGACCTCATATGGAAAGATATATATGTGAGTGGAAGTGATATTTTTTTTAATATGTTTTTTATCTATTGATTCTAATTTAGTTTGCTTAGAATTAATTCTTTTTCAAAATAACATTATTAATTGCTTCTTTTGTATGTATAGGGTGTTTTTCATCTAAATGAAAAAGATCACAACAAAAGAGTGCTACAACGTTGTGGTGTACGATGGAGGGGTTTTAAGACATATCTTGTAAGGGAATTTATAAATAATCCTAAATAAAAGAAGAAAGCTACAAACGTATATATTTTTATAGATCCTTAGGTGTGGGAAAGATTTGTTCAAGCTAGGAGATCAAAAGAGTTTCAGGTAATAAAGATTGTGATGTATTGTATGAATATTTAATTTTATACAATTAAGGAGGTGAATCTTTTTATACATGTTTGCCAAGTCTAAATTGCAATACCTCATTTTAAATGATCAGGCTATTCACCAGGCTCAAAAGGAAAGACGGGCTAAAGTTGTGCATGAACATCGCTTGGGGCCTGGTGGTTATGCCTTCCGCCGCCAACTACAAGAGAAGCAATCCTCTCCTGGAGAAGAATCTAGTACAACTCAAGTTGAGCGACCACCCCGACACTTGACATGGATTGATGCTAGAAAGAATCGAGAAGGTGAAATTTTCAACCCTGCAACTAAGGAGGTGGCACAAAAGATGGTAGGTTTATCCCAACTAAGTAAAGAGTAACTCCCACAAACTTAGATTTATTTATATGTAATTGATATTGTGATTTAATATTTTTATTAACTATGAATAGATTGATCTCCACGAGCAAAGGAAGGAAGGAAAGTTCATCCCAACTGGCTACATGGATGAACTAGCAATTTCTCTTGGTACGAAGGAGCATCCTGGTCGTGTTAGGGGATTAGGAGCTGGCATAGGATTCAAGTCTTATTTTGGCCCTTCGCAATCTAAAAGAGGTCGTGCATGAGGTCTTACACAAGAGGAGGTTGAAACATTAGTAGCACAGAAAGTAAAAGAAATAATGTCTTCATTTCATCCTACTCAACCTTCTCAACCTATTCATATTGCGCGTCTCTCAAGTGATGAGGTACAAGCCCATGCTCCAGTTGTAGAAGGTCATGGGAGCACTCCCGATGACCCACCACAACAATCTACAGTAAGTTTTTGTTCTATATGTTGTGTTATTAGTATGATAAATATATGATAATATATATAGTTGTAACAGGTATCTGTTCTACTATTTCTTATATAACTTATATTATTTCCATCTAGGTTGGTATGAACTGTAAACATGCAGTGGAGGTTCCAGAATATAATGTTGTGGCAGCGGGCAAGGTGTACAACCTTGGTGGTACATTGCATTGCCAACAAATTACTGATGACATTTGTCGTGTGTCCATCCATCTTGTGTATGACGGAATGGGGGACAAACCACTACCCATACCTAATCATGAATATAGTACAGTTGATGAAGCTGAGGGTGCTATGGTGGGTTGGCCTAGACACTTGGTTATCAATGACAAGGTATACCTTATTTCTACCATATTTTTCATATTTGACTGCATATATGAACTCATGTAATATAAGTATGTAATTTAATTAACATGTTTGTAAACCAAAAAGTAAAACTTCTACTAGTCATCCTCCTATGCCCAAGCCATATTTCATTCCCGAAGCTACATTCTACGAATTGGGAAGCAAATCTAAATGTTTGTGTCGATACTTAGCCAACCAAAGCTGGGGATCACATATGTTGGTCAATTTAACAGAAGATGCAACTGGGAGGGACTTTGAGAATTTTATTTTTCTTGATGATATTATAGACTTGTTCCGGTATGATTGGCTGAATACTTCGATAATAGAAGTATGGATAAGGTAAGGATATATCAATATATATAGAAAATTCCAATACACATTTTTATCTTATTTCTACATATGAAAATAATTACAAATGTTTAACAACCATTTATATACTGAGGCCACAAACTTTGATATAAAGAATGTTGGATTCTTAGTTCCTTCGGTCACTAGTGAGGTGGAGACACATATTGAGGATGTGAATGAGTACTTCTCTGATGCATTCAAATATTTTGCTAGTGAGGGGAAGGAAATTATCATAATTCCTTTTAACGTCCAGTAAGTATTATTATTCAATATAATTTTAATAATGAATAAAATTATTTATTTTAATGTTTGTTTTATTCTTACTCAGAGCTAGACATTGGGAATTAGTGGTGATTGCCCCAAAATTGATGACTCTTTATTATCTTGACCCAATGGGTAAAACAACAAGGAGTCACAAACTGAAATTGCCAGCTATGGAGTAAGCATAAATTTAATCAATGCTTCAACATGATATTTCTATTTAGAATTTCTATTTTACCAACTATCATTTAATTGATAGGGGTATAAAGGCTTTTTGTGAAGCTCGAGGACAAATACCCACAAAATTAAAGACATTGACTTTGAAAAATGTCAAGGTAGCTACTTTGACAACTGCTTACTCTTATATGTATTAATTTTCAACTGTAATATGTCAACTCATATAGTCTTATCTCAATTGTTGTTTATAGTAGTTTACTAACATTAAGTATAATTTGTTATTTGTAGTGTCCTATGCAAAATAATGACTGGGCTTGTGGCTACTATATAATGAAATATATGCAAGCTACTATCAAACAAGCATCACATGACATTCAGACTATAAGTCAGGTAATAAAGAATAACATCATAAATTTACAAGTGATTGTAGTCATTTTATAAAATATTAGCATCTGCATTTTTTGTTACAGATCTTTACAACTCAGCCTTACACACATGTGGACTTGGATGAATTCCGAGAAGAGTGGTCAGAGTCTTTTCTAAACGAAGTTGATATAGCATTGGATTAAATATGTTAGCTCCATTTATGTATGTGGTTTGAGTACTCTTTCATATTTACTTTTGTATCTGTTTAATATCATCTCAGACTTGCACTCTATCATTTTGTAAATTATGATGTGATTATGAATCATTTTTGTTATGAATGTGTGGTTTTGAATGGTGACGGTTGAGCATCAATGCTCCCCTCTCCCAGAATATATGAATCTTCTTGTTCTTCTATTCTATTTCAATTTCTGCAGAAATTTAAAAAACAAATCGTAACTTCTAGCGTCGGTTTTTTAAATAACCGACCCTAAAGATTGAATTCAGTGTACACTCCTCGGTCGAGAAAATTTTCGACCGAAATATAACTTCTAGTGTCAGTTTTCGTACAAAACTGACTCTAAATGTCCTCTATAAGGTCAGTTATTTACAAAAACCGACCTTAAAGATTGAATAAACATTTTCAGCGTACCCCTCGGTCGACAATTTTGTCGACCGAAATATTTTCGGTCGACAATTTTCTCGACCGAGGGGTACACTGAAATGTTTATTCAATCTTTAGGGTCGGTTATTCCAAAAAAACTGACCCTGTAAACTCTCTCGGTCAAGAAAATTGTCGACTGAAAATACTTTCGGTCGACAATTTTCTCGACCGAGACCGTTTACAGGGTCGTTGTTTTTTCGAATAACCGACCTTACATGCTCCTTTTTTCTCGCCTAGGTCAGATTTTTTACAACCTTTTGCGTCGGTGTTTACTCTGTAAGGTTGGTTTTATTTGGTCAAATAAACCGATGCCATAGAGCAAATTCTATAGCGACGGCCACTTAGGCATCAGTTATAAAGTGATGTTACAGGCTTAAAAAAACTGATGCTACAGACCATTCCTGTACTAGTGATCATAGAAGATGAGGTGTCCCTTCCCTTGCTCTGGAAGCACTAACATTGAAGAACTGGTTAATTTCTCCTTCAACAATTGGAAAGAACATTGACACTTGTCAATATAGGCAAAAGCAATACCTTTCCTAGTCAACTTGGTTAAGGGTAACACTACAACACTGAAATTATTTATGAATCTCCTATAATAACCTAGCAGACCTAGGAAACTTTAGATGTTAGTGTCTTGGGATGTTCCCACTCCAACACAGACTCCACCTTCTTTAGATCTACACAAATGCCCTTGGTAGATATGACGTGACTAAGAAAAGACACCTCATTCAATCATCTCACACTTACTAAACATGGCATACAACCTGTGTTTCCCCAACAACGTCAAAACATTGCAAAGGTGCTACTCATGTTGTTGTTTGTCCTTGGAGTATATAAAGATGTAATCCATAAACACAACTACAAATTGATCTGGTTTAAACACTCTATTCATCATATCCATGAAAGTTTTCGGTGCATTGGTTATCCCAAGCGACATAACAAGGAACTCATAATGACCATACCTTGTCTTAAAAATTGTCTTATGTATGTCATCTGCCTTGATCCTTAGTTGGTGATATCCTAACCTCAGATCTATCTTGGAGAAAATTATAACACCTCTCAACTAATCAAATAGATCATTGATCCTTGGCAACAAGTACTTTTTCTTCATCATGACCTTGTTCAACTGGCGGTAATCTATAAAAAGCCTCTTGGAACCATCCTTCTTCACAAAAAACATAGGAGAACCCCAGGGGGAAGTGCTCAGTCTGATTAAACCCTTCTCCAACAACTCTTGCAACGATTTCTTTAACTCACACATCTCTACCAGTGCCATCCTATAAGGTGACTGTGTTATGGGTTGTGTTTCAGGAACAATATTGATCTCAAAATCAATCTCTCTATGAGGGTGAACACCAGAAAACTCTTCATGTTAGACATCCTCAAACTCTTGCACTATAGGAACCTCCTAGATACTAGGACTCCTCACCTTAGTATCCACAACATGTGCCAAGAAAGCCTCACACCCTTATTTCATCAACCTCTCTGCTATTACAGCTGACACTAAATGCATAAGAAGAATCTTCCTATCTCCTTGCAAGATCCACAAAATATCTCCATCACGGAACATCACCACCTTGAAACTACAATCCAAAACAACTTTGTAATTCTTCAAGGTATCCACCATAGGATCACATTGGATCCATGCATATCAAGTGGCATCAGTTCCACTTGAATGATGCATCCCGAAAAAGAAAGAACACAAGATGGACAACCCCCCCAAACTTAGAGGAACCAACTAAAAGGGTTTTAAGTAAAAGGCTATCAGATCTATTACAAACAGGCAGATTACAACTACATATCACCTCTCTAGTGATAAATGAGTGTGTTGCACCTAGGTCAACCAAACAAGATATGAAATAAGAAGTAGATAAGTCAGAGTGAAAAAGTTCCACCTGACTTGTCATGACTTGTGGATTAACCACTCCCTCTGACTGACCCACATCATAGAATATAGTTGCCGTCTGTTGCCATCCACATCCTCTGCTGGATGGTCCAGATGATCCTAACTATGATGCATGACCGCATCCTCTACCACCACCACTGCTATAATGTTTTTATTGTAATCTTCACTGACTCTGCCTTGACTATTGTCTCCCTTCCTCATCCTTTATAGGGCAAGACCACCTCAAATGCCCTACTTGTCCACATTTATGACAACTCCTCAATTTGTACTATGGCCTAGATGGCCCTATCACTGATATTGATGTTGTACTATCTGCTCCATCTGGAGGAAAGTTGTGACCTCTACTCTTTCTAGGGGACTACTATGAATGTACTTGTGGTCTCATCTCAGAAAAAGTCAATCTTCGTTGTGACTCTAGTGATGAAAATCATGGCTTCTTGAAGCCACCAGACGACTGTCCTTGGAACTAAGCTGGCTTCTTCTTAGCATGGGCTTCATGCTTCTCATCAGCAGACCTCTATATCCTCCTTATGGACTCCACAAAGGTAAAGAACCTCTCTTTGTTCTCTAAAGTTGATGTTGTTGTAGACAAATCCATGCTTAGACCCTTCTCAAACCTCTGGATCCTTCCCTTCTCCATGGACTCCATGTGAGGACCTAACCTCAAAAGTTCCATAAACTTCACCTCGTACTTATTTATCGACATCGAACCTTGATGCAACTTCTCAAACTGAGTTGTCTTCTTGTCCATATACATCTTAGGGAAGTAACAACTCACAAAGTCCCATGGAAACTATTACCAACCTATCATAACTCCCGATGTCTTCTCCTACTCTATGGCCCAACAGTGGCCATCATTGCCTTTCAATAGGTAAATAGTGTGTTTCACCTCACCCTCTTCCAGGATGTTGAGGTCTTGAATGCCTTCTTAAGCTTTGTTGACCGCATATATACGTCATTTGGGTCTTTTGTCCCTGCATACTAGATCACCCCACACGTCTCAATATATGAAACGTATTTCCAGAACCCTAAGACTCCACATTAGGGACAACTACTCTAGCTTGAGGTTCGAGCGCTCTATCCTCTAAGTGTGTAATTGTCACCATGAACTGTCCAAAAACATTGACTGAAAGGTTAGATTGGCCATGGTTGTCAGGTCAAATTGAGGCATTGCGGCATGTTCTATCCCCATCACAAGCACTCTCGCATTATGTGTCAGCCTTCTACTGCCACCCTCTAGTGTGACATAGCTACTCTCTACATGTTCTTTGCATTCCCCAGACATATCTGCATAAGCATAAGATATGATTAAATATGTTAGATGATGTAAGAACAAACATAAATCTAAGTCATGTGTCCCAATAGACTCAGTGAACCTAAAGCTATGATACCAACCAAATTGTGAGACACTACCATGCTTTAATGATATTACTCATACAAAATACGTGACCAATCACTAGTTAACCACATAGCCAGAAAAGAGGAATAATTAAAACCAAATTAAACATCACCAACTAGTCCAGGAACATTTACATAAAGGCCCATAAACCTGCATAAGAGCACATACCATATCAGGTATTTACATATTTGTCTTGAGGTCTCAGACACAACCTATATACAAAAGTATATTGTTCCATATATAATAATGGCATATACATCATCAGAGTACTATCAAAAACTTGAGTCAATGTACATATCATCTACAAAACATCCCATGCCCAGACCTGAGAGTAGAATGATGACTATTATTAGCCAACCTCTTGCTCCTACTGCTCTCCAAGGTGCTCTTCTTCACCTCTAGGAACCTGAAAACTTCATTGATGATCACCTAAAAAGATGTGGTGACCCACGAGGTGAGACCCATGTCCCAACAAGAGATATAACTCTCAACAATGGTTATTGATTACAACAAGTTTATTTAATTAGATAGATTATACATATTAACTAGTTAGGAAGATAAAATAGACTAAGAAACTAAAATAGGTTAAGCGTGATTAGCATAGTATAAAGAGGAACAAATAAAGCTTTCTCCTTCTATACAGTTAATTTCTCTTACTGTATCAAATAAAAACTAAACATTATAAGAAATAAGGCTAGGGATATGAACCTATGTGAATTTTGTTTAACCCTAAGCAGATAAGCTACATGGATGGATTACATCTTTTATTAAGACTTGGGGAGTTTGAGTTATACCACTCAAAGTCCAACTGACCACTTCTAAGTCAAAATCAGTTCTGCACAATATCTACAAGAGCCGTAATCATAAGATCTCATCTTCCCTCCATCAGTATGAGTCTGTTGTAGTGACATATATAGTCAAGCTGCAAAACATCCTAGTCCACTCTTGGTATATAGATCATGACACTAGTAACTAGGGTATACATACCCTAACATCTGAGGTACAATTACAAAAGTCCTCAATCACATATCATATACATATATCCAATATACGGCCACAGCCGTTCTCCTGGTGAGGTACAACCATATCCATATCCTCAGAAACATGCATATACTCAACAATATATCACTCCAAGCTTCCATTAGAGGAATATTCATTTCACCATCCAACAAGTCTTGACACTGGAATGGATCTATTTCACAAGGTACTACATGATTAGGATTTTACTTGATTAGTTAATGCCAATTGGGTAAGTTAAGGCTGCATCAATCAAGTTACATACAAACCCTAAAAGAGTTCTACAAAAAATGGGTATATTGGAATGTCAGAAGATATATTCCTTATCATATCTTTATGGGATATCAATCCTTGCCACATAATTAAGAAGGTTACAACCCCCATTAGGGCTTAAAACATGCCTAACGCTCATTAAGACATGCACATCATTCCCTAGAAGAACATCATTATCTTTTCATACCTTATAAAATGGCTCAACAAACCATCAGCATGCTTGTGTTGCACAAAATTAGCATAACATCATGTCACAAAGCTTATGATGTTCATATGGAAAAAAATTAGGGTTACAACAACACTAAGAGAGTGTTCCTTAATCATACTAATCATTTGGGAGGAGTGTAATAAAAGGCTACATAACGGTGGTGCTTCTGACATTGTCGCCATCTTCAACCGTCTTGCGCTGGAGATCAAGAGAATGTACTTTACTTTTAAATCTTGTCTTGATGTTCCTCCTATTATAGCTAGGAATTGGGATCTGCTGTAACCAATTCCTAGATGTATGTAGTCACATGTATGGGTGTGGCTTGTAGCTTTGTCCCCTTTTAGGTGGTTTTTGGAATATACTTACCCAATTTTCCAAAAAAAAAAAACTAAGCTTGGTTAACCAACATAATATATTTGTATAAGGGTTAGGTTTAACAAAATAGTTTGAATTGAATTTACAAATCAGAACTCAAGGATAAACCCAGACACTTATCATTTCCTTTAGATCATGAATGCATAAGGTCAAACATAACCATCGATTGTTGGAACATCAAACCCAAACCTTTGAATCATGAACTTCACCCCAACTATCGGATGTTGGATAGGTAAAACCATCAGATGCAATACAAGTAAAAACTTGAACAATTAATCTAGGAAAATCATCAAGTTATGACCTAGGAGAGTCATCAAAACTTGACCTATTAAGGCCATTGAATCATATGACTACCACCATTGGAGCATGAGGGGCCATGGGATTAAACACCTTGAAAGCCATCATTTTCTGACTTAAGAATCCCCATCTGTTATGGATAGAAACTCCACCATCGAGTGTTAGAACAAACGAATGCATCGATCAAGTAATATGTGAAACCATCAACCAAAAGACTAGTGACACCATCGAGTCTTGACCTAGTGTGGCCATCAAGTGTGGACCTAGTGAGACCATAGAGTCTTGATCCAGTAGGTCCATCACGTGTCATCACTAGATGAGAAAATAACGACTTGAGACCATCATTTAAACCACTTGAGAGAGCACCAACTCCATCAGTTTTGAGGGGAAACATAGCCATCAATTTTAAGCACGAAAGAAGGTCCAAAATAGTAGTTGAGTAACCACCATCAGTTGGCACAAGGAGCCTAACCATCAGATGATGGGCTAGGTAGAAATAAGTCCATAAAACCCAAGGAAAACCATCATTAGTACCTTAAAAGAAACCCTAAGTTCAAGGGAAAAAAATCACCGACTTCTACAAAGAAGCAAGGTCCAGTGCACCCACATCCAAAGAAGAAATGTGCACATAAATAAGGAGTGCATCTAGGAAGATAACCTACTCAAGAACTATCATATTAGCACAACACAAGTCAAATATGTAACCCTTTGACCTAGAAATACATTTTAGATCAAGATCATTTACATGCAAGCTAAGAGTAAGCAATAAATGTTGAGAAATTTATATAACTCACTTTGAAGAAAATGAAGCAGGTCCAAGTAGCAAGGTATTGTCACGGATCCGTTCTTACCCTAATCCCAATCCCACTGTCCAAAAAGGGCAGTGTTAGAGGGATGAGAGTGCCCGTCCCTGAGTGGCCCGAAAATCACACACAGATAATATGCAAAAATGCAATAACATCATTCTTTATTAAAATGAACCAAAAAGTTTAATACACAAGGCCCGTAGGGAACAGGAAAGAGAAAAGGATAAGAAATAGCCTACACCTACATCCCTTTTACAATTAGCTCCCATGTAGAGTCCATAAGATGTAGTAGTCTTTATTGCAGTAGATGAATGAGTAGATGAATCTAGTTCCTTGCATTACCTAAAATCGAGAAAATCAAGACACAATGTCAATGCAATTGCACGGTACGCTATATAAAAACAAGTAAAGCAGTTTATAAGAAAAACTAGTATGCTTGGCAGGACTTATGTTTCAAAACATTATCGAACGATTTCCAAAAACCAAAATGTTATTCAACAACAAATTTTATTATGAATTTCCCATTATGCTATAATTCAAGAAGCATGCTTATATTAGTTTGGGTGACTGTACTACCCCAACGCGATGGGGAGGTCACCAAGCTCCTTCTCATCGTATGAGATAGGAGGTCTGAGTGCAAAATCCCGCCTTCCAAAGAAGGAGTTTTGCTTATATCCAAAATCAACATTATCAAGTTTTCCAACATCATTATCAACATCAATATACAGGCAGTCATAATGGGTCTAGTGATTTAGATTTCATGTTTCTCAACATATAATATAGAAGAAAAATGGAAGACTATTCATAGAGAACAATATTTCATCCAAATAACTAGCCAAGCATATTTCAAAAGATACCTAAGACAAATATCATCATACAACCAAGGAGGAGTAGTATAATAGTGTACCTTTCTAAAAGAGTATTTGGAGTATAGATCCCAAGAGAGAGAGAGAGTAAATCAACCCTTTGAGTCAGATCCTAGATCAAAATATTGGATCAAGGGTCAAGATCATAGTTTAAAAGATCATGCTTTTTTATTCGAGATTAGGGTTACATTTTCCTATTTCTACCTTAGTTTTAGGTCATCAACAATATTCCTCAAAAGTCCAACAAATATTCAAGTATCAAACATTTTTCATGAATGGATGACCTTCCTAGGTATATTCAGGAATACATGTCAACCCTAATTATCAATATCATTATTCAAATCTCTAGATCAAGATGGAGCATCAAAACCTTATTTGAAGTATATGATTCAACTTTTATGGTAAAGAGTTAAGAGGATCATGTTTAACCCTTATTTTGTCAAAAGATGATTTGGTGTCTCAGAATGATCATTCAAAACAGGAATAAGAGTTTCTCCAAGATTAATCATCATATAAGATAATTAACAGGGCAAAAGAAACAAGATCTTGGCATATCAGTGATGAAAATTGAGAATTAAGCTTCACAAGTATTTTTAACAGGTCAGTTCAATTTTTCTGATCAAAATGGACTATAATTTCACTATTTCTGGAGTTAGAGATCTCAAGCTATCATTTTTGAAAGATTTAGGCTATTTTCTCAAATTAGGCCAGAGAGGCAGAATTACCGAAAATCCGGGGTCGTTGATCGATGCTCTACCATTGTCTCGCGAGGACGATCGGCGGTGGAGAGGGTCTGTGCTCCCATGCACGTTCTTGTGGGGAAGAAAAGAAGAGGGCTCGTGTGGGGATGCACGACTGTTGATCTGGGTCGCGGTCATGGTCTAACCGTGATCCGACGGCAGTTGCAGGTCGACTCGACCAAAAATGGAGCTAGCAGAAGCGGCGGTGCTGCGGAGGAGGTGGAGGCCGGAGAGACAAGGGGCGAGAGAGGGAGAGCGAGGTGCGAGAAGGAGGTGCCGTTCGGGATCGTGGGGGCGCGACGAACCCAAAGGGGGGTTTATATAGTTGTTTGGGGCTAGGTTTAGGGTTGCTAGAGGGGGGCAGTGCACTCCAAAAGTCGGCTAGCTCCCTTGGCCTCCAAGCAATGATTCCACCCTGTTAAGCCACGTAGAAGGTTCGTGAAGGAGGTGTGAAACCATCGGTCGAGTGATTGGGCGCAACCGGGGTGAGCTGGTCGATCGGGGTCGGGCCATGGTGTCGGCTGGTCCATCGTAGACCCTGCCAAACCAAGCGCAAGGTAGGGGATGACCCCAGCGCTATTGGGTCAAGATCCAAGGCTGCTGGGTCACCCGCCTTGCCCAGCGGCGCCCTAAGCCAGGAAATGGGCCGGGCCCAACAAGGAAAAGAGAGGGAAAAGGGAAGGAAAAGGGCTAAAAGCTAAGAAAACGTTGGAATCTTAGGAAAATTCTATAAAATCATGGGAAGGTCCAAATGCTCTAAAATTTGGACCATAACTTCAAAATGAAGAGTAGAATAATGTGTACAAGTTTGGAGACCAAAAGATATAGTTAACTAATCCAATTCAAGCACTTGATCAAAGAGGTGTATTAAGTTAAATAAGGTGCCCAAGAGTGCATGAAATTCATAGAATACAAAAGAATTTGATTTTTGGGTATCCATATTGATCAAGGAGTCAAAAGATATTATAAATGATCATTATAAAGGTGAAAGATAAATTAGATAATAGAAAAGAGGGAAAAACTGACATTGTCACATCCGCCCCTCCTTATAAAGAATTTTGTCCCCAAAATTCAAACTTCCTTGAAGAGGTCAGGAAAACGTTCCTCCATGTCTGACTTCAACTTCCAAGTAGCATCATCACTCCCATGGTGCTTCCACAACACCTTAACCATCTCGATTTTCTTATTTCTGAGTTCCTTGGTGCGAGTATCAAGTATCTTGACTGGAGTTCCTTGGTACACAAGGGTGTCCTTTAATTCAATTGGTTCATGATTGAGAACATGGTTAGGGTCTTTGACATACCGCTTCAGGTTTGACACATGAAAGACGTTGTGCATCATTCTATATTGTGGAGGTAGAGCCAACCTGTAAGCACATTCCCCAATACTATCCAGAATTTCAAAAGGACCCACATATCTAGGACTGAGTTTTCCTTTGTTCTTTGCAATGGCTCGAATTGGTCGAATTTTCAGGAAAACATGATCACCTACTAAGAATTGAGTGTCAGTCCTGTGTGCATCAGCATAAGACTTCTGACGATCTTGTGCCCTTTTTAACCTTTTCTTGATTAGGTTGACATTATCAGAATAGAGTTGTAGTTCCTCAGACTTCAGAATTCGTCTTTCGCCTACTTCATCCCAGTAAAGAGGAGATCTACACGGTCTTCCATACAGAGCTTCATAGGGAGGCATGTCGATACTGGATTGGTAGATATTGTTGTAGGCAAACTCAACGAGAGGAAGATAGTGGTCCCAAGAACCACCCCAATCGAGGACGCATGATCTCAGCAAGTCTTCTAGAACCTGGATTGTCCTCTCAGATTGTCTGCCAGTTTGGAGGTGATAAGCAGTGCTGAAGTTCAGTTGAGTTCCTAGTTCTTCCTGTACTTGTCGCCACAAGTGAGAAGTGAACTTTGCATCACGATCAGATACTATAGATACAAGAATTCCATGCAGCCTGACTATCTCTCGAACATAAAGTTATGCTAACTCAGGGACCTTGGTTGTTGTCTTGATTGGAATAAAATGGGCCGATTTAGTCAGACAATCAACTACAACCCAAAAGGCATGACAAGGAATTCATAATGCCTGTATCGGGTTCGAAAGGCTGTTTTAGGAATGTCTTCATCCTTAACTTTGAGTTGGTGGTAACCAGAACGAAGATCAATTTTTGAAAAGACATGGGTAGAACAGAGTTGATCGAAAAGGTCATCAATTATGGGCAGCGGATACTTGTTTTTTACAGTAGCTTGATTGATCATACGATAGTCAATACACATGCCAAGGGAACCATCCTTTTTCTTGACAAATAAAATGGGGGCTCCCCAAGGAGAGGTACTAGGGCGGATGAAACCCCTATCAAGCAATTCCTACAACTGCTTCTTCAGCTCAGTCAATTCAGCAGGAGCCATCCGATAGGGTTCCCAAGAAATAGGTGTGGTACCAAGTGCTAAATCAATAGAAAACTCAACATCACGATCTGGTGGTAGCCCAGGGAGCTCCTCAGGAAAGACACTCGGGTACTCTCGCACTATATCAATGTTTTCTAGGGCACTTGTATCAGGATTGACTATAGTTACAATTGCTAGGTAGGCTTTGCAACCTTTAGCTATCAAGTTTTGGGCTTTAATTAGAGAAATGACAACGTTTTGATTTCGATCTTTCCTTCCAGGAATTACAAGAATAGGGAGATTGGGTTTGGAAATAATGACTTTCTTGGCACGACAGTTGATTAGAGCATGATTTTTATGGAGCCAATACATCCCTAAAATAAGGTCAAAGTCTTCCATGTCTAATATTATGAAATCTGACTCAAAACTACGTCTCGCATAAGATAGAGGGACTTTCTCGACAATATAGTAGGAGACTTTCATCTTCCCACTTGGGGTAGTTACATCAAGTACGTACCCTAAGTCCCTTGTTTCAAGATTCAACATAAAGGACAGATTCATAGACATGAAAGTGTTTGTTGACACAGAGTCAAAAAGAGTAACAACAAAATGATCGAAAATTTGCATCATACCTTCCATGAGTTTGTTTTCATTGGCCTTCGCCTCATCTGCATTCATAGCAAAGACACGAGCATGTCTATGTTCACCTTGTCTGGCCCATGCTGGAGGAGGGTGGGGGTAGCTATCTCTGAAGTGACCCTCCTATTTGCAGTAATGGCAGACCGGGGACGGATACTTGCACTGGCCAGGGTGGAAGTTACCACAGTTACGACAACGAGGAATATTGGCATTCTGGCCTGGACCCCTGTTTGGCCATGATTCTGGTTTTGTGTAGGACCACGGTTGTAATTCTGGTTCTGGCCTTGGGCATGAGGATTCCTTTGGTTCTTCTGTCGGTTCCTATTCTTATTGCCACCAATATGGGGTTTTCCCTTCTGTTCACGTTTTGTAGATACAACTTCAGTCAGACCTAGATAGGCAAGGGTAGGTAAAGGTTTCCCGTGTCCCATCCCCAGGGTTCTCTCCATGGACAAGGCATGGTCATAGGCATCTTGAAAATTGGTGGGTTTGGATGAGGATACAAAAGCTTTTAGGGTAATGAAAAGCCCATCAATGTAACGGTCAAGTTTTTGTTCTTCAGTGAGGTTGGTGGCATGCCTCTCCAGCAAGCGGAACTGTCGGCTGTATTCATCCACTGTGTTAGTTCCTTGGGTCAGGGTGAGGAATTGTTTTTGTTTCTCCTTTCTCTCAGATGTGGGTTGGAAACGTTTGGTGAAAATGGGTTTGAAGACTTCCCAGTTGACAGGGATGACCTGTTGTGACCGGATATAATTCTCCCACCACAATTTGGCCGCTCCCTTCAACTGGTAGGTGGAAAAACCAACCTTGTCTTGTTCAGGGCACCTCAAAACCCTAAAGTTGTTTTCCATGGACACTATCCAGGCATCAGCCTTGTCTAGGACATCATCTTTGTCTTCCCCATAGAAGGTTTCAGGGTTGAGTTTCAGAAAATCCTGGATAGTGGTGGGTTTTGGGTTTTGGGTTGGTACAAGGGACGTTGTACGAACAGCTAGGTCATGAAGGACATCCATAGTGGCCTTTTGTTTTAGTTCCCATTCCCCCATATTGTTGGTCTTATTGGCTATACAGACATCTTCATCATCATCCATGCGGGTCTTCTTCCCCTTGTCTTTAGTACCAGAGGTCCCTTCACCATCCCTGTTGTTCCTGGTTTTTGGGGCCATCTGCAAGAGTTCAACTAATATAAGTTTTCTTTTTTATAACCTTCAAAGAAAGAATATGATAGATCATGAAAATATTGCAACGGGTTTTCTCAATTTATTTTCGAATTTTAGTTATTCTCGTCCTTAATTTACCCAAAATAGAGAGAGTATATAGATCAAGTCATGACACTTTAAGGAGAACGAGAAGATGAGGAGTCATCCTACTTCCTTCTAATAGGTGGCTTGGGTAATCCTTAAAGAAGAGATAAGATGCTAGAAGACTCTCTAGGGTTATAGGAAGTCCTTCCATCCATTTCTGGATCAACTAAGGCCAGGTGGAGCAGGAGGAACCTCAACCACCGTGAAGACGGATAGGAGGAATTATGCCAGAACCCCCTTTGTGCTCTTTCTAGACACCTCAGTTTTCACCATAGTGAATTTTAGGGCTTCCTCGGTTAAGCGATTGAGAATATCATTTCACTGATGCATATGAAGTGTGTTATGGCTCTGATACCAACTGTCATAGATCCGTTCTTACCCTAATCCCAATCCCACTTTCCAAAAAGGGCAGTGTTAGAGGGATGAGAGCGTCCATCCCTGAGTGGCCCGAAAATCACACACAAATAATATGCAAAAATGAAATAACATCCTTCTTTAGTAAAATGAACCAAAAAGTTTAATACACAAGGCCCGTAGGCAACAGGAAAGAGAAAAAGATAAGAACTAGCCTACAACTACATCCCTTTTACAATTAGCTCCCATGTAGAGTCCATAAGATGTAGCAGTCTTTATTGCAGTAGATGAATGAGTAGATGAATCTAGTTCCTTGCATTACCTAAAATCGAGAAAATCAAGACACAATGTCAATGCAATTGCACGGTACGCTATATAAAAACAAGTAAAGCAGTTTATAAGAAAAACTAGTATGCTTGGCAGGACTTATGTTTCAAAACATTCTCGAACGATTTCCAAAAACCAAAATGTTATTCAACAACAATTTTATTACGAATTTCCCATTATGCAATAATTCAAGAAGCATGCTTATATTAGTTTGGGTGACTCTACTACCCCAACACGATGGGGAGGTCACCAAGCTCCTTCTCATCGTATGAGATAGGAGGTCCAAGTGCAAAATCCTGCCTTCCAAAGAAGGAGTTTTGCTTATATCCAATATCAACATTATCAATTTTTCCAACATCATTATCAACATCAATATACGGGCAGTCATAATGGGTCTAGTGATTTAGATTTCATGTTTCTCAACATATAATATAGAAGAAAAATGGAAGACTATTCATAGGGAACAATATTTCATCCAAATAACTAGCCAAGCATATTTCAAGAGATACCTAAGAAAAATATCATCATACAACCAAGGAGGAGTAGTATAATAGTGTACCTTTCTAAAAGAGTATTTGGAGTATAGATCCCAAGAGAGAGAGTAAATCAACCCTTTGAGTCAGATCCTAGATCAAAATATTGGATCAAGGGTCAAGATCATAGTTTAAAAGATCATGCTTTGTTATTCGAGATTAGGGTTACATTTTCCTATTTCTACCTTAGGTTTAGGTCATCAACAATATTCCTCAAAAGTCCAACAAATATTCAAGTATCAAAAACTTTTCATGAATGGATGACCTTCCTAGGTATATTTAGGAATACATGTCAACCCTAAATATCAATATCATTATTCAAATCTCTAGATCAAGATGGAGCATCAAAACCTTATTTCAAGTATATGATTCAAATTTTAAGGTAAAGAGTTAAGAGGATCATGTTTAACCCTTATTTTGTCAAAAGATGATTTGGTGTCTCAGAATGATCATTAGAAACAGGAATAAGAGTTTCTCCAAGATTAATCATCATATAAGATAATTAACAGGGCAAAAGAAACAAGATCATGGCATATCAGTGATGAAAATCGAGAATTAAGCTTCACAAGTATTTTTAACAGGTCAGTTGGATTTTTATAATCAAAATGGACTATAATTTCACTATTTTTGGAGTTAGGGATCTCAAGCTATCATTTTTGCAAGATTTAGGCTATTTTCTCAAATTAGGGCAGAGAGGTAGAATTACCGAAAATTCGGGGCCGTTGATCGATGCTCTACCGTGGTCTCGTGAGGACGATCGGTGGCGGAGAGGGTCTGTGCTCCCAGGCACGTGCTCGTGGGGAAGAAAAGAAGAGGGCTCGCGCGGGGATGCACGGCCGTTGATCTGGGTCGTGGTCAAGGTCTGACCGTGATCCGACGGCAGCTGCACGTCGACTCGACCAAAAATGGAGCCAGCAGAAGCGGCGGTGCTGCGGCGAACGTGGTTTCCAGAGAGACAAGGGGCGAGAGAGGGAGAGCACGGCGCGAGAAGGAGGTGTCGTTTGGGATCGTGGGGGCACGACGAACCCAAAGGGGGGTTTATATAGTTGTTTGGGGCTAGGTTTAGGGTTGCTAGAGGGGGGGCAGCGCACTCCAAAAGTTGACTAGCTCCCTTGGCCTCCAAGCAATGATTCCACCCTATTAAGCCACGTAAAAGGTTCATGAAGGAGGTGTGAAACCATCAGTCGAGTGATTGGGCGCAACCGGGGTGAGCTGGTCGATCGGGGTCGGGCCATGGTGCCAGCTGGTCCATCGTAGACCCTGTCAAACCAAGCGCAAGGTAGGGGATGACCCCAGTGCCGTTGGATCAAGATCCAAGGCTGCTGGGTCACCCGCCTTGCCCAGTGGCGCCCTAAGCCAGGAAATGGGCCGGGCCCAACAAGGAAAAGAGAGGGAAAAAGGAAGGAAAAGGGCTAAAAGCTAAGAAAACATTGGAATCTTAGGAAAATTGTATAAAATCATGGGAAGGTCCAAATGCTCTCAAATTTGGACCATAACTTCAACATGAAGAGTAGAATAATGTGTAAAAGTTTGGAGACCAAAAGATATAGTTAACTAGTCGAATTCAAGCACTTGATCAAAGAGGTGTATTAAGTTAAATAAGGTGCCCAAGAGTGCATGAAATTCATAGAATACAAAAGAATTTGATTTTTGGGTATCCATATTGATCAAGGAGTCAAAAGATATTATAAATGATCATAATAAAGGTGAAAGATAAATTAGTTAATAGAAAAGAGGGAAAAACTCACATTGTCACAAATATATTGAAGGGAGATAGAAGAAAACCCTAGATTGAGCACTCCACTCGGCCAATCTAGCTCCTTCTCCAAGAATAAGCAAACCCTGGGTCAAAGAAGCAAGAAAGAAGGCATCTTCAACCTCTAACTCAAGCTCCACCATGGATACGATCAATAAGAAGAGAGAAAATGGTAGGACATTAAGAAAACAAAGGTAGGGAGGGAGTCCTTACTTTCTTAGGCTAAGGACAAGATAGGGAAGCTCCACTATCTTGAAGAGAGGGTAGATACAAACCCTAGGTGCACATGCAAGCAAGATAAGACAAGCTTCATCTACCTTGACTCCTTATTCTCCACCAAACAAGGAGGGACAAGATCCAAGTAGCAAGGAAGAACAAGAGGTGACTTAGGAGTGTACATAACTCATTTACATGAGAGGGGTAAGGTATATAAAGCTATGGAAGAGAGAGAAGAGAAGGTTAAGGTATCTAGCATGTATGCCATGTGTCCATGGTCAAAGAACATCACGTCCATGCAACCATCATGTCCATCAATTGTGGGAGCCAGGAAGACCATCGAATTTTGACTCACAAATGATCCATCAACCTCCCACAATTAGGGAACCATTGGATCTTGACCCCTTGGTCACAAGGGTGGAAAGCCTAACATCACCATCGATTCAACACCACACTTGGTGAACCAAAAATCCAGAGAGCTCCAAGAGAGAAAACCATCAACCCTCACACCTCAAGGGATCACCATCAGATCCCAAAACCTAAAGAAAACCATCAGATCCCATCATACAAGGAGAACCATTAAGTTCTATCACGCAAGGTAGGCCATCTATGCAAGGAAACCATTAGTTCAACCCTAGGTAGATCTCACCACTAAACCAAGGTGTAACAAGATTACCCAATGTACAACTAACTCAAGAGTTATATGAAAACATCTAAGAAACAACAAGCATGTGTAAAATTGTAAGAAAAACCCTATACATGGGTAAATTGCATAAAATCCCAAAACAATCATATAAATTCATAACTTGTTCAAATAATGTCCAAACTGGACAAAACTTGAAACTCAAGGGTGTCACAAGATATAAAAATACATCTTAGAGTTTTAGTTAGGTTTTAAGAAACCAATTAAGTTAATTAAGCAATTTCAACCATAAAGAAATGTCAGAGGTCTTACATGAAGTATATGTGTTAGTTAGTTTGAGGACACTTAATATGAATGAAAATATTAATTTATCTAAGATTTGTGTATGACGATGAAGTTTGTGCCCAAACTAACCAAATAAGTAACAAGACCTTAAATGGGATTTTTAGAAATAAACTCCGAGGTTACCCTATATACAATTTGATGGGAGAGGGACATATCATAGTTAAGACAAGCATTGTGTTTGAATCATATGATTCCACCTGCCTTCATGACATTTCATTCACCACCATAAGATGACTGAGTAATCTGAATTTTTCCTCTTGACTGCATTGCATAGCATAATAGGTACCATGATAGATAGTTTTTTTAGCATGCATTAATTCAAAATGAGAAAATATGTAGAGAGAGAAATGTTCATATCCAATAGTTGCATAATAAAATTGCATGTAGATTGTATTTTCTTTTTGCATCATTCTTTACATCATACATCTATGTAGCATTATAGTCAAATTTAAAGTGAAAGGATACACATCCACATCCCTCCCAATGAAAAAAATATATATATGTTGAAAAAAAAGCCCAAGCATAAATCATAAATCATGCTAAAATAAGAGGGCTGAAGAAAAAAGAGATAGATCAAATAAAGAGGGAGAAAAGGATTCCTTAAACTCAAATAGGATTTTTCTTTAAGGATAAATGAAAATAGCTACACGTGTGCATTCTTTTACCCACACTCATCAATTAGATGTGAATTCCAGTGCATCCATCATTCCACCATAATACTAGGCATTAGGATTCATGCATTTTTCATTTCTATCATTTTGTAGGTTCATCATATTTTGTTTTTACATAAACTATTTGGATGTTACTTGTTATTCTTGTTCATATCCACCTACTTTCATTCAACTCAAACCTCTTTATAGTAGTCCACATATATGATTGATTCCCTCATTCATTTATAGGTAGATAGCGAATCATGTACATGAAGTGTATGCCCTATTGGCTATGATGTTAACTTCTCTATTAA
The DNA here is from genome assembly GCA_963693085.1 of Alisma plantago-aquatica. Lineage (NCBI taxonomy): Eukaryota > Viridiplantae > Streptophyta > Magnoliopsida > Alismatales > Alismataceae > Alisma > Alisma plantago-aquatica. The sequence continues at coordinate 521,509,861 of OY856413.1, read as the reverse complement.
TAGTGTTGCATTGATCTAAGGGTGGACATCTTTAATGAACATTTTTGGTCACTTTAGAGTAGTTATTTGTTCAGTGGTTGGTAAGGGAAAGTTCATGACTGTCTGGTAGAGGTATTTAAGAAAGGTAGTTCATATCATTTGTCCTCTTATTGACTTATTATAAATAGTACCAAAGGTATGTTTCTCAAGGGACAACAAAATTTTTTTTATGGAGTTTTTATGCACATGAGTTTTAGTTGCTTTTCATAGGATTTTTTCCATATATTTAGTGTATAATTGGTCATTTTGACATATGTTGTACATTGCTTACTATAACAAGCCTATGAATCACTGTTGCATCAAATATTGAGAATTTCTATGTACTTATGTTGAATGATCACTTTTTATTTAGGACTTATTTTGTTTTTCCCTTATTTTAGATAATTTGAGCACTTACATGTCAGCTCAGTGCCACTGACACCTATGTCGGTGATACCATCAGACACAAGATTCCAACAAGAAAGTCTAGAAATATTGATGCCACCGATTGACTTTTTAGTACCTAGATCAAGTTAAAATTCATAGAATGTAACTATGTGCTATCGACACACTTCTATGTAGTACCAACAAATCAAGGGTTTTGAGTCAACCAAGTTGGTAGTATGGACTCTGTGCGATTAGTGAAAGATTAAACACAATGATAAATCTAATGGATGTGACTTAATGACGTCTAGAGCCCAGCATATGACCTAAGAGAAGTTTGGCCAATTGAGAAGGGCATCTTCTTTCTCATTGTAATAGAGCACAAAGTTGAGAGAGGATGAGACAAAGGAGACTCCGATATACCAAATGCTCTGGGCACTTTGGAGAGATGTATTCGTAGCTAGAACGCAATGGATCAAGGCTCCTGCCAAAGGGAATCATAAGGACCAGTTTCTCTAAGGGTTCTCTTTGTTTTTTCTGATGTTTAACTTGTTTTCTCCCTCTTCTTCTCTATATTCAATGATAGAAATTGTGCAGGGCTAATCCCCTTATTAGTTAGGACCCGAGAGTATTCTAGTTTTATGTTGTATTTGACTTCAATGATTTAATATATATTTTTTCTTAAATTTGGGACATAGATCTATAATTGATTCATGAATTTCCTATTCTTCATCACCACAGTCTACAACTGGGAAGGGAATAATTAAAAGATATTTTTAATGCACCTATCTAATTCTTAAATTGTCACAGAAGTGAGGTTTGTCTTAGTACATGTGGTGTATTATGCTATGGGAGTGGGTAATACTTGGTGAGGGTCCTTAGTCTAGGGTTAAGGATAAATGCTTATTAATAAAATAGAGCTAAATGCAATGCACGCCGTGGTGAAATTGTAATCTTAAGGAATTCATCAATTCTTGATCACATTCCACTACATTTAGATTTTAATTTTTGTCTACAGTTATAAATAGACAACCAATCACTTTTTCCCTAGATCTAGCTGATTATGTTATATTTACTAGTAGTCTCTGGAGTATGTTTCCCTGAGTTCGACATTTGAGTTTATAGGCTTATACTACTCAATGTGTGCACTTGTATTTTACACTCTAGTTTAGGCGTGCCAGTTCCCCAAATTAGTATTTTTGTTTCCATGTAACTCAAAAATCCATGTGAATCATTTACACGGCCTATTATAACTATATGACATAAATGAGATATGAAACATGACTTAATGCTCATTTGATGATTTGATATCTAATCTTGTACAAATATTGCCCTAATGATACACAGTTATATGATGGCTTCACATTAGTAGCTTTTGTTTTTAATTGAGGTCAATCTTATTCATCCCGCACATCACGTAGGTCAAAGTTATCATCAGGAAAGGAAACATCAGACTACCCTTGCCAGCTATAAGCCCAAACATCAACAATTACAAACTCACACCAGAACGCACAAAGAGACTCATCCACTCATTCTCTTACTCAATCCTCATCAACAAACCTCTGAACCCCAGGGTACCCCTAACCAGACCCCTCAATGATCCCATCCTCCCCTTTTCTTGCCTCCAAAGCTGGCACACCAGCTACCCTAGTCATCCTCATATTCAAACTCACCAGCATGAGTATCATCCTCAGAGAAGTCTTCCAGATCCTTATTAGACGAAGGACCTGAACTCCATCCATCATGCCCAAGCAGATTGATCGAGACACCACCATCTATACGAGGTTGAAGGAAATCCTTAAGGCATCTTCGTGGAAAGCATATGTAGGTTCCGAATGAGTCAAGACACCACCGTCATATTCACATCAGCAGCTTCATGATACTTATGAAACAAAATTAAAGTGGATGTTTTTTATACTTTCATAATGTCTATCATGTATGAAACATGACACTTACAGATGATATGATGCCTAAGCCTTCTAAAATTGTCAAAAGTCATGTTTATCCTTAGTAAGATCGTGAATCTTACTTTGGAATCCCAGATTTAGTTGTGATATGTCACCTAGGTTCTAAATAAATCCATGATTCATTATGTAAGTTTAGGATGATCTAGTATGCTTTTTGAAATATTAGAAAAAATAATGAAAGAAATGGTATGTAGACATACGTGACACTACCCAAGTTACACTTGTTTGTAATGTTAGGATCACTTTGTTGACCTACACTCGAAGATCTACTCGTGTTTGCAATACGATTTTCTAACTCAATAGTTAATGTTATGTTCTAATCAAGGCATGCTTTATCGACCTGTTGGCCAAGAATTTTGGTATTGAATTGTTTTTATATATGCTATATATAGTTCTTGGCTATATGTGCTTGTTTGATATACATGTTCACTTTGATTAGTATTTTTCTTTATCATTCTACTTCAAGAAAACTTAAAACACTATTAAACTTGTCATTATACAACCTTGTGCTTTTTCATGTAATCTCGTGGTAAGGGCACAAGGTTAGGTGATACTTAAGTTGTTAAGCAAGGTGAACCACATCGATAAAAAGGGTTAACTCCTTATGTTTAGGCTTGTAAGTACTCATGTTGAAATAGAGTACATACTCAGCTTTGGTTTAAAAGTTCCTCTCAGACCCCTTAGTGTGAGAAGTTATTCAAAGGCCTTATGATATTATTATTATAATGGAAGTGACTCAAAACACACTCGCATGTTAAAGAAAATCTTTAAATGTTGTTTCTTTCTTGTTATTATATTAAGTTTTAGCCCATCAGTATATGTTTACTTAAACATGCACTTTTATATGTTTGCACAGTGTAATCAATGTAGGTATATTGATGTGCACTCATTTTATGACTTTAGATTTCAGGTACACAATGATAATTACAATGATCGTTGCTTAGTCTCTAATATGATATATGTTGCTATATCTTACATGATCGTAATGCACTACAAATGAAATATACATTTATTCTGAATCTAGAAAGGCCATGATCTTGATGTTAGATACAAGTTAGTTTCTTTTTTTTATATACCCTTGTTGTTCTTACTTAATGGTTTATAATGATGTTGTTGTTTATTCATACATATCCTATGCTAATGGGCTCCATTCTAGGGATGAGTGTCCCGTTCCTTTTTCCATTGATTTTATAATCACTTGGAGTTTGGATCCAGATAATGAATGGTTCCATCACAACATTTTTCTTAATTGACTTACAAAGATAGATCGCTTTGATATAATAGTTGAAACCATGGTCATAACGCATCTAAAAACAATAGTGAGATAGTTCCTTCTCTAGTGCATTGTTCATGTGTTGTGTCTGAAGTGTTTCTCCTTAGTCCTTCTTTCTTGTTTCTTCCAGAGAAACCATGTTTAATTTCTACAGGAGATTCTTCTTCACTTCTCCATCTCTAAATTTCTATGTTGCATGACAAGTGGTTTCCTAGATAGTTTCTTTATACGATGTAAGGGCCGAAGAACATCGGGAGACACTAACTGATTAAGTTGGAGGTGGTCGAATATAGAGGTGGGCTGCTAGAAAACATGTGCATAGGAGTGACACAGTTTGTCTTCTTGACTGACGGTGATCTTTAGACACACATGCATCCTAAGCACAAAGATTCATGTTTTTTTTATTATATATAAATTGTTGCATGCTTAGTTTAATAATACTATGTTTGTCATAAAACACTAACTGTGAACTAACATTTCCAAATAATAACTGAGCCAGCAAGTCAACTATTCAGTTTATTCTTGTGAATCCTTCATCAATCATTATTACATATTTTAGCTAGTAGGGAAACAACCATAAGCTTAAGTGCCCTCGGCAAAATTAGGATATTCTAGTTTTAGAGTATTAAATTTTGTCTTATCAATCAATCAAACAAAAAATAATTAAAATTTCTTCCCCTTTCAGTTTCATTAGTTTCTCTACCACCTCCTTAATATCATTTGTATCTCAGTCGATAGCCTCCAATAGTCCATCTTACAACATGCAATCTTTGTTTCCTTGAATCCTATGTCTTTTTTAACAGGATTCACGATATGTAGTTTCCTTTCGGATCAAAATGAACCAATCCAATTTCGGAACCCATCGGTAATCACATGTGTTCTTCCAAAAATGCTACATTGAACAATATGTAATTGTGTGCTCCGCAATATGATGCAATCATTTGCTACATTGATTTATTGATGACTAACAAAACATATGTGCCATCCTAGGTGAAACATATGATTGTTTACACATCCCCTAGACTCTTTTTGAACTTAATGTCCTTTTGATTCAATGAAATTTACACACAACCTAGACTCTTTTGAAAACCAGCATGATATTGAGAAATTTTCTATCTTCTTTAGGAATTGTTGTAACTTTCGTAGCATATCTTGAGAAAACATCATCAATGTTAATTCTGCTGAATTTAGCTCTTAAGAGTGGCTCTACCCCTGCTCTTAATATTTTTGCTACGTTTTTCCCACTGACATTATCAAGATACATTGTTCCAATTGACTCTTTTGATTCATCAAATTTGGGATCCCAATTTATATCGAAAGTGCTAGCTACATCCAAATGAAATGATGCTTCACCTTTGATTATTGTTTTTACCTCTTCGATAGTAGGTGAATAGGATGGGACATTAAACTTAATCAAATCAGTCTCCTCCAAAAGCCCATAATAAATAGCATCACAAGATTTATGCTCTATAAGTAATTTAGATGATACATGATAAATAATTGTAAGAAAAGCATTACCAGTATACCTCGAGAACCATATCATACAGCACACCCGTCAACGTAATTAAGAAGCCAGAGCCGTGCCCGTATCTTGAATTCTCGTCTGTCTGTCCTACGAACAGGAGTGACATGTATCCATCAACAATGAGCTGTTTTGCTCTCAACTTAAGAAATAAAGAGAAGTCTGTGTTATATTGGTTCGTATAACTTTCGACAACTTTGGACGGGGTTGATTCTGATAAATATATGTCTCTATTGTTTAACACACTCTGAATTCCTACTGGAACCTGCAATAAAAGAAATACTAATAAAACGACTCCCGTACATAAATGAACTGCAATACACATATAATCTAGTGTAAGTAAATAGAGAAAATCCAGTTTAGAATAATTTTTCAGATTTGTTAGCAATGAGCAACTAAAAAAATTCACGTGGTGAAGTGTCAATCCCTTGCTTCAATACCTAAAACCTTATTTTCAATCCTAATAAAGAATTATTAATGTTTTTATTGTCAGGAAATGCCGTATTGCCTGTAATATTTTTCTTTCTACAACTTAATTAAAATGAAAAATGAATTACAATGTAAACATTGGATGTACAAATTAGTTATATGTCTAACGCTTCCATTCTTTGACATGTATAGTAAATGAAAGGTCAGAATGTAATCCATCAAAAGCAATATTATTACATTCTCTTTTTACGTAAAGCATGAATACCTGTAAAAGATAGTTGAGACTATAAGCGGAGTATACAAAATGAATACTTTCATCCGGAAATATTCTCTCAAAAAATGATCCAGGAGCCCCACAAAAAAATACACTCTCTCGGTTACCATCATCCATTATCCATTAGTTTCTTGCGGAAATTAAGGAATGAGTGAACGAAAGACGGAAAAAAAATCAAAACAGACGGGTTAGCAGTATATAATGACCAAAATGAACGAGTTTGGAATAAATTTACTCACATAGACGAGTTTGGGAGACAGAAAGGGTCGAAGACGCCGAATTTAATGGCGTCTTCACCCCTATTGGCTAAAAAAAAGTAAATTCAGCCCCCCAACGGGTAGCTGGGGGCGCGGCGCCACGTGGCAGCCCCACGATGAAGACGCCAGTCTGACCGGCGTCTTCACCGTGCGGCTGTCGCGTGGCGCCGCTCCCCAGATACCCGTTGGGTGGGCCGATGTTTTTCTTTTTTAATTTTTTTTTATTATGATACCATGTACATGTTTTTATTATGATATATATATATATGTTAAATTGCTAAATAAATATAATCTACATTAACTTATATGAAATTATCCATATATTTGAAATAATACCTGAAGATAATAAAAATACTAATAGAATATTACATTTATTAATACATAATATTTATAAATGTACATAAAAGTATTTAAAATTAATGAATATAATACTAAAATTATATAATTAGTTTAAATTATAGAAATAAAGAAAATATATACATGCATTTAATTGTAAACATAAGAGAAAAAAAACTAATATAGCAATAAAAATAAGAAAACACTAAAATAAAAACTAATATGGTAGTATATAAGACACGCTGGTGCACATAAAATACACACACACATATATGTGTGTGTCTATATATATATATATATATATATATATATATATATATATATATATATATATATATATATATATATATATATATATATATATGTGTGTGTGTGTGTGTGTGTGTGTGTGTGTGTGTTTTATTTCTATAGTTTTAAATATCACTATATAATTTTAAATACGTCTATCTGCATTTATATTTCATTAATACATAATATTTATAAATGGAGATAGAAGTATTTAAAATTAATGGATACAATACTAAAATTATATTGTGATGTTTAAAACTATAGAAATAATATATATATATATATATATATATATATACACACACACACACACACATATATGTGTGTGTGTATTTTATGTGCACCAGCGTGTCTTATATACTACCATATTAGTTTTTATTTTAGTGTTTTCTTATTTTTATTGCTATTTTCATTTTTTTTCTAAGTTTACAATTAAATGCATGTATATATATGTTCTTTATTTTATAATTTTAAACTTATTATATAATTTTAGTACTATATTCATTAATTTTAAATACTTTTATGTATATTTATAAATATTATGTATTAATAAATATAATATTCTATTAATATTTTTATTATCTTCAGGTATTATTTCAAATATATGGCTAATTTCATATAAGTTAATGTAGATTATATTTATTTAGCAATTTAACATATATATGTATATATATCATAATAAAAAAATATACATGGTATCATAATAAAAAAAACATCGGTAGCTGGGGGCGCGGTGCCACGTGGAAGCCCCACGATGAAGACGCCAGTCAGACCGACGTCTTCATCGTGGGGCTGCCACGTGGCGCCACGCCCCCAGCTACCCGTTGGGCGGGCCGAATTTACTTTTTTTAGCCAATAGGGGTGAAGACGCCGAAACCGGCGTCTTCATCGTGGGACTGCCACGTGGCGCCACGCTCCCAGCTACCCGTTGGGCGGGCCGAATTTGCCTTTTTTAGCCAATAGGGGTGAAGACGTCATTCTGTTCGGCGTTTTTGACTTTTTCTTTCTCGCAAACTCGTCTATGCGAGTAAATTTGTTCCAAACTCGTTTATTTTGGTCATTATATACTGCACGATCTATTTTGATTTTTTTTCCACGTCAGTGTCAAAATCATTCTCTGGGACGTCGTTCCAGAAGAATTGCACATCCAGTTGCCTCTCGTGGCATGGAAAACTCTCAGAAATGTAGCTCAAAATCTCGGAGATAGTCAGTAAGTCGTTTGGCCCGACGAATAACCCATTTCCGCCACAACTATCTTGGAGGTTTTGATATTGGAAACCATGGCTTTGACTGCTTGGTGAACAAAAGGTTTCGCCTTTAGCATAGCCCTTCTCTGCAATATAAGGCAAGAAGGGCATATACAATACTGTCAAGAAACTAACCCAAAAGATTGGAAATAGAAAGCATAACTCATGTTGCCTCATCCTGCCATGCGATTAGAGTGAATAATTAGCAGCCATGTGCAGCGGGACAAGTGGATGAGGCACGTCCATAATCTAATGGTAGAATACGACGATTGACACGAGAGAGAGAGAGAGAGAGAGAGAGAGAGAGAGAGAGAGAGAGAGAGAGAGAGAGAGAGAGAGAGAGAGAGAGAGAGAGAGAGAGGCCCTTCCATATTTAATATTCCAAAAGTAGAATAGGACCGTGTTGATCATTTTTTATTACAAAACTTCTGTGCTCGTTCATTACATCTGCTATTCTAATCATATACAATGGTTGGATTCTCATCGGCTCCGTTTAACAATGCGATTATTTTATCGATGTTCATACTTTCAAAATGAAACACCGTGTAAACTTAGTGGATTATTTCAGCTGGATAATTGCATACGAGTGTGAAAAGTATATAAAAGTTTATCGGTTGTAATCTGATGTTTCAGTACTGATCTTTTTGCTACTTATAGTTGACTTTTAGTCTTCTACCGCCACCGTTATTTAAAATAATCGTGTTGTCAAACGTTACCTTCGATAAATCAGTTACCAAATTTTCTCAATTGTTGAACTCTTCTTTAGGATATATTATAATTCAATAGTTCATTTTTCATGTAAGTCACATGAAATCAAAATTACAGACAGATGGGTAACAAGTTACGCCATCAAGCTTTTCTAAATGGCAAAATCAGTCATCCACAGTACAAAATTCATAACCCCTGTTTGGTTCAAGATTGAGATTGTGAAATCTAAATTGGGTTAGCCGATAGATCTGGAATATTTTATTTGGATTTGGTCTCATTGGTGTTTGGTAACTTATCTCATTGCAAGCACTCATTAAATTGGTTGAACTTGTAACTTGTGTTTTTCAACCGGACACATAAAATAAAATAACAAAAAAGACAGAGACAAGACCAGACTAGGTTTTGAAATTCTACTAAGAGCATGACTGACTTCGTCTGTGCTATAGGATTACAGAATCAGAAACGGACTCCGTGAGTCCGATTTCTGCCAAACAAAACAAGCCTAGAATTAGACGGGTGTAGTTAGACACAAAAAAATAACACTTAATCCGGATCAGGTCCCGAACCAAACACAACCATAGACTTGAGATCCATTACATTTCCTCAATTATTGGACTCTCGAATAAATAATAATGTGCTAGTGGGAGTACTTACCATCTTCTGGCATCTGCACCTCTGATATTAGCATTACATTTTGGATTTGGATGAGTGATTTTTTAAGGAAAATGCTACGCATACCAAAAATTGAACCAAAAATTGAACGATTTTTGGCTGCTAGCAACACGGTCCCACATGCTGGTTGTCAGCACTCTGTGGCTGCATTCTTCCCGAGACACTAACTGTAATTGGAAAAGGTGTATGTGGGGAGAGAGGATGGCTAGAGGAGAGAGCAAGTGGCTGGAAAAAAATAAAATAAGAGAGAGTGTGAGGGAGAGGACTGGAGAGAGAGAGGTTGTACGCAGAGAGAAAAATTAATAGAGAGATATTTCTTTTGGTAATAACTTTCAAATCGTTATGTATTTTTAAACAAAAAAACCACTAGATTCCTGATTAAAAATATATTTTAACAAGTTTAATGTCGATAAAAGAAAATGAGAGAGTGTGAGAGGGAGGACTGTTGGATAAATTGACATTATGATAAATCCCTTTGTTTCGATGATGACAAACATTTCATTCTTGTTGACCTAACGTGCTACTTGAGTGTTGCAGGAATGAGGTGGATGACAAAGCACTAGGGAATCTATATGCTTGAATGCTTGTAAATTTCATGAAATATAATCAATTATAATCTTGTACAAATATATAATGTACAAGTACTTAGACTTCATGTAAATCAAGTGTTAGATCTTCCTTAGCCAATCATTACACTTAGATAGATCATCCCCTTCATTAGTGTCACATATGCACACTCATACATACACTCAACACTTTGTTTGAAACATTGAAACAGGGTCAATCGCGGTCGAAAAATTCCTCGACCGAGACATTCTCGGTCGACAAGCTTCTCGACCGAGAAAGACCCAGGTAGCCGTTAGACACAGCTGACAAGGTAGTTGGCAGTTGAAGATGAACGTTGCAAACACTTGATCCAGAGAGCCTGTCGGTCGACAAAACCTCGACCGAGTAGGTGTCTCGGTCGACAATTCCTCGACCGAGATGGACTCTGACAGCAACTGCAGAATTAATTAAACTAGTCGTTGTTAAACCAACTAGTGGATACCTAACGGCTAATTGAGCTCTTGGAACCCCCTAGAAAGTATCTAGAATGTCCTTAAGCATCCATAGGCCATTCCTTTAAATAGGACAAGCCATAGGATACCCAAAATACACTTGTGCATATACTTGAACTTACACTTGCAATTGGCAATCTGTTTTGAGCAATTGAGCAACACTAGCATTGGCTATTCTTTTCTTTGCTCCAAATTTCGTGTCATATAGGCTAGCATCTCCTATCCACTAAACCTACATTCCAATATTCATTGGTAAGGAGATCTATATGCTTGATATAGGCAAATCAAGCCTTGAGCTACAAGTGGTATTGTAATTTCTATTTTTCCTTCTTGTTCCTTTGTATCTTTTGTATTCTCCTTGCTACTCCTAGGGTTGGAGGCTGTGGATTGGAGAAGGTTCTTCTCGGTGGAGAAGGTGGACTTCAGACTACTTCAAGAAGGTTGTTGCAACGGGAAGCTACTTCAAGAGGAAGGATACTTCAAGGGGGAGCTTGAAGTTACGTCAAGAAGGTTGCTTCAAAGTTGGTGCAACTACTTCTAGGTGAAGGCTGTTCGAAGGGTTCGGTGAAAGAATTGTAATTTTATGTAAAGTCTTTGCGAGGTAATAAAATTTAATTATTTCAAAATCCCGGTTGGGTAAGCAACCGGGTAGTGGACTGACTTCCTTAGTATTTGCTAAGGTTGGAACCACTCTAAATCCTTGTCCCCTTATCCAATATTCTTGTGGTTGGTTGTTTGAGTTAAATAATTGTTAAATTAACTTTAAAACCCTATTCACCCCCCTCTAGTGTTCTTTCAATTGGTATCAGAGCAGGCTTCAAAGAACTCTAACCAAGTCTTGAAGAATGGGTGACAGGTTGCTCAACAACCTCAACCTTGAAGGGACACTTGTGGCTAGACCTCCGGCATTTGATGGAACTAACTACACCTACTGGAAAAGAAGAATGCAATTTTATTTCCAAGGGATTAGTTGGGATCTATGGAGGATGGTGTCAACCCCCTATGAGCTTCCTCAAGTGGAATATGCAGCTTGGGACACCAATACGGTAAAGACGGCTCAAATGAATGCAAAGGCTGTAAGTATTCTCTATTGTTCAATTTCAGTAGGAGAATTTAATAGGATATCAAATTGTGAAACAGCCTATGAAATTTGGCATAGACTTTCCATAACTTATGAAGGGACTGTTCAAGTTAAGAATTCTAAAATTGGAATGCTTAAACAAAAGTTTGAACAGTTCCGTATGGATCCAAATGAATCTATCAGTGATATGTATGCAAAATTCTCTTCTATTGTAAATGGTTTGAATGCTTTAGGCAAGGTAATTAGTGAAGAAGACCAGGTGTCAAAGATCCTTAGATCTCTTCCTCCCAAGTACAAGCCCAAAGTGACGGCCATTGAAGAAAAAAATGACCTCACCCGACTAAGGATGGAACAACTCATTGGCAACCTAGAAGCTCATGAGGCAACTTTGGAAGAAGAAGAAAGAAGAGAACGTGAACTTCAACAAGGGAGGAAGAAGGACATTGCATTCAAAGCATCAACCAAGAATAATCATGATACAAGTGAAGATGATAGTGAAGAAGAAACTCTCATTGTAAATGATAAGCAGTATAAAAGTTTTAAAACTAATAAAACTTCTAGTGTTTCTTCTTCTATGTGCTTTGAATGTGGCAAGAAGGGACACATGAAAGGTGATTGTCCAAAACTCAAGAAAGGGAAGAAATCATCTCACAAAAAGAAAGAAAGAGCATATAAAGCTGCATGGGATGATACAAGTGATGATAGTGATGATGGAAAAGAAGAAGTAGAATGCCTCATTGCTACAACAAATGAAGAAGAAGAAGAAGAGGTAAGTTTTTTTGATCTACCAAAAGAAGATCTAATTTCTAGTCTTCAAGATACACATGAGAAATATATTGAGTGCAAGAAGAAATTTAAGAAATCAAATAAAGTAAATGATGAGTTAAATGCTAAAATTCTTGCTCTCACATCTCAAAATGAAGATCTCAAAAAGGCTATTGAAGATTATGATATTAAGTTGAAATTTGTAGAAGCAAATTGTAATCTTCTTTCTCTTGAAAAGTTAAACTTGTAAACTCAAGTAAATGATCTTCAAAAACAACCTGTTTTGTGTACACATCTAGATTATGATTTTATTGTGAAAGAAAGAGATTCTTTGTTATCTAATCTAGATCAAGCAAAATTAGATATCAAGAAGAAAATGGATGAGATTATGAAATTACAACAAAAAGTGGGTAGCTTCAGTAACAATAACATTCTTGATAATATTTTGAATGATTCTTATCGTCAAATTGGAAGGAGAGGACTAGGTTATAAGACTAAGGGAAAATCTTATCAAAAACCTAGTTGGAGAAGGACACAAGTGCTAAAGAATCAATCCATTTATGTACCAAAGAATAACTCAATTCCTATAAAGAGAAATGAGATTGACTTTATTAGTTGTCATTATTGTTTGCGTCTTGGACACTACTCTTTTTCATGCCCATACAAGAAAAGAAATGATGATCTAGCTTGGGTTCCTAAAACTTAGAGGTTTGAATTTGACTAGTTGAGATTTGACCTAAACTGATTCTTGATATACAAATGTCAATTTCTCAACACAATTGAGTTTCCACTTTCATATTCTTATGTTACAATTACTAAAAATAGTTCTGAAACAGTAGAAAAACTTTCTCGTTCGAGAAACTGTTCGACCGAGAACATTGTCGGTCGAGAAATCGTCGACGGAACAGGTTACTGCTTCTAAGTCTGCAATAAATCTGCTGAACCTGTTTTCAATTCATCTAGTTTTCTATAAATTTGTTATTAATGATTGATTTAATATACAAATCAAGAATAAATCTTGGAAGACCATCTTTTCATAAAGACATATTGATCTTTTTGTATCATGAATTAAGGTATAACATTATGAATATGAAATCCTTGAACATATTGCAAAAGTGTTATATGAAGACTGATTTTGAACAAATCTTATTCATTGATTGAAAAAATTGATTAAGCATGATTATTTACATGGTTTTAAATTTGAACATCCATGAATCATGAATGAGATTATTTTGGTTTATCCTCTACATAGCTTGACTTAAAACTGAAAATTATAAACCATGTTGATTTATTCAAGGAAATTACTATTCTATCATAGTTCACATGGCTTATCCTAAGTATTTCTTGGTCTATCTATATGGGAACCATTTAAATTGTCATTATATTTCATGAAATTACATGCTTCTATCTTGATCATTATATTGAGGATATGCCTCTACTGTTCTATCATAATTATTGTGCCATGATCATTATGTTTCATTGGTTTGTCTAAAATAATTTTTGATCCATATATACAAACCATGAATGGATATTGCTTTTGATCATTGTGTCTCAGCTCATATGAAGATTCCATTTTTGCACAAACAGTAAAATTTCATGACACAAATGCATGTTAAAATTGAAAATCTACAGAAATTATACTTCATATATAAAAATGTTCAAATTGGAAATCTGCATAAATTGCATCTTGGTTGAAATCAAGTTTGACCAAGGGGCGCTATGGTCGTAGTCAAGATCGACCTAAAATAAGCTTGACACAATGCTTTTTTGGATATCATTTTACTGCACTTAATCTTAGTATCTTTATTCAAAATGAGTTTATCATATTGAAAACATGAAGCTTTAATAAAAGGTCAAAATCAAAATTTTAAAATCAATTTATGAACTTAGAATCCTCAAATTATCTTAATTATAAGATTAAGGGGGAGCTCACACAAACAAATTTGATTATTTGATTGAGAAGCTTACAAAACATTGTAAAAATAATTTGAAGCTTGTTATGACCTTAGTATTTTTACTTTTGGTTATGAAGAAATCTACAAATTTCATATATCCTGTTCTTGAAGGAATTCTCTAAAAAATCAGGGCTTAACATCCCATGCATTTGGTTAGAGACATTTTTCATGAACTCTAAGATTAAAGGACTCTCATTTCATTTTCAGGGCTTAACATCCCTTGCAAAATAGATGAGAAATCAAATTCATCATAAGATTAAGGGAATCTCATATCATTTTCAGGGCTTAACATCCCTTGTAAAATGGGTGAGAAATCAATACATATGCCATGAACCTAAAAGGATCTCATATCATTTCAAGGCTTAACATCCTTTGCAAATGATTGAGAAATGAATTGTGGCTAAATTAGATAAAAATGATATTAAATCCCTGTTCTTAATAGAATATCTATCTAAGGGGGAGCATAGTATAAAATTAAGAGGGAAAGATGAAATGATTTTCTTTGGATATCTTTTTGACATGACAAAGGAGGAGAAAGAATATAAAATCAAAAACATAAAATATGAGTTTCATAAATTTCACAGCCAGCACTCATTTTGAAAAACAAGAATGACTACAAAAGGTAATCTTCAGGTATGAAACTCACATGCTTTATATTTCCTTATTTTATATTTAGGAAATGTTTGTCATCTTCAAAAGGGGGAGATTGTTGGATAAATTGACATTATGATAAATCCCTTTGTTTCGATGATGAAAAACATTTCATTCTTGTTGATCTAACGTGCTACTTGAGTGTTGCAGGAATGAGGTGGATGACAAAGCACTAGGGAATCTATATGCTTGAATGCTTGTAAATTTCATGAAATATAATCAATTGTAATCTTGTACAAATATATAATGTACAAGTACTTAGACTTCATGTAAATCAAGCGTTAGATCTTCCTTAGCCAATAACTACACTTAGATAGATCATCTCCTTCATTAGTGTCACATATGCACACTCATACATACACTCAGCACTTTGTTTGAAACATTGAAACAGGGTCAATCTCGGTCGACAAATTCCTCGACCGAGACATTCTCGGTCGACAAGCTTCTCGACCGAGAAAGACCCAGGTAACCGTTAGACACAGCTGATAAGGTAGTTGGCAGTTGAAGATGAATGTTGCAAACACTTGATCCAGAGAGCCTGTCGGTCGACAAAACCTTGACCGAGTAGGTGTCTCGGTCGACAATTCCTCGACCGAGATGGACTCTTACAGCAACTGCAGAATTAATTAAACTAGTCGTTGTTAAACCAACTAGTGGATACCTAACGGCTAATTGAGCTCTTGGAACCCCCTAGAAAGTATCTAGAATGTCCTTAAGCATCCATAGGCCATTCCTATAAATAGGACAAGCCATAGGACACCCAAAATACACTTGTGCATATACTTGAACTTACACTTGTAATTGGCAATCTGTTTTGAGCAATTGAGAAACACTAGCATTGGCTATTCTTTTCTTTTCTCCAAATTTCGTGTCCTATAGGCTAGCATCTCCTATCCACTAAACCTACATTCCAATATTCATTGGTAAGGAGATCTATATGCTTGATATAGGCAAATCAAGCCTTGAGCTACAAGTGGTATTGTAATTTCTGTTTTTCCTTCTTGTTCCTTTGTATCTTTTGTATTCTCCTTGCTGCTCCTAGGGTTGGAGGCTGCGGATTGGAGAAGGTTCTTCTCGGTGGAGAAGGTGGACTTCAGACTACTTCAAGAAGGCTGTTGCAATGGGAAGCTACTTCAAGAGGAAGGATACTTCAAGGGGGAGCTTGAAGTTACTTCAAGAAGACTGCTTCAAAGTTGGTGCAACTACTTCTAGGTGAAGGCTGTTCGAAGGGTTTGGTGAAAAAATTGTAATTTTATGTAAAGTCCTTGCGAGGTAAAAAAATTTAATTCTTTCAAATCCCGGTTGGGTAAGCAACCGGGTAGTGGACTGACTTCCTTAGTATTTGCTAAGGTTGGAACCACTCTAAATCCTTGTCCTCTTGTCCAATATTCTTGTGGTTGGTTGTTTGAGTTAAATAATTGTTAAATTAACTTTAAAACCCTATTCACCCCCCCTCTAGTGTTCTTTCAAGGACTAGAGAGAGGGAATGACTGTACAGAGAGAGAAAAGGAAAATTGCTAATAACTTTCAAGTTGTTATGTATTTTTAAACGAAATAAAAATCGTTAGATTCCTGATTAAATATACATTTTAATAAGACTAATATTGATAAAATAAAGAGAGAGAGTGAGATAGAGAGGACTGGAGAGAGAGAAGTGGTTGTATGGAGAGATAAAAATTAAGACAGAGATATTTATTTTGCTAATAACTTTCAAACCGTTATGTATTTCTAAACGAAATAAAAAAGGTAGATTTTCTGATTAAAAATGCATTCTAATAAAACTAATATCGATATATTTTTAGAAAATATAACATACTATCTAAAATAAAGAAAATGAGAGAAGTAGTATCATTAACTAATTTAAATAAGTACATCACTTCTCTCCTGTGACAACAAGTTCGACCAAAAGATAATAATAAATTGGATTAGAGGTAATAACAAATTAAATTAGAAATAACAATCATTGGACCAGGGATACCAACTAATTTAAAAAAATTAATTGCACTACTTCTCTCCTATTCTCTAGGTATAATAACTACATTTAAAAAAAATATTACTTAGACAAAAAAATTGACTAGAGATAACAAAAAAATTACTAGGGATAACAAGAAAACTTGCTAAGGATAACACAAAGCATTCTCTACAGATAACAACTAATTAAAAAAAATTACTACTTGGATAAAAAAAGTTTAACTACAGATAACAAAACATTTACTAGAGATAATAAGAAAATTTTCTTAGGATAACAAATAAAAATTTATATATAACTAATTTTCAAAAAAATATATACTACTTGGATAACAAAATATTTGTCTAGAGATAACAAAACATTAACCAGGGATAAAAATAAAATTTGCTAGGGATAACAAAACATTTACTAGGAGTAACAAGAAAAATTACTAGGAATAAAAAAAAAATTCTCTATAGATAAGAACTAATTTAAAAAAAAATACTACTTGGATAAAAAAAAAATTGTATAGAGATAACAAAACATTCACAAGTGATAACAAAAACTTTTCCTAGAGATAACATATAATTTTAAAAGATAACAAAACAATTTTTCTAGGTATAATAAGAGAATTTGTTAAGGATAAAAAAAAATCTCTATAGATACCAACCAATTTGAAAAAATATATACTACTTGGATAACAAAAAGTTTGACTAGAGATAATAAAACATTTACTTGGGATAACATGAAAAATTTGCTAGGGATAACAAAAATTTTCTCTAGAGATAGTAAATAATTTAAAAGTTTTAATATTATTTAAAAAAAAATTGATTATAGATAAAAAAAATTACTAGGGATAACAAAAAATTTGCTAAGGATAACAAAAAAATTCTCTAGAGATAACAACTAATTTTTTTTACAAAAATATACTACTTGGATAACAAAAAAGTTGACTAGGAAAAACAAAAAAATTGTTAAGGATAACAAGAAAATTTGCTAGGATTATTCAAAAATTAATGGCTCCACCTCCTTCTTATTTATTATATTTTATCTTTCTTAAACAAATGGACAAAATGTAATAAGTATTTTTATTATTATTTTTAGAGTGAGTATTAAATTTCTCAACACTACATCAACATTGGTCTTGTTGGAAAGTATATTAATAAGAAATCTAATGCTTTTTATTTTATCTAAAAAAATCAAAGATTGAAAGTTATTAACAAAATAAAAATCTCTCTCTTCTTTTTTTTCTCTCCACTGGCCACTCCTCTATCCTCACTCCCTCCCCCCTCTCTCTTTCTCTCTTTTTCATCTCACTTTTTAGCCCTCCACACACCTTCCCTCTTTCCAACACTAATTGTCGCATCACCAAGGTAAACTCAGTCTATTGTTGTTGTACATACATGATTGCTAAACTGACATGACAATAGCTAATGAAGACAAAACAGGTCTAAGATCTGGTTCCATATTGGTGTTGTATATGTAATCTCAATTTTTAATGCATCGTTTGATTTTCATACACCTTCACGCAGTCGTCGTAGTACTATGAACTCAGACTTTTCAACGACTACATCATATCAATCATGTACCTAGTTGTCATACCTGACTGAGAATGTGTCGTATTCAGTGTGACTAGGGAAGAGATCAGTGATGATAGAACTGACCAGTGTTAAGCGGATCTTTCTACAAGCATCCATAGTTTTCTCCATGCTTCATTCATGAAACTATTTAAAACTGATTGGGTACTTGTCAGGACATCATGACTCTAATCTTGGCTGCTCAAAATGGCTACTTTTCAGTGGAAGGGTGGATTGAACCCAGTCATATTTTCAGGGTGGAGATAGTATGTTTTTAGCGCCAAAGTTTTGAAAAGTGTTTCAACCCTCTCATTGCATATGAAAATATTTTGCTCGCTTGGTCCTACTCATGCTCCCTCTTATGTTCTATCCCTCTCATTTTCCTTCTCTGACTGAAACCTAGATCCATTCGTTCTTTCCGGAAGCAACAACGAGATACATCAACATCGACCATTGGTGTTGTTGGTTATTTTAGGGTTTAGGTCTACCAACATCGAGTTCAGCCTAATCAAACGACCTTCGACGCCTCCAGCGACCTACACTTGAATTTTTTGTTGTTACATGATCTACAAATACCATCCTATTATTTCTTTCTTTCTTCTATAACATCCTCTTGATCACTTCTCCTTGTCAAACGACCTTCGACGCCTCCAGCATCTAAATAGTCATTAATAGAAAATGACCTATTATTTAGATATATTACTCAAATCATAGTCTAAATATGGATGTATATCATCATTAAGGTTCTAGGACAATTTTCTAAGAATTAATGTCAACTGCATACTATTTATTTAATTTAATGAACCCTGAAAAGGAGCATCATACTCTAAATTAAATATCATCATTCATAAAGGCTCAAGGGTCTGATCTAGGAGCCTAGAAATAAAGTTAATATTTTTCTGAGTCTGTGGGTATTTTATACATATTTATTGGCCATGGGAGCTATTTACTAGGCATTATATACGAATTGAGCAGTTTTGGGATTTTTACCTTGTCGGGCCAATTGCATGTCGCCACGTGGCCATTTGGGTTGCACAGCTTCCTGGTTCTCTGGCGGTTCATGTCGCTGGACCCGGCTTGACTTGCCTTCTCTCTCGTCTTCTCCAACAGGCGTACGAGTCCACAGGACTCGTTATCACGGCTACCGCAGTGAGAGGCATCCCTGGCGAGAGAGGTCCCACACAAGGGCTCTCTTCTCCACACGATGCAACACCACTACAGGCGTTGTCACATGCTGGACTCCACCCATGCCTGCTCGCCACCGCGGCCCAGCCGAGCTCCAAGTTCTACTTTCCTTCTCCGCAGATCCTCCTTGTGCGACCTGATCTTCTGCACTAGAGGCGCCGTCACCCAACCTAGCTCAGGTGTGAGAGCGGTGGCCAGATGCTTCCGCTGCGTGTTGCCGTGTCCTCCCCTTCTCGGTGAGGTCACCATCACCAGCCGCTGCCATGGCTGGGCAAGCTCCGCCTACCTTCATCATGTCTACGAGGGGTGTCCATCACAACAAAGAATGATGTCGTCGCACAAGCTCCACGCCTCCTCAGAATCCTCTAGATCTCCATCTTTCTCGGCCATCATCTTCTCCGGCAAGATGGTGCCATACTCGTGGTGCTGCTCGCCCTCAATCTCCCCTCCTGGCCGGCGACTTGCTGCAACTGCAGCTTGGGCGGCCAGCGCCCTTGGTCTGGCGTTGCTCCTGGGCCATGATAGATGAAGGCAGGAAGAAGGAAGAGGAGAGCCGTATCATCCTGGTGTCTTCCCTCGCACAACAAGGTTTGAGGCTTCTCCGTTCACCCCCAACCACCACCAGCGGTTAACTTAAGAAAACTTTTAAAGAGTGGGAGATCTGTTCTACTACGATGAGGGGTTCCTGCACAGATCCGATGATAGTGGATTACCGGTGCTAGTGATCTGTCTCAAACTCAGCGGAATCAACGCATTAGTAGTTGAGGGAAAGACTTGGTCATGGACCCCGAGTAAAAAGGAGCTAGAAGATTATCGTTAGGTCATTAGATCAAAAAGAAAAGGCATGCGACATAAAGTCACGACATGCATTGTTTCCCAAGTGACTATAGTCCTCAATACACACATGAATCATTAATTGCAATTTTAAACTTAAATAAAAAGGTGTGGGTGTATCATTTCTCCATCAAAATTTAACCGTCGCTAGGTCATCATAAAAGCTACTTTCTACCAAAGTTTGTCACTAAAACTCTAATACTGATTCAACTAACTTAACACCTCAATTAACCTCATAATTAGCTATATAAACCTTGAATATGAATCAATTAATCGTCAAACCATGATGAAACATGTTCAATCCCTTTATCTTGAGCATTATGTATTCCAATATTTATAATCCAACAATTTGGGCTCCTATATGCCATGATTAGTACACAAATCCCTAAGTACCCGAAAGTGGTACATATATAAAGATATTGGACTTAATCGATGCATCAATTATCCCCCGAAATTATCAACACAAGCCCAACTTATTTAATTTGACAACACAACACCTCATGATCCATCCATATCTATTTTACTCCAAGTTTGTCTTCAAAAAAATTGCATTGGGTATCAAAACCCTAAAATGAAGGTTATCACATTCACCCCATCTTATATGGAATTTCATCCTCGAAATTCAACTAGTCTCATTCTTAAGTCGATATCAAGGAGTTTTATGCCTCTAGGCCACCACTTCTATGTGCCAAGAGGGTTATTACTCTAGATTCATCCTAAGTTGTCTTCTTATGATATTTAAGCATGTAGGGTGTGCCAACCCCATCTTATATAGGTTGAAGCATCATTTTTTTTTGAAATTGTAGCATCACTTAGTGTCTTAGTCATCACATGACATTATTACATTTTAGGATTTACATCCTCATAGTCACTTAAGGATAAAGATTTTATTCATACATATGAATTTAAGATGGTATGATTCAGGGTTCAATCTTTCACTCCACTAACGCATGTAAGGTGATATCAAGCATCATTTACTAGAATGTTGGCACTTAACATCACTAGTCTAGGTTTATGATCAACATCATATCATAATTTCATCATGTGAGCGGGTCTTAGTTAACATGCTTGAATATTATGGTTCCACCTCATGGTGTAGTTAATTCTCAACTATAAGCTTGGATTTAGAAGGATTAAGGTTAAGCACTATATTGTCATGCATAAATATCATCCAAAGGGACCTTTGTGCCAAGATCATGCTTTCATAACTTATATCTTTCATGTATGACAGAAGGGGAATGAGAATATACTAGGCCAATCTTATCATGATTTCAAACTTGGATATTACATGTATGATATAGGAAAGGAAATAAAAATTATTAGGCCACGCTTACACGAGTGACTCCTCATATATAAACCATCCATATAGCTCAAGTGAGGTTTCTAGTATCATATATTAATAAAGAGAAGTGGAAGGAACAACATTTATGAGTATCTTATGCACTCAGCATTTTACACTCAGAACCAGAGTTTATATATCACCTCACTTGCAGCTAATGATGAGATTCACAAACATATGTCACCCAAGCTAGGACCTAACTCAATCATAAGGATTGACTCTCTCATTATGAGTATTCTACCCATAATTTATTTTACTCAACTCTCACATCTAGAATTTAGATCAAATATATGAATCATACATAAGGATTCATCTCATCTACTCAGGAGTAACCCAATTTAGGACACATCATTTCACATATATCTCATAATTTTCATATATTGTAGGGTAGGTCCTATGACCCTCTCCTTGTGGGTCTCACTCTCTCTGGAGTTCACCACGTATCTTGTCCCAACACTGGAGGTCCTCCTTTGTAAAATAGCTTGAGGCTCATGCATATACAACTTTATCTAAAATTAGCTTATCTTAAGTATGAAAAGAGTATGTACTTTCATCATAAAGATTTTGCATAAATTCTACAAAATTGGATGCAGCTCGTATACAACTTAGATCCATATAAAACAACTTATGTCATTAGAGTTAGAACTTAGATAAGATCATCCATGCTTATACTAACTATCATTCTATCATCGACTCTATTTATCACATATCTTGATAAGGCTCTAGACATCTAATCTAGACTACTCTCTCTTCTAGACTGATGTCACCCCCTTTCACTTAGGTTGCATGAACACTAACTACTCTCCAGTGTGAGGGACACATTTTTATATTTACATATATATAATAAAATATTATATAGTTTTTCTCTGAGAAAGAAGACGTCAGAGAAAACTGTCGAGGCTCGAGCCGATTGGAAAACAAAACCAAATCAGCAAAATCGAGTGTCCCACACACAGTAAATAGTCTAGTGCTATGTCACCTAGTGAAATAGTGAGAACGAGATGTAGACTAGTGTATCTACCCCTTACATATGAGCTCTATATGGAAAGGGTCTCACACACTTGTCTAAACCTAGTTCTCGAACATCTAGGTTCTAACCTAAAGGCTAAGTCGAACCTTAGTCCTATATATACATCAACTTACTATGTTTCTAGGGTTTAAAGTGAAAGGTGAAATTATGTTTAATGTTTCATGGTGAGCAATTGTCAGGCGTAGCTATTGTTCATGCTCTGATACCAACTGTGACGTCCCCAAATTTTGGCTTTCTCCAAACACTATTGGGAATGAGAGATCAGAATCCGAAAACATCATTCAATCATATCATAGAGCGATGCGGAAACATAATATACACATACATGAACATACTCAACACTCAATATGAATATTAATTATAACATGAACTATTACAGATTACATTTACACATTGAATAGAAAATTTTATATAAGTCTATGAACATGTGTGCTAACAGGATCTTAGACAAAAGGTACAACCTGTACAACTTGCTCACATCCTATTATTTTATCCCATGCTAGCTCTGAACCTAGAAAATACGAGAAACAAAATCATCAACAAAAGTTGGTACGTGGAATTAAAAGCTATACTATGCTGGCATATATAAAATACTCAAAATTGAAGAAAGAGAAAGAAAACATTATTGAAAGGTAGAAAATTAGGTAATCCCAAGTTATTAGCCATATTTCAATGGACATGTATTACTATGGTGGACTTAGCACAAACATAAATATTGGGCCCTATCCCTGCGTACCTTGTACCATTAGGGATCTCCATGCATACCTTGTACCATTAGGGAGGTGCTAGTCAACATTAATACTTTCCCTCTCTAATAGGGAGATTAATGAACCATCCGTAACTACATTCCATTTTCTTTCCTTAGTGTTCTTATTAATTAAGGCGGAAATGATAATACATATAGATCTACATCCAACAATGTATTTCAAGTACAAACAAGCAAGTACATATATTTAACATCCAGCAAATCTAGTCATATAATTATATCCATGTACCTGAGTTCAGAGATTCATAGATATCTTTGATCATCTAGACAAATCTGGTCATCACCTGATTAATAACAATTAATCATCGTTAATACATGGTTCATAATGTCATTGATATTTTAGGTCTAAGTTAGGGTTTAGGCCAAACCTAGGTTTAAACTGATCTAAGTTTGTCTCTAATATTTTTCTACTGACGTACATGTCATAAATAAGGTCTGGTTCAATTTTCATAATTTTCTGATGCTTAGTCCATTTCCTAAGATTAAAATGGGATTAAAAGCATCTAAATAGTCATTAATAGAAAATGACCTATAATCTAGATATATTACTCAAATCAGAGTCTAAATATGGATTTATATCATCATTAAGGTTCTAGGACAATTTTCTGAGAATTAATGTCAACTGCATACTATTTATTTAATTTAATGAACCCTAAAAAGGAGCATCATACTCTAAATTAAATATCATCATTCATAAAGGCTCAAGGGTCTGATCTAGGAGCCTAGGAATAAAGTTAATATTTTTCTGAGTCTGTGGGTATTTTATACATATTTATTGGCCATGGGAGCGATTTACTAGGCATTATATATGAATTGAGCATTTTTGGGATTTTTACCTTGTCGGGCCAATTGCATGTCGCCACGTGGCCATTTGGGTTGCACAGCTTCCTGGTTCTCTGGCGGTTCATGCCGCTGGACCCGGCTTGACTTGCCTTCTCTCTCGTCTTCTCCAACAGGCATACGAGTCCACATGACTCGTTCTCACGGCTGCCGCAGCGAGAGGCATCCCTGGCGAGAGAGGTCCCACACAAGGGCTCTCTTCTCCGCACGATGCAACACCACTACAGGCGTCGTCACATGCTAGACTCCACCCATGCCTGCTCGCCGCCGCGGCCCAGCCTAGCTCCAAGTTCTACTTTCCTTCTCCGTAGATCCTCCTTGAGCGACCCTATCGTCTGCACTAGAGGCGCCGTCACCCAACCTAGCTCCAGTGTGAGAGCGGTGGCCAGATGCTTCCGCTGCGTGTTGCCGTGTCCTCCCCTTCTCGGTGAGGTCACCATCACCAGCCGCTGCCATGGCTGGGCAAGCTCCACCTACCTTCATCATGTCTGCGAGGGGTGTCCATCACAATAAAGAATGTTGCCGTCGCACGAGCTCCACGCCTCCTCGGAATCCTCTCGATCTCCATCTTTCTCGGCCATCATCTTCTCCGGCAAGATGGTGCCATACTCGTGGTGCTGCTCGCCCTCAATCTCCCCCCCTGGCCGGAAACTTGCTGCAACTGCAGCTTGGGCGGCCGGCGCCCTTGGTCTGGCGTTGCTCCTGGGCCATGATAGAGGAAGGCAGGAAGAAGGAAGAGGAGAGCCGTATCTTCCTGGTGCCTGCCCTCGCACAACAAGGTTTGAGGCTTCTCCGTTCACCCCCAGCCACCACCAGTGGTTAACTTAAGAAAACTTTTAAAGAGTGGGAGATCTGTTCTACTATGATGAGGGGTTCCTGCACAGATCCGATGATAGTGGATTACTGGTGCTATTAATCTGTCTCAAACTCAGCAGAATCAACACATTAGTAGTTGAGGGAAAGACTTGGTCATGGACCCCGAGTAAAAAGGAGCTAGAAGATTATCGTTAGGTCATTAGATAAAAAAGAAAAGGCATGCGACATAAAGTCACGACATGCATTGTTTCCCAAGTGACTATAGTCCTCAATACACACATGAATCATTAATTGCAATTTTAAACTTAAATAAAAAGGTGTGGGTGCATCATTTCTCCATCAAAATTTAACCGTCGCTAGGTCATCATAAAAGCTACTTTCTACCAAAGTTTGTCACTAAAACTCCAATACTTATTCAACTAACTTAACACCTAAATTAACCTCATAATTAGCTATATAAACCTTGAATATGAATCAATTAATCGTCAAACCATGATGAAACATGTTCAATACCTTTATCTTGAGCATTATGTATTACAATATTTATAATCCAACAATTTGGGCTCCTATATGCCATGATTAGTACACAAATCCATAAGTACCCGAAAGTGGTACATATATAAAGATATTGGACTTAATCTATGCATCAATTATCCCCCGAAATTATCAACACAAGCCCAACTTATTTAATTTGACAACACAATACCTCATGATCCATCCATATCTATTTTACTCCAAGTTTGTCTTCAAAAAAATTGCATTGGGTATCAAAGCCCTAAAATCAAGGTTATCACAAGATCTCTCACAAGGAGACACAACTCCCACACATCAATATTAGGTTAACATTCTTGATGAGGAATCACATGATGTTGAGAGAACTCAAACAGATCTCAATGAGGCATGTGCTGCTTTTGAAAGAAAGAGGAGACTGGTTTTAAAGATATTCATATAAATGTCTCAAATGGTTAGTCCATAAACTGTCTTTTATTAATATTGTCATTCCCTTTTTGCTTATTTGACTATCCTTTTCTCCATGTCATTGCTCCTATTCACCTAATCCTTCTTCCTCTTTTCCGTATCATTGTTGCTTTTCGCAAGCTCCCTATTCGTTATTTGACTTCTCACAATCCTTGTTCATTCTACATGATCATTGTTCCTTTTTCATGCTTCATAATCATTCTTCATTTTTTCTCGATCCTCGTTCCTTTTTACCTCCTCTTTATTACTTTTCTCAAACTCTCTGTTGCTCTTCTCCCTAACCTTGTTCCTTTTTATCCTATATTCGGGTTCCCCTTTCTTCCTAAACTTGTTCCTTTTTTCCCTTATTCTTCTAAACCATTCTTTCTTTCCTACCCATCCTCATTCCTTTTCACCTCCTCCTTATTCCTTTTCTCATGATCTCTATTTTGGTTCTCCCTAACCTCCATCATTTTCTCCTATATCCGTATTCCTCTTTATCCCTAAGTTCAGTCTTTGTTTTCTCAAGATCTATGTTCATGTTCTCCCTAACCTTGTTCCTTTTCTCTTGTATTTGTGTTCCTCTTTCTCCCTATCCTCATTCCATTTCACCTTGTCCTTATCCCTTTTCTCAAGCTCGTTCTTCCTTTTATCCCTATCCTCATTCCTCTTCTCCTTAAGATCATTTTTCCTTTTCTCCCTATTCTAGTTCATATTCACCTCTTCCTTATTCCTTTTCTCAAGCTATTTGTTCCTCTTCCCCCTAACCTCATTCCAAATCTTGTTCTTCTTTTTTATCCTTATCCTCATTCCTTTTCACTTCCTCCTTATTCATTTTCTCGAGCTATCTATTCCTATTCTCTCTAATCTCATTCTTAAGTGTGTTCTTCCTTTTCACCCAATCCTCATTCCTTTTAACTATCTCCTTATTCCTTTTCTCTAGATCTCTTTTCCTATTCTCCTTAACCGCGACCCTTTTCTCTTGTATTCGTGTTCAACTTTCTTTCTAAGCTCCTTTACTAGTACATATAACACCTTTAGCGTCAGTTAAGTAAGACTTTTGTTGTCCGTTTTGAAGCAACACCAAAGTAGGACACTAAAAGTAGACTCCTTCAGTGTCGGTTACATAACCGTCGACACAAAGCCATTCTCAATTACAACACAAAAGTGCTAGTAGTCGGACAATAGGCATCAGTTTCTAGCAAACAACCAACACAATTAAGCATTTGTTGTCAGTTGTTGATTTTTAACTGACGCTAATGTTTTGTTTTTTTTTCTTATCAGCTCCCAAGCCTACTGTCCAACT